>JBAMJV010009342.1:17500-368780 GCA_037951105.1 Echinarachnius parma
TTTAAAGCATATCACGTATACAGCAATAGTTTTTGTGCGTGATACCTCCTCGTGTGTATGATGAATAACACACCCCTTGTGAACGCATCGTAGCTAAACGTCATAGTGTGGACGTGGTTTGGCAAGATTGGTAGAGCGCACGCTTTCCAATCGTGAGATCCCAAGTTCGAACCCAGTGTATGCCCATCGCGTTTGTCCTTCAGCAAGACGATTAATCCACTATTGCTGCTCTCTACCCAGGTGTATAAATGGGGACTGGGTAGGAGTGGAACGTGTATGCAATTGTACTTGTATATTGTGGAGTGCGCCCTATGGCTGCCACAATGCCTTGCTCCTAAGGGAGCAGAAAGTGCACGTCATGTGCAGATTGATTATGAGTGTGTCTGATGACTGGGGTAATAATATCATTGTTAAGTGCTTAGAGATGATTATTAATCATATTAGGGGCTATATAAATTGAAACATTATTATTACTATTATGAAAGCAATTGACCTACTATGTGGCTTGTACACAAATTAGGTTTTGATCACATTCATTTAGATCGAATTATTAATCATCGTGTAATTTCAATATTCTACCTTTTTGCAGCATCAAACAGCAAAAGGGCCAGAGCAGATGACAGTCTCAGCGACATTTGAAAAGATAGGAAGAAAGGTAAGGATTCTTTCTTTTGATATCACAGGTATTTTACAGACAAACGTGCTCCCCACGCCCTCCCAAATACTTGGTGGTTATGTTGCCCTTCATCCAATTCTTCTCTCCCCCCCCCCCCCCCCCCAAAAAAAAAAAAAAAAAATGATACAAAATTTTTAAATTACATTTAAACTGTATTACCATACCTTTATTTCATACTAATACAACATCAATTTTCATGTGGCTTTGGTGGTTTAAGTTTGTTTAGTTCTGCTTTTCTTGCTAAGAAAACAATTTAATTCAAGTGAATATACTGTACTTTTCAAAAAGGTCCTTACACAGATGATTACTTTGTTCATAATTCGTCTTCGAATAGTTCTCTTTGTTTTAACCTCAACCATTTAACAGTTTTGTACTATATGTAATATAATTTGTATATAAGAAGCTGAAGTGTATGCACCCTCGCAGACTACATTGTCATGGAAACAGTATTGCACTCTAGTAAAATGGTAAACCGTAAATCACTGCCTAGCGTTATTCTGTATGAACTCCTAGCAAATGTGATGATGTGTGTTAGTCGTAGAAAACTACAGAAGCTTTTCTCCTTTGTTGTTATTTATTTATCATTTATTATTTATTTACAATTCCCTTTTTTTCTTATAGATTCTCAGAGAATGGAAGTGTGACGGTGACGGCCATCTTAGCATCTCAAAGTTTTCCTTCCAATAATTTTCTTTGTTTTAACCTCAACTACTTTGTTACCTTTTTTAGATAGATATTAGTGTACGGAATATTCTTTTGTATTACATGCTTTATGAAATATGTTTTATTGTTATCTATCATTTATCTTTGTTATTTATTTAAATTCCCTTTTTTCTGATAGATGCTCAGAGAATGGAAGAGCATCAGGAGGGCGTTCAAGAAGGCCGATCTGAACGGGGACAGCCATCTCAGCATCCCAGAGTTTTCCTTCCAATAGTTATTTTTGTTTTAACCTCAACTGTTTTGTAACATATATTTAGATCAACATATTTTCTTTATTAGGTGCTTTACAAAATATGTTTTGTTATTTATAATCCCTTATGTATTATTATTTATAATTTCCTCGTTTTCTTCTAGATTCTCAGAGAATGGAAGAGCATCAGGAGGGCGTTCAAGAAAGCCGATCTGAACGGGGACGGCCATCTTAGCATCCCAGAGTTCCGCAGCATCCTCTCCGACATGAACGTCCGCATCAACGACGACGACTTCTACTACATCATCAGCGAGATCGATCAGGACATCGACGGCACGATCTCGTACGACGAGTTCTTTGCGCAGGTCATGCCGTCCTGATCACGATATCATCAGCAAGATCAATTAGGACATCGATGGGACTTTCTCGTACGACGAGTTCTTTGCGCAGGTCATGCCATCATGATCACGATATCATCAGCAAGATCAATTAGGACATCGATGGGACTTTCTCGTACGAAAAGTTTTTTGCGCAGGTCATTTCCATGTGATGATGATTGATATCACTCATAAAGACATTAATTACCATACTGTTTTGTGTAGCAGGCTGTACATAGACAATGCATGGGTGGCTGGTAGAGACTTGCCAAAGGATGCACATGTACTCTGGTCATACCTAGTTGTATGGCATGTAAATGGTCATACCTAGTTGTATGACCATTTATATTGTAGATGTGATTGATAAATGCATGCTTTGTAGCAGGACATTTTTTCATGTCATGCAGTTGTAGCGAGATCCAATGGGAGGTGACCTATTCAATTTAGGGACTTTTTTATGCATTGGCCAGATAGCAATTAACCAGGGGCTGATAGCTTTTGGTCTGGCCATACATGTACGTCGTTCCATCACAATCAAGAAAACATATGAAGGATGAATATCAAACTTGGAACATGAATTGAAAGGAAGGAGTGGCTACCATCTAATGCCCACCGCACACAGAGCCGACTCGACCTGATCCGACTGGTTTTCAGTCAGGCTAGAGTCAGTTTCGCTCAGTCGTAGCCGATCCAACATGTTGAATCGGCGAATGATCTCCCACTTACTCTTGTTGGTAAAACAGGAGTCCTGAGGCAACGTATACTGAGCTGAACCGACTGAAAACCAGTCGGATCGGGTCGAGTCGGCTCTGTGTGCGGAGGGCTTTATGAGAGTGTCATGTGTAATGGGTTCAGGCCTCCGGCTTTCAATACGATGCGAAAAGATGGTGATGTGAAGTATTAAATATTAAGAGATACATGTACTTGTAAGCAGAGGAGTAGCTATGGGGGTACGTATAGAAAGAAATCATGAGATCCAGAGTTTGAACTCTACCCACCGCGGTTGTCCTTCAGCAAAACAATTTATCCACAATTGCTGCTCTCTACCCAGGTGTAAAAATGGGGACCCGGTAGGAGGTGAAAGCCTTTATGTGAAGGATCTTCTCAATGAGCCGCTTGGAAGGAATGCTCCCCAGGTAGTGGAGATGGTGCACGCAATGTGTGCTGGTTTGCATTGTATCCTTTGACCAGGGTAATAATATCATTGTAAAGCGCTTAGAGATGATTATCAATATATATAAATCAAGTATATTATTATATTATTTGTCGACCTTTCATAACTACTCACATCTTACAAATATCTGTGTCAAAAAAACATGTGACAATCATGTCTTGGTGTGAAAATTTTTTTTTCTTTCATACAGAATTTTTTCTCCTTGGTCAAAATATTAATTTCATAATCTTTTATTGGGTGCTAGAGTAAATGCTGTGTGATATCTGTGCAGCAGTTGAACAATCACAAGATAAGTTGCCTATGCAGAAAAGAGGATTTTACTTGTCTAATAATTTCAAACTTTAAGAAATAAGATGTTTGAAAAAAGGTTTGATAATGGTTGTATTTAATGGCAGAATCTGTACATGCATCTAATTGTTATTTGATCCAGTTGTATTTTGAACATTATTGAACAAATTTGGCTTTTCATTCCTAAGAGAGTATTCAATGAATCTTGTCATACTTTGAATTTCTTTGAGTTGATGTAGTACCAGGAACATTACTCCATCTTCTAATGCACTTGCGCTGGCCCGGGGCCAGTGAAATTGCACTTCGGGCCAGCAAAAATGTATAAAAGTCATATTTTGGTGGCCCGATCGGGCAAGCAGATTTTCAACCGACATTGACAAAATTAGAAAAGCTTGTTTTCTTCCATGTCATGCTCCATCTATAATCACAGTTTAAATCAGGAAAGAGATTACAAAATGTTGAATAATAAAAAGTTTACCCATGAAATAACATTTTGGGGCCAGTAAAAAATGTGTTCGGGCCACCAGAAAAGGGGAAGAAATTATTTCACTGGCCCGACCGGGCCACTTACAAAAAATAGAAGTGTGGAGCCCTGTATTATGTATTGAAAAGTGACAATTATTTTGGCTTACTGCAAACAGCCGTTTGTTGATTTGTATTTTTTTTGTTATATAAAATGTTTAGAAATACTTTCGTTAATTCCGTCCACATGTTTAAAAATGTCCCTATCTTTCTGAAATACTGTGTTATTTACACGATTGGATACAGTCATGAAATACACACGTTTAAGAAATATATTGTATGTTTGTTGCTGATTTCTTGTAGCTGAAATGTGTATAAAATCGTCATGTTCCAAAATACAAAGGAAACTAAAGATGACTTTTGGGTGAGACTTGCTGAATCACATCGTTAAAGATTGTTGAACACTACTTTTCAACCATCTTTATAATCAGCTTTTTAACATATGTGACCAGCTATAGCAAAACCAGGCACTTTCGGTAAAAATCAAAATGTAGATTTTCATACCATTACAAAGGCCTCATCACAAGCTTTCATTTGATGCTTTGTTCTAATTGGCGAAGATATGATCGTTTCAATTTTACGATCATAGCTCTTTTACACAGATTTTGTGAACTTAAAATGCCCATTTCTTCAAAACATAAATTACCGAGAAGTGTCTGGTTTTGCGATAGCCGGTCACATATTATGCAGAAACTGAAAAAAGCCCATTTTGCCATTTTATAGTTATTACCTTTTAAATACATGCATGTTAAACCGTACTGATTGTGTATCCAGATGTATTTAATTTGATCTTATGAATCTAAGTATAATATATATGTTTGTGTTGTTTTTAGCAGGTACTGTAAACGTGGTAATATTCGCGGTGCTTTCATTTTCGCGGATTTCTCGCTGAAATCGGCGTCTGCGAACATTAAATTATATTCATTTCCATTTACTTAATATCATTTTGATGAGGGTCTTACGATCGGCCGCGAAATTAAAAACCTGCGAATGTGTTTTTGCGTTGCTCAGCGCGAAATATTAATCGCGCGAAAATAACGTTTACAGTAATTGAAATGGTAAAAAAAATGCATAATATATAAATCATCTTTTTTGTTCATTGGTGAATGAAAGAAGCTGGTTACAATTCTAAGTTATTTCTGAAATGAATTTAATAAAGAAATGAGGCTACAAAAAGGAAATTTGTTTGGAAAGGGGTAGATTTGTTTAGTCCTAAAAATTTTTTTTTTTTTGAGTACAAGTATATTGGCAAACTATTTTTATGTGATAGTAAATATATTATCCATTGCGGATATAGTATCGGAAATAAATATTTTGTATGTGCCTTCAACATTCAGACACTATATTTGTACATTTATGATGAAAATGGGTGCATGTATTTAATGCTATATTTGAATGTATTATTAAGTATTGAAGTGGTGTAGATTATGTGTTAAGAAATTTGTACTAACTCAAATGTTTATATTGTATTCATTGTATTATGTAAATAAGCAGAATTTTGTACAAAATATAAAAATGAAGTACATAAATCATTTGATTAAAATCAGCTGATAAGGAATACAAAAATTGTCTCAGAAAATGTTTTTTTCATGAAATCTGTGGTACCTGTTAGCCCTCCGCACAGACCGACTCTACCCGATCCGACTGGTTTTCAGTCAGGCTAGAGCCTACTGGCTCATGACCGGCAAAACAGGAGTCCCGAGGCAACGTATACCGAGCTGAACCGACTGAAAACCAGTCGGATCGGGTCGAGTCGGCTCTGTGAGAGGAGGGCTCGAGATTAGCAATTTTATCTAGGGATCTAGTAACATTGTCCAAATCCTCAAAATCCAATTGGAATTCTAGTGGAACCGTTCCTGCATACCTTGTTGTATTTGTATTAACAATAGAAGAATAGGTGTAGTTAGTCAGATTTTCCTTTTGTACTTGAACAGATATTTACGATTGAAGTGTTCAGATGTTAAACTATCCACTGGATAGTTGTAACCATATAAAAAGTAAGTGCAATGAGTTAGTGGATATCGCTTTGCATTTTTGCTCATTACTTGGCCAAATAACATTCATTTAACTTGAAATTTTCACACAATCCCCAGTGGACATATCAGACAACACCAATACTTGGTATACATTTTATCACCCATTCATCACCTTTTGCACATGTCAACAGAGTTACCAGATCCCTTTAACATAATATCCACACATACATGTGCATGCTATTCAACGAACACAAATGGCCACTAGTTCACATATATGCAGTGGAACCTCATAACAAGGAGCTTGGAAGCCAGAACTTATTAGAAATTAGCCTTTTCTATCAAGGTAAATAAACAATGGAATATAAAGAACTTGGACCAGTAAAACTACCTTGTTATTATTATGGTTTGTTTGTTTTTTCCACATCAGAGCCCCGTTTCAAAAAAACATTTGCCATTGTTGTAAGTGTCCAATAATTGTAACTACCATGGCAACAGCTAAAATGCTCAATGCTGATTGGCTGTTGACCTACTACTAGTTACAATAATTGGACACAATAATTGAAGTTCCACTGTATCTTCCATTTTCTCAATTACTCATGCAACTATGTACAAAATTTACAGAAATGGGAAAAAGAAAGGAAATAAACGAAGTTCTGTACAAAATTTCAAAACATTTATTTTGCAGACGGGCAAAAAAAGTTGTGGCTAAAGAAAATTAAATTATACAGAAATCAAGTCAAATACATAATGGGTTACATCTAGAGCATGTACATCAATCGGTGAAACGTGAAATTATCATATTACATAATGTGCTAGAATAAACATAAAATTATGAAAATTTTGCGCTTCTCTGCCATCATGGATACCAAAGTTTGTGGCTTGATTTAATTACTTTTTTCCATTTTTAATTAGGACACCTAATCATGATAAATGATAGTTTTGTTAGTGTAAAATCTACCTGCGGCAACCCGTCGATGGCTCATTTACAGATCCTGAATGAGATTCCTACACGTTTTAAATTGCCTTTTGACAAAATATTACATTCCAAAAGAAAATATGTTTGAAGTAATTTGAAGTGCTAATGAAGAATTAATTTATGAAAAATAGACTGGAATGCTTTAAATCAAAAGTTAATTTAGACCTCTACTACAAGTCTACAACTGTAAAACAAAGCATACAAACAAAGAACAGTATTTACAGAATACATATCGTACAGTAAAGAGATAGTAGAGAAAATGTGATTTTGGACTTTCAGTGATTCAAATACTAGACCCAAAACCCTAATGGTAACATTCCTACCGATAAACTGGAAACATACATTTGTGATGATTTGAATGTATCCTACAAAATGTGTCTTCAGATAAAGCATCCTTTCTCTGTATCTGGTGATAGATTGTGTTTCCATAAGTATAGCCTACCACACACCTGCAGGCCCAGGGCCACCATATGTCATTGCTGCTAAATTCCACTGGCCCACAATGGGCAACCAAATATAAAAGAATGTGTTATGTTTCCCTTTTGTTTAAGGGCCACCAGATTCAAGAATTGAACAAATCTTGTAGTTTTGACTTTCGCGACTGGGCCAAAAGGCAAAATAGTTAAATCTCTAGCATTTGGGTTATGAGCAGGTGAAGAATATGTTGCTGATGTGGTAGACGCTACATAGCTGCTGCTTGTTTCCCTTTGTTTAGGGGCCACCAGATTCAGGAATTTAAACAATCTTGTTGTTTTTACTTTCGCGACTGGGCCAAAAGGCAAACAAGTTTATTTCTAGCATTTGGGTTATGAACAGGTGAAGGATTTGTTGCTGTTTTAAAAATCTTGTTGTTTTTACTTTCGCGACTGGGCCAAAAGGTAAACAAGTTTAATTCTAGCATTTTGGGTTATGAACAGATGAAGAATATGTTGCTGATTTGTTGCCGATGTGGTAGACGCTACATAGCAGCTGCTTGTACATTCTGAATCAGCGTGATGTTGTCTCCCTTTAGAAGTATCCGGCCTGCAAGGGTTATAGAAAAGAACAAAATGGAGTTGATGAGATTAATTTACTTATTTTTAAAAGTTCTATAATATCCAAAGCTCATTAAAAATCTTCTTTCTTTTTTTTCCTGTTACTTTTTTTGCATTTCTTTATTTTTCCGGTATTTCTGAAATTCTCTAAAAGATCCTTTTCTGGTATATAACTTGTTATAACAATATTATACGGTACCAAAAGCGACAGAAATCCAGCCAAGACATACTTTGTTGATTGAGTGAACTATTTTCCTCATTTTCTCAACTTCAATTTATGCATATATTTAATTATTTAGTTGCCCAATCGGGCAAGCACACCAGACAATTTATGACATTTTGCTTGCCTGACACCAATTTTTACTTGCCCCGGGCAAGCGGGCAAAGTGCTAGTGTCGAGCCGAGCCCTGAATAATCTCAATGATAAAGATATTTGTAAAACCATAGCTGGCATGAAAGAGCCCCCCTAGACATACAAGCAGGGATCGACACTAGCACTTGCCTGCTTGCCCTGGGCAAGTAAACATTTGTGTCGGGCAAGTAAAACCTTATAAATTGTCTAGTTTGCTTGCCCAATCAGGCAACTAAATATTTGTTCAACTGCAAGATGACAATGAATTTCATACGTGTTAATCTCATCTAGAAGTAAGAGGGCAAGTAATTGTTAGATTGGGGCAAGTAAAATGTCAAAATGTATGATTTTACTGGGCCAGTAAAGAAACAAGTTAGTGTGGAGGCTTGCTTTATTCATTTATAACCTCACCAATTGGTTTCCTCGTCTTGTTCTTCTTGTGGTACTCCTCAGCATCATCTAGTACGACGTTCATGTACTCATCAAATCCCTGTTCACATGGGGAAAAACAGCATAAAATTTATTAGTTTGATATGAGCATATTCCCTCACTTATGAAATGGTAAAAAGATAAATTATTCAATCGTATTATATCAATGTGAATGTACTATAGAAAGCCAATGTCTTGACTATTCCCATGTACTCATTAGTACACTCGTAAGTGGTGGTAATTAATTGTATTGATTAAGAATTACAAAACAGTTCACAAAATGCTGGGCATCTATTTGATATGATCACACAACGGTACCAAAACAGATAATTTTGTGTTGTTCTTTGCCTGGTGGTCCCCTTCAAGACAGCTGAACTCTTTAGACTAGGTTCCATAAGTAAAGTAAATACTGAAGATTCAACTCGTGGAGCCACACAATACTTACAATGATATGTCCCTCAATCCTCAGGTTGGACTGGTCGTACAGCCAAATCTGAACTTTTGACCTCTGCGCAAGATAAAGAGAGACAAATACAAATTTTAAATTAATGATAGCTATAATACAGGGTTCATGTTTTTCCATGAACTTTACAGCAAGAATTACATGACTTGTACCATGACTTTTTACCACAGTACATAAACAAGCTTATTTGATTTTTTCAGTACTTTTTTTTCTTGCTTTGTTCTTCCTTGATTTGTATTTCAGTGCTGAAGAAATTGCAGATAAAATTAAATTCCATGACTTTCCATGACCGATGAGATCATTTTACAATTTCCCCCGACTTTCGAGGCCTGGAAAACAAAACAGTCAAATTGTCTGACTTTCCAGGTTTTCCAGGCCATGTGTGAACACTTGTAATAATAATGATGCTGATCCACCATTTGTATTGCAACATCTATAAATTATTTTCCAAAGCACATTATATAAATATAAGTCATCTTTATTTGTCAAATCAAAGACGTCACAATAACCCAGGCCCATGAAAAATATTACAAACATTATGTATGCATGGTGGCATTTTTGTCAAATAATAAAATTGTCTTGAAATTATTAGACAGCATTTATTTGAAAAGGAAATTGAAAGTGTTTTAGACTTGAATCTTCTTTTGGTGTAAAATGTACAGAAGAATCTCAAGAGACATTTCCATTTTGAAACAAAAATGGGAAAGAAACTGAAAAAGGAATTCTTTACCAAACTGTGCCCACGACTTGGCATGCATGAAAAAAAGAACTGATGCTCTATGCAATTTGTAGAGCATTCGTTCTTGCCAAGACGTGGGCACAGTTTGGTAGAGAATGCAGTGAAAATGTTCAAATACTTACATTTTGAAGATACCTGAAAATCAAGTTCTGGAATCAACAATGATGTTAAACAAGGTCAAGGAAAATAACAAGAAGTCAGACTACAGTTATAAAAGTTATACTGAGAAAAGTTTACAATTTTGAATTATTTCGTTATTAAAACATGATTGCCGAGATTATTACATTGGCAAAATTAGAACATAGGCAGCTAATCCAGGCCTAATCCATTGAGATAAATAATAACATGGCAGGCCGATCCTACCAACTATTCCTTCTCTGTAATTACATTGTACATTATGTAGACCTACATGTACCGAATGGTTTGTTTAATGTTACTTACAGTACTATAGTACAAAGTAACGTACCGAATGGTTTTTTTATATCAGGGCTCCACACTCACCCTTTTAGTCAGTGGCCCTGTCGGGCCAGTGAAATTGTTTTTTCCCCCCTATTCTGGTCGCCAAAAGGAAATTTACTGGCCCCAAAATTGTATTTCATGAGTCAGCTTTTTACTATTTAAAATATCACTCTTTCCTAATCAAACCTGTGATTACAGATGAAGCATGACATAAAAGAAAACAAGATTTGTTTCATTTTGTCAATGTCGGGTTGAAAATCTGCTTGCCCAATCGTGTCACCAAAATATGACTTTTATACATTTTGCTGGCCCCAAGTGCAATTTTACTGGTTATATGATGATCAGAACGACCTGCCAATAAACGGGCAGTTTGAACTATGGTTGGAAAGATGCCACAGCTGATTGCAAAATGGGGAGGGGGGGGGGGGGGATCAGTGAAAATGCTGTCAAAGAGAGCAGCCATGTAGTGGAGCACAGGAATTGGTGAGCTGAATTGTTGGCTTTAACTGAATATATCAATAAATATTTAGAAAATATAAATAAAACATCTAGTTTAAATGTGTTTTTTCAAGCCGTCACACTGCCCGTCTGTAGGAAACTTTTCTCTCCGATCCATGCGGGTACATGCCCCACACGGAATACATGCGAGTCAATTGAAGAATCTGTCGTTAGAAAGAGCCGATAACATAATGCAGTGAATGTAAAAGAGGCCTTGAAACGGCATATATACCAGTGTAATCACATCGTTGCCAATTTTGCATATTTCTCAGCTCTGCGGAAATGTTTCATTTTGGGCTTGTTTTCATAAATTATTGGTTTTTAAAAATGAAATACTGTATGATCAGGCTACCAAATATGGCCCGTGCTGTAATATGGCCCCCCTGTTTATCAGCTGATTAAGCGCATTAACAAAGAGAATTTCGCGCAGTGCTTATCTATTTTCCTTTGTGGTTAAGCGCAATAAGACTCATCGCGCAAGCAAAAACCATCTTCTGCTCGCTCATAGTCAAGTGTGTACAAATGAATGGGAATTTTTTTTGCACAGGGGAATAAATGACATCGTTTCAGAATTGGCTCAGATTTGTCACCTTCATACAAATGTTTTGTGGATAAATTAAATCTTCAGGATTTTAAGAACACTTTGATGGCACTTGCATTGGAAAAAGTATATTATTTTTCAAAGAAAACAGACTTTTTAAAAAGGGGGGCCATATTACGGCACCCTCTTTCAATGTGATTTTTTTGCGTAGTGAAATGCAAATCGCCATTACGGGACAATTACGATCGCAGTCGGCAGATAAGGTATGGCATTATATTTCATCTTCATTTGAAGTTCATTCTTTACGAATTTTGTGATTTTACTTAACTTAGTTTTTCAGATATCGGTTGTTAAAAATTACGGGGGCCATATTCGGACACATATTCGGACATCATACTGTATATAAAATAGCTTTATGAATTACGGACACGCATAGTCATAGATGCAACTTTCGCATGAAATCAAACATCAAACATAATTTTTATTAAATTTATGCAATGCCAATGAATAAGTGGATTTGATTTTTTAGTACTTTATATCTTATTCTCAAAGTTTAGTTTAAAAATTATGCATATGACGCAACCTAGCTGGCATATCATGTCCTAACCTAACCAGGCGCCGTACGTAGTACGGCGCCTGGCATACTGAGGTGTGTATACCGTGATGGTAACACTTGATAGGCTTTAACGGCAAACACACTTATAAAAAAAATATATATATCATACTTTAAATAACATATCTCGGTTCATACTTACGAATTATGTTATGCATGGACATCAATGATCCAAATTGCAAAACGTCTGATGCTCCATTCGTTTGATTTATCCTGAAATTTACTATAAAACTGGCAAGATTACAGAAGTGACGAAAATGGTATCCGAATTTGTTCGCTGCAAGCAATATCAGGTAATCAAAAACTTGTCGGCAATGCACCCCCTGTACCCGATCAACCGATCGCCCCGCGCATGCGCTATGCATTGCCGACGAGTTTTCGGTCACCTGACATTGCATGCAGCGAACAAAGACGAAGGAAATAATAGTCATCATCATCATCATCATCAATTTGAGCTAAGTTATCATTCTTTTGCAACAATTTAAATAGCAAGCAAGGTAGGTTGAATGTTTAATTAATGTCTAGAACTAAAAAAATTATTTATAATAGATGGAAAGTTCTTGAAACCACCCGTCGGCAAATTTCCTACAAATTTTTTAACGTTTCGTCTTCACAGCGCCGTCCTACGGACGCCGTCCTACGGACGGCGCTGATCACAGTTAATCATGTCCGAGTTACGTTTGATTTTTTGGAGTTTCATTCAATTCAGTTTCATTCAATTCATTCAATTGAGTATCTTTATCGTCACTTCAAACACACAGACATGCTTTAACTTTATCAAAATCACATCTCACTCAGTTTCACTTTCAAATGACAAAGACAAGCCACAAGGACAAGGTCTTCAATTTTCAAAGACATGCACAAAATATAACGCAATGCCAATGACAATAACAGCAATGTGTGTATTGCCGATTTTCCCTTAGTCCCACATGCATACAATTTTATGAGCAGCTTTCGAACTCGTACAAAAAAAACATACAAACACCCCCAGACAAACCTCTTAACAGTTTTATTTTTCATTGAAAAGGATACGATAGGTTGCACCATCACCTTCTGGACCTTCTGACCCTTGTACGCCATCTTTAATACTTCCAGTTGCTTCCAAAACAAGATTTTCCTCGCTTTCAATCAAGTTACAGATTCACTTCGCCGCGTTTTGGAGTCGTTTGGCATGGGTCAATAAACAATTCGATGCTGGACACGTCGCCCCACTCAATACCGCTCTCGGTTTCCACTTTTTTTCTTTCCATTTTTTCTAATTATTTCTCTCGTACTTTTCGTATAAATTTGCGAATATTTGGGGTTTTTGTGCTTCATTTGTGTCTTAATTTCTTTGATACAGATACAAGAAATTATTTTGAGCCAAGTCACTTTGTGTGGTACCACGGAAGACACTGCATATCCGCCCCCCCCCCCCCCATATCCCTCGGATAGGATGATAAATGCTGGTTCCGTGTATCTCATCCACGCAAAAGAATATGTTCTACTTTTTTTTTAAAGAGCAGGTTGTTATATCACACAAAAGTAAAATGTGAATTTCTAAATGAACGTTTAGTATGCAGCCTGAGAATAGGGTCAGTCGCTCCCTGACAAAAAAAGACTGGGCTGGGCCTTCGATATGGCACATACCAGGGAAATGGGAATGGTCATCTACTGAACGGGTGATGACATTTGTTTTCTTTTCCTTTTTTGCTAGTGTGAGGCAAAAAGCTATGTGCCCCCCGCCCCCCCCCCCCCCCTCATGAAAATTTAAAACCCCTCGAGGCCCCCCCCCCCCCCCTCCCCCGGGGGGGTGCACTCAAATTATTTTTTGACGCGGGGTGTGCCTACTACAAGTGGTAAAGGGGGGGGGGGGGGTTCAAACCCGCCAAAATAGTCATTTTTTGGTCAAGGGGGGGGGGGGGTTCAAACCCCACCCCCCCCCCCCCCCCCCCAGGTACGCCTATGATGACTGATACTGATAATGATGATAATAGATCTGTACGTCATATGATTGTGCACATATGTTTGTCAATATGGGACTTATTGTAATTATGATGTTTTCCTATATCCCATTTAATAGTATATGGTAGTATTTATTGAAGAAGAAAAAACTCAATTTAGTGGCGGTATCCCTGACAAGGGGCAACCATGCAACTCTTTTGCGAAAGGGACAGAATGTTTTAGACCAAAATTGTTTAGTTTAGTGCTACCACAGTAGACGGGCGCAATGGAATGACAGCGAGATATTTCAGGTCGAGCTTTAACCCGGCTTTATAATAAAAACGTGACTTCGCTCCGCATCGCATCATGCATGCGCGCATGCTTGCTTGCTGCACACAGAAAAATAATACTGCACACCTATGCTGCACACCGTGGATAAGCGCATCGAACCGTTACGTCCGTAGAAATCGACACACAACGGACCATCACATCACATCACATCAGGGTACGGAAAAGTAGGATGACTCCTGTAGACTTTCCGGTCTTCTCTGCCTCAATGTTCCAGATTCTTAGAGATATCCTTAAGGATGGAAATGGGTCAGGATTTTGACCCCCTATCACGGGCTTTTGGAAGGGAAGCCATCAAAATTACCCCCCAATATCACGGACCCTAAAAAGTACAACTATCATCCCAGTTGATCATCCTCCGTATCTTTTTTCTCACTTTCCTACACTTGTGATATATATTTCTATAATATGTCAATATTCATATTTTCCGGAAAGGGCCTTGCATTTTCCTTTTCAAATGTATTCTTTTAGTCAAACCTGTCTTAGTGGCCACCTTTCAAGGTTCAAGGTTCATTTTATTTCTTTCTTTCACAACATTTTTACATATAATAATAGAACAAAACAGCATAAGAAAAACAATTTAAGTGCAATATTAAGTCGATATACAATCCAAATGAAAGAAAGAAATGCTATACCTGTCTAGTATAGCAGTCAACCGCCGCGATAATACTAGTGACATCAAATGTGATCCCCTGAAGAGAGCAACGTTATAGAAATTGTCTATTAATATAGAGGTCACCTGTCTACAAGGACCACTATACTTGTTTACCTTGGGTGGTCACTTTGCACAGTTTTGACTATATAGCCTATTATCTTTCTAGGATTGAATGCTAGGCTCTACACGACTTTCATATTATAATTATAATTACTGTCTATGATTCTATCTCTTTCTATATCTCTAATTTATATAACTTTCTGAGTTATCTCTCTTTATCCAATCTATCTATCTATCTATGTACTACACAAACAAAACGTTAATAAAAAAAACACTGTATGTTTGTCTATTTCCTGCACCACACCGACGCAGACCAACTTTTTAAACTATCTATGTACTATCTATCTATATATCTATCTACTATCTATTTATATCTATCTATCTATCTATCTATCTACATATAAATCTATATTACTTTCTACCTTTTTCTATTTATATCTATCTGTCTACCAATATAATATAATATCTCTCTATCTATTACTTTTAGTGTCCCCCAGCAGAACTTTTCCAATTGTATATATCTATCTATTATATTATTTCTTTTGATTTAAATTGTTACCGTCCCCAGGCAGAACTTTTCAAATTTGTATATATATCTATCTATACCTATCCGATCTATCTATCTATCTATCTAACATAATTATGGAACTGGAAGTCTGGAACACATTTCACTTCAGACGCAGACACAGTGACACACGCATACCTACATACACAGTTGCACATGCACACGCACACGCACACGCACACGCACACGCACAGGCACACACACACACACACACACACACACACACACAATCAGTCTATTAAAGGGATCTAGTAACTTTGTTGACAGGCAAAAAGTGACGAATGTTGATAAAAATGTATATCCATTTAACTTTTATGGATATTATATGGCCAAGTAATGAGCGAAAATGTAAAGTGCCAACTGATTGCACTGACTTTGTACAGTTATAGCTCTCCAGTGGATAATTAAAAATGCAAACACTTCAATCGTAAATATATTTTTAACGAGAGGGAAGTTTGAAAAAAAATGAAACCTATTCAATGCTTCTATTGGTAAAACGAAATCAACAAGGTATGAGAGCACCACTAATTTAGTGGTGCTCTCGCCTTTAAAGAGATCTAGTATGAAATTGTCCAAATCCACAAATTTTACTCAGAACTTTAAAAGTTCTTAGTAAAATTTGTGGATTTGGACAATTTTATACTAGATCCCTTTAAAGGCGTTTCCCCACTACCTTGGAGAGCACTCCTTCCAAGCAGCTCTAATACAGATGTGACCGGCTACATCAAAACCAACCATTTGTTGACGATAATCAAATTTGAGATTTATATACCATTTTTTAAAGGGTCATTCATCAGCTTTAAATCAATACCTATTTCAATTATTTTGAATTATACTTGGCAGAGATATGATTATTTTCATATCTCATAATGCGTAAAGTTGAAACTGAGAAATCAGCGTTTCAAATATGACAATCATTATAAAAAAAACATGCAGAAATAACTTTGCATTGGATTAATATTTCAAGTTGATTTATTTTGCATTATACAGAACAAAATGTTATCTTGCCAGTTATGTCAAAATGTTCATTTTGGCCCTGGGACAAATTTTCAACATTGGAAGCCCATAACTACAAGTGGTTGGTTTTGCTATAGCCGGTCACAGATTTGACTGCACACCAACATTAATCAGGGGCGGATCTAGCTTTTTGCTAGGGGGGGGGGGGGGGGGGGGTTGACCCAATGACGATGCGGAGCATCGTCCATGAGCCGCGAAGCTGCACATTTTTTTTGCTATTTTGAACCCCCGTAAGTGATTTTTTTTTTTCACTTTTTTTTCACTTTTTTCACTGATACATTTTCACTTGGCAGCCCAAGGGGGGGTGGGGGGTTAAACCCCCTAAACCCCCCCTGGATCCGCCACTGTTAATGACAAAGAATGACAAGGAGACAGAAGTCAGGATTCATGGCAAACTTTTATTACTCTCCAGATAAAGGGCAAAATAGACATCACACAAACAAACTTTGCAATGAAATTTCCACGATAGAAAACCTGCGTTATAAGCACATCAAACTAACTTTCATTGATTTCTTACCTGGATTCATGATTTCTTTAAGCTAACACTTTAATGCTGGCGACATTGCAACTCTTTTGAATTTAGCCAGAATTTTCAACAGTTCGGTAAAATTTGACCCTGGGTTGAATTGCATAATGTCACACAATTCTTGTTCAATTGATTGATCCATGGACTGAAATAACCTTGGTTTAACATTGAGTTTGTTAATGAGTTACCATTATTGGTACGTTTAAATTTAGTCCACAGACAAAATAACAACATAAAATGCTGTGATTCAATAAACCAGGGTAAAATACAAATGACCCTGCATTGTTCATAATTCACCCATTTTGTGTATAGTATTGCAAATAATTGGGCACAATTATTCACTGTAAGAGTTGATTATACACGTTGAGGCACTTGTTCATTCATTACAGTTTGGGCACAATTATGGTAGTACTGCAATACATCATAACCACTTCATTGACAATGTTTGTTACACTTAATACTCACTGCAATAATTAATTGTTCTTCATTGCGACGATTGATTTCTGATTGCAACTCGTACACAAATGCTGGCTTAGACCCCCATATCATACATCAATATTGTAGTTTTATGCAAGCACAATTGAACACGATCACTAATTGATGGGCGAATCAATTCAGCTATATATTCAGTGATAATTTAATTATGTGATAATAGAGCGAGTAGATGTTCCATAGAACAAAATTGGTGCTTTCTTATGTCAAAGGATAGCTATATCATCGTCTATTATAGCTAGAAATGAGATTTTTTAAAAGGCCACAAAATATTGATTGAATGAAAGGCAAGGCTGTATATGATTAAAGGCAATGACAGTACGCGTGAAGAAAAGAAAGATGTTATCATCAAATAAAATACACTTATCAAGTAATTAAGTCAATCGCACATTCACATAAAGGTAGACATTACAATAGTTTACAAGTTTATATTCACTCACACAGGTCTTAAACCAAATTAAAACTACAACAATAACATGTCTGGCTTTGTCATATTAACGTTAATAATCTACAATATATGAACACACTCGTAGGCAATAACACATCAAGAGAAAATATTAGTAGTTATGAAACACACAGCACGCAATTGTCCGCTCACTTGTATTTTTTGGTTGTTGTTTCATGCAAATAAGCACAATATAAGCACATAAATTGTTTGAAATATTAAGATAAATTGACTATTGCCTCGTGAAAGGCACGATGAAATACCAACACATCCATATTAAGATGAAACTGAACACATTTTTCCACTTCAATTCGGTTACAGAATAATACAAATTGTTTTTACTCCCTAAACTGCAAGACTTTGAAACACTCCATTAGTGATTTTCTAACACATTCAATGGTTATTTTTTCTTCAACTTCAAGGACAAGCGAAATTAAGATCCAATCAAACTGAATTTACAATCTAAAAAAACTGTCATTTTTTTTGTAACATCATATTTTTTTCTTCATGCGGACAAAGAAACAAGTATATTGAAGCAGGAATTAATTTCTCTTGAATGCAAAATACTTTATTGCGATATGAAAATAAAAATGTTAAAAAGCCTTCTGTTGTATCAAGAGTCCGGCAGAAAACCAGGAAGAATAAATATTATTGGCAATAATTTAATTGGGACTAAATATTCATTACAAAATGCAAGTATAGGGAGTATTCTTTGTTTTAGTGTATACATTTTGTAGATAGCTGTAATGAAATATTGGAAAGGAAATGACGCACCAATCAGTTGAATGATGTGGCAAACTGAATTCATATTTTGTCAGAAATTATCAAACTTCTTCCAACATATACGATCTTTTACTTTTGTCACGTCAATGTATTGCAACTTCATGTAGATATAGTTTTCGCTATAACAGTAGAAGTGAAATCATAAAGACAGTTTAGAAGAATTAAGGTTCTACTTATTATTTTCTCCAACATTTTACACTGACAGTCAGCTGTTCCTAATCTTAACAAAAGCCGCAAGGACATTATTTAACAAAATTTACTTTCCTGGTGGACAATTTCGACTACTGCCAACCAAGAATTTTGCTCAGATTCAATCTTTATATTATACGGGGTCATCAAATTTTGGCAGCGTCACTGAGAAGTCAATTAGAAAAAAGGAAGTTAAAAGACAAAGCTAACCGTCAAACATGAGCAGAGAAGTGCAGAGATGTTATTCTGTTCTTACGCTGCAATCAAGTTTGCCTTACACCACGCAGAGTTAGCCACAGGGGGGCGCAGACTATCGGTGAAAAATGTCGGTAGAAAAGAGGAAGGAACTCTTAATCTATTTTTGGAGCTAAAAATAAGGTTTTGTGCTTAGATGATAGGGTGTTTGGTTGCATATTCAAACTTTATATCATTAGCAAAAATTGACTACACTTAAATGTTTCTTATGTTGCCTTCTAAAGAGTTTACCCATGAAGATTTATAAAGAAATGTGACCTTACACATTACGGAAGCCTAACATTGCTGGTCCTGAAAGCAGAACATTATGAAAGCATTGTATCATCGATTCTGAAAGTAGCCATGAAAGCCATGTATTGACATCAACATCGATATTTATCTAAAATAAAATAACAAATTTGTTGGAAAATTCATATGCTATTTTGTTTTATCTGGACACAAAGGCACGCTATGTATTTTGACTCACACACAAAGTTTAACTTCTATGGAACTCCTTACTATAGTCATGCAACATTAAGGTATTTACAGGAAAACAACGTCGAAACCCCAACTCTAAAACACTATAAACCAAACGAACTGACGAGAAGAACATTAACTATATACAGAAAAATAAATAAAAATGTCTCATTGCTGTTGTGATTATGATAAAATCAATAAATAAAACACCAATATTATTTGATGAACATTACGTAAAAGGATGTCGCTTATAATAGGCTATACACATCAACAACTTGAAATGACTTATTAATTATTACAGAAACTTGACACTGGATTACATGTTTATTGCTACATTTGTATTAAATATAAACAATTTTTCATTTATAACATGAACAGGTAACATATACGTAATGCAAAAAAAATGTTAATCTGTTGATGCGCACACCAATCAAATTTGTATTTCTTTTTTTTAAAAAGCCCATATGCCCTTTAATGACTGCATGCAGTGTATGGGGTTTAAATTTATTTTTGCCTCTTTGCACAATAACTGAAATGGATACACATGAGTACTATATTAGATTGAACGTTGATCATAGTTATGGAAAATGGTGATAGGAAGAAATAAAACAATTAAGACTAGCTTACACTAATTATCATGCTCAATGCAGGGTTAATAATGCATGGATGATTAAAAATGTAAATTATTGCTATCATTGTTAGTATTGTTTACGATGATAATAATGCTGCAACCGTGTGGAATGAGATGAAATAAAGGATAGAAAGGCATATTTCATGACCGACATAATAATAGTATAGTATAGAATTGAAACAACGCTGAAAACAAAGCACTGCACAGATGCCAACAGCACTATTTTAAATATTGAATCACGATCTGCAAAAATATGATCTTTTCCCCTTTATCTATGACTATCATATCTGTATCTAAATGTAGCAGTGGGTTCTTTTGAACTAATTTCTTGCAAGATGTGCATGTTTGCCTTTAGTTTATTAATTTTAGCAATCACCTCAGGACAGTAAAAAGAGGAACATGGTTGAGATTGCCCCCATACCTTAACACAGGGGATAACAAGGCCCTGCACTATCAAAGATTAATAATTAATCATACAATGATTTAATTCATCATATGATCAATCAACTGACCGTATGATCAATCATCAATTTTATGATACAGGGCCCAGGAGTAGCTAGTATTGCTTTAATAATCGGGGACTGTCAAAACAGTACACGGTTCATCACCATACATTTTGACAAGAAAATGTATCTGACATAAGGGACAATTGAAAGTCATGGTGTCACCAAGTTATAGAGGGCGCTTTTCTAAAAAATTCAGAGGGCTGCACCCGACTGGATACAGACATGGTACTGCCTAATAAGTTTCTTGGAAAGGCGCCCTCTGGCTTCGACAACGTGGTTCCTTTAAGATTAGCCATGCATCCTGAAATTATCGGTTTCCTGAACGGGTTGCTCCATTCAGACAAGGCTTCTGAAGACATAGTAAGAGACTCTTTGATCGTCATGACAACTGCAAGGACTAAGATGCTATGGTTTTCTAGGATTTTGGTCTACAGCCAAATGGTCTATTCTCCTTTCAGTCTAATCCCATTTTTGTCTACAACCAGTTTGTCTACTACCAATTTGTCTAAAAACCAGTTGGTCTAACCCCATTTGTCTCCACATATTTCTTCTATGGTCCATGTGGTCTCTGTATCATTTCATCTAATCATCATCCCTCTGTCTAATCCCATTTTTGTCTAAAGACCAGTTGGTCTAAACCTGTTTGTCTACACCCATTTCTTCTATGACCCATGTGGTCCAAGTAAAATGTTATCTTATCATCATTCCGCCTCATCCCATGGGTATATGTCATCTTTTCCCAATTACTTCCCGAATCGAGAACACTAATTCCGCTCTCTTAGCATTCTTGATTCAGGCAGCGAACAGGTGAGATGATGCAACTCATACCCAACATTTTAACCCAATTTCTAGAGGAACCCTGTAGGTCCTGCTTCAACTGTATGGGGTTTGCAAAATCTAGTAGGGAACAGGATGCTATCAAGTCGTAGTCCACGTAGTTGTCATGACAATCAAAGAGTCCCTATTATCAGTATATTTCACTCAAATATTTGACTTCAAAAAATATATATAACACACTCGCTATGCATCTACTACATATCTCACATCATTACATATCTATGTTAAGATTATTATACAAAAAATTAATAAAACACTATCTGTGGTAAGTAGTCTATACCGAAGATATCCTATTTAGAAAATTTTAGATTAACGCTTGAAATTCTAGGGATCTAAACATCACTATTTTTATATGGAAAGAAAAATAATGTGCTAGCATGCTGTGAAAAAAATAATTGAAATTATATGAAATTATTTTCTGAAAAGAAACAAAAAATCCTATTTGTTCACCTTCTGGTAATGCTATGCAAGGATAAACAACTTCAAGAACAAATTTCAAGGCATAATTGTTTATTAAGACGCACAAACATTATGATGGAAAAGAGTTAATATTGTATTCTTTAAAATAGTATGTAAAAAGAAATATTGACATGCTGTAGGTAATGTTTTTCATGAAGTGGGGAGCAGGAAAAGTGACTACCGGTGCTCGCACAGAGTTTGTTTCAAAACCAAAGTCATAGGTACATATTAGCTGAACGATTGTCTTGCACAGGGATGGTTTTAGTGGATGGATGGACGGGTTAATGTAGACATTGAAGTAGGTCGTTGATCTTGAAAGCAAATCAATCTATGCACAATGCATCAAGTATATATAGAGGGCCCCATGTGCTAAAGATCACGACCTCCCTCCAGTCTCGATGCATTCAAATATCAATGAGCTATGGCATGTAATACTATAGCAACACGTTTTGATCAGACGGCAGCACTGCATCATGTTATATGGGAATATGCCCTTCATTAAATATGCCCTTGCCATACGTGTACTCATGGACAATTCTGTGCTGAACTGAGTTTTCCTTCCATCAAAAACTAATTCTGAGACACCTATACCATTCCAGAATAAAATGCAATATGTGCAAAGTGCAAAACTAACATTACGCTAAATCCTGACAACAAAGTGTTAAAATATTTCCTTACAAATTCCTGGAAAATGTAGATATTTATGAAAAAAAATCTAATAAAGTCTGGAAATATGTACCTTTTCCTAGCATTCGAGAATCACAGATATCTTATATATACATGATAGTGAAATTATAATGTAGATCTCATTATGACAGCATAGTCAACAATTTCATACTTTTTTTTTTTTTACTCACTTTAAATATCTCACATTTTCTGAACCACACAAAACACTGTCTGCAATTAAAACACCTTCCTTAAAATATTGAATGACAGTTTGAGTTAGTTTGATTTAAAACAAATTACACTTCTGCTTCACTATGTTGTAATCAATTCAAACAAAAAATCTGATTGTTAAAAAGTAAATGTACACTATCACTTCAGTACCACTAAAGTAAAAACAAGGAAACTGTATATTTATTTTGCAACTGACATATTTTTCATATTTTTTTCATCATATTTTTCTTAAACGAGTTGCACCATTGTTTTCTCCCTCCAAACGTGTTATATTTGGCTTATTTTTCGTCATAAACTCACTTGTAAATGACAAACCTAAATATATAGACTAATGTCACGCATAAAGGAAACCAAACTGATTTAGTTGGTTTCTATTCTATGACATTCAGCTACAGTTCTTATATTATCTAGAAGCAGTAGGCAGTTAGACCACAGTGAATTATTTACTTCTTGAATAATATTTTTCTTATGAAAAAGAGCAAAAGGGTTTCTCTGAGATTCGAACCCAATGGGTGGAATTCACAAAGGAGGTTTGTACAAACCATGGTTTTACCATGGTCTACATCTATGGAATGCTGCTCGTATACAAGTTTTAAATCAACATTGTTAACAAGTAAGGAGTTTACATTCTTTCTCCGTCAGTTAACAAATGGCATTCCATAGATGTAAACCATGGTCAAACCATGGTTTGTACAAACCTCCTACAAACCTCCTTTGTGAATTCCACACACAAAATATGGATAGCTGGACGGTGGGTGGTCTACAGACTAAGCTTCGAATCCCACATAATCCCAATTTTCTTTGCTCTTTTCCATTCATATTATATATTTCTGGTCAGCTTCTCTATAAGTTTGAAATAATATGTCATTAAATACATTGGAAATATAATTTCCAAGGTTAACCTTTGTGCAAAATTAACAAATTGACAATTTCAAAAATTGGTCAGCTAATTAGTATACTCTTTTATGATGAAAACAAATGAGCAATATTTATGTAATCATTTTTCTAAAGCACAAAGATTTTTAAAAGACAAGGATTCTGAAAGTTCCATATTGCAAAAGAAATAATTTGATGTACATACAAGCACATTTGTAATCGCAGGCTCAGCATTTTTTGGAGCTGAAATATAAGCTGAAAGTACATACATTATTTTTATGAGACTTTGCATTTAATCAATGCTGCTATAAGTATGTTATTGCATATTAAAAGATTTTTACAAAAAGTTCATTCTGTACAAAAATATGTATACACGTCAAATATTTAGATTATACATGTCTGCAGCCATGTTCGTATTAACCCATTCAGGACTGATTGATTTTGCTATAACATGTATTCTCCATTGACCATAGCCCAAGTATTTTTCGGGACCAGTCCTGAACGGATTAATAAAAGAATTGCTTATTCACAATTCTAGGAATTAAAAAAAAATGCAATGAAGGTATTTGTAACTAAATCAGATTTTAGTTAATTTCATACCATACAATACCAAGAATATAATTCTTCTGATAGTAGACTCGCAACTATTCAAGTTCTCATGAATGACAATAAGCAACCAATGGCTGAAGAAGTGACCATCACATTCCTTTGTTATAAACATAGTAATGGTTCTAAACAACCTTTCCTTTTGGTAGTGGATGGGAGCTGGACGATTGCCTTCTTAGCAACGGCTAGCCCACACATTACTGGCTTGCCCGACATTGTTTAGAACCACTACCCATGTCTGTGAAGAGATGTGACGTCACATTTCGGTTCTCTATTGACTAGTGCCTTGAGAAAGTTCTTCCTTCTGAGCTTTCAAATTCAGGCAATTGTTGTAAAACTCTGGAAAAAGCATTACCCAGTTTTTCAAGGTATAGAGTACTGAAGTGATGGCATCACACTCTTTTTTTTAATACCATATAGTAATGGTTCTAAACAACTTGTCCTTTCAAATGGGCTTTTTGGTAGTGGGTCGGAGCTGGACGATTGCCTTCTTAGCAACCGCTAGCCCACACATTTCTGGCTTGCCCGACATTGTTTAAACCCATTATCAATGGCGGTGAATTGCTATGATATCACACTTCGGCACTCTGTACACTACTTGGTTGCAGACATGTATTCCTATGTTGACCTCTAGAGGGCAGTGTTGAACTGTAGAGGGCAGTGTTGACTGTGGCCTAGCTGCCTAGCTTGGCGAGGGCCTTGAGTAACGCCTTGTTCTCGTCCTTCACCTGATCCAATTCATCCTCCGCAGCTTCCAAATCCTGACAGATAAAAAAACAACAAAACAAGGAAAATAAAGAATTAAAGACAATCATTTTTGTTTAATTCAAAGACAATTAAAGTAAATTTAGTAATTTCAGAAAACAGAAACAAAGAAAAGTATGATCTCTACATTACCACTTCTAATTATCTTCAAATTAAAAAAAAAATAAATTTACATAAATCAAATAATAATACTGTACAGCAAAATTGTCAGTCCTGTCATGGAATGGGAATCAGCCAAGTTAGAATTTTTGTTCACTTCCAAAACTGCTAAGTGTGACAGTCACACATAAGTATTCATAAACAAAGTAGATAATGAATAAACTCACAATTTCTTTGCAGACAAAGAATAGATAGATCCAAAAAGGATATATTTGGTTTTAAATTGAAATGATTTGAATTTAACTTGATAGATTTATCATGAATTCATAGTATATGAAATTGACATTGTACTTTAACTTTAAGGATAATTTCCTGTAGTTGAATGTAATTATATTATCAATTCTTATAAATTTAATGATCAGCTTTAGTTTTGAACAGAAAAAAAGGGTCAATCTATTAATTCTAGATTCAACTTTATTATATCACTTTCATGCCTTTTAATGTATAACTCAAATCAAATGGAAGTCTGTTAGTGGACAGATACACCATGCATATCAAACACAATATACAAAGTCACACATCAATATTTCTCTCCATGTGCATACATGACATTAATTAACACATTACATTCTAAAAAGAACAAAATGTAAACTTCTTCCATTATACCTGTGTTTGAATACCAAATGGATAAGAGGTAAGTATAATCTATCTTTTCAAAGTTAGCTGTAAGAATATTGTTTTAAATGCTGTATTTATTTACAGACAATTACTTTGTGCGTAAAATTATACAATTTGATATCACAGCAAAGTACTTGTTAAAAGAATAATGCAAGACCATACATTCTTACCTCAATGAAATGCTTAGTTTAGTACATTCAATTTCCTCCCAATAATTGAATTTATATGAAGCACCCTTTCTCACTTTGCTAAATGCTTTCCATTTGATTGCCCGACCTTTTAAAACTATTTTCCAGTACATAATCTAATTAATTTATTATGTTTGAGCTGAAATTTTGAACAAAGGAAAACAATTTAATGATTCAAATGTGTTCAGACATTACTTGTGTTAGTAATCTGACTTCATCTTATAAGCACCATTATCCTCTCTTCTAGCTGCTTGTTTCATCCGTTTGTGTACAACAAATGTTGCCATTTTTGCCCCGACAAAGATTCTGCTAGGATCAAAAGCTAAACAGGCTTCTTACTGACACATTATCCTCTTTTCTGCTTGTTCAACTTTGTTTGGATTTTTGTATTTTTCTCTCTCTCTGATAAATGTTTTCCATTTAATTGCCTGACTTTCTATCAACTATTCTCCAGTACATAATCTATTTGAATTGTTCTGTTTGAGCTGAAATTTTGAATGAAATCAATAAATTAATTATCAAAATGTGTTAAAAAGACATTACTGTTTTTAAATAAAGCTAACCTTTTGAAGAAAATAAAAAACAATGAGTTAAATAAATTAACAAGACATTACTTGTGTGAGTAATCTGACTTCATCTTTTCGCACTGTTATCCTCTCTTCCACTTGTTTTTATTTTCTCTCACTTCCATTTGCTTTCCATTGAATCGCCTGACAATTAAATGTCAGTGTCAATTTTGAGCTGATATTTTCAATACAGATCAATTAACGATTACAAAATAATTAATGAATGTTAACAAGACATTACTTGTGTGAGTAATCTGACTTCATCTTCCAGCCCCGTTATCCTCTCTTCCGCTTGTTTCATCTGTCGCTTGAGCCTCTTGTTAGCTCGCCTCTCTCTTGTGAACATCTGACCAATGGCATGCCGGCAAACAGAACATTCAAATGATGCACAGTATAGGATTGGATGGATGAAGGGCCAATCACATGCAGGATACAGGAGAGAGGGACCATGCATTATGGGAGAAAATGACAAAAATATACAATTATGTTAATAATTACTGCTGACAAACTGAGTTACATGTAGCTGTATTATATGCTGGAAGAAATATTTTGAAATTCAACAAATATATATTTTTATTTTTCTTATTATCACATCAAACATCAAACAAAATTAACATTTTGAGCTATACATCAACATGTGAAATGGGCAAAAATGTTTTATTTTTAATGAAAGAACATTGATGTTTGTCAAGTGTTTACTCACTTTGATGACACATTCTGTCTCCTGAACCCTTTGTATACATGTCTATTTGGTGATTTGTTTAAAGAGAGATATATTCCTACTCCATTTATTGTGAGTATAAAACATGCGAGCACTTACAAAAAACGGGACCTTTACAATTATATTAGATGTTTATTTGCATCTTTTGTCTATGGTTAAAATTCAAATATTTTCTTGTTGTGCTGTTTACATTGCATGCAATTACTTTTGTATAATTGCCTTCATATCTTTACAAATTATTTTATGGATTTTACCTGAATGACAGCTGACATCACACAAATCTTTGCATTGTATCATATTTATCCTCCATGTTGAAAACTGATAATTAAAATTATGGCAGAAAGCATTCGACAAATACATAGGCAATTGCGCTACTACTTAACACACAAACAACAGATTGCACAAGTTAGTTTCACAAATATCTTTGAGAGCAAAAACATTATACATTTCTTATAGGGTGCAAATGAGTTACACAATGTGCATGATAAAAAAACATCAACACCTTCAATAACACTTTCAAATCTGTCAAATTATGCAAATATAAATACAGGTCAAGCATCAAACAGTGTGAATCTGTCTAAGAATCTGTCTAAAAATCTGTCTAAAATGTAAAATACTCTTTGTTAGTTCACAGCAGTAACACTGAATTTGTTTTGAAAAATTTTGTACCAAACATGGAAATAAGATGAGAAGAGAATGTGTTGTCACTTATGTCCTTCTACCACGGGGACGCTATGGGGAAAAAGACAGATACATAGTAATGAAATTAAGTCTAAAAAGAAGGTGAAATTTTGAGGAGGAAGAAGAAAATACAGATAATCATATTAAATTGAAGAAGATGGTGAACAAGGAGGAGGAGAAAGGGGTGGAGGAGGAGGGGGAGGAGGAGGGAGGAGGAGGGGGAGGAGGAGGGGGAGGAGGAGGGGGAGGAGGAGGGGGAGGAGGAGGAGGGAGAGGAGGAGGAGGAGAGGAGGAGAAAGGGGTGGAGGAGGAGGGGGAGGAGGAGGGGGAGGAGGAGGGAGGAGGAGGGGGAGGAGGAGGGGGAGGAGGAGGGGGAGGAGGAGGGGGAGGAGGAGGAGGGGGAGGAGGAGAAAGGGGTGGAGGAGGAGGGGGAGGAGGAGGGAGGAGGAGGAGGAGGGGGAGGAGGAGGAGGGGGAGGAGGAGGGGGAGGAGGAGGGGGAGGAGGAGGGGGAGGAGGAGGGGGAGGAGAAAGGGGTGGAGGAGGAGGAGGAGGGGTGGAGGAGGGGGAGGAGGAGAAAGGGGTGGAGGAGGAGGAGGGGTGGAGGAGGAGGGGGAGGAGGAGCAAGGGGAGGAGGAGAAAGGGGTGGAGGAGGAGGGGGAGGAGGAGTGGAGGAGGAGGGGGAGGAGGAGAAAGGGGTGGAGGAGGAGGGGGAGGAGGAGGAGGGGTGGAGAAGGAGGAGGAGGAGGAGAAAGGGGTGGAGGAGGAGGGGGAGGAGGAGGGAGAGGGAGAGGAGGAGGAGGTGAAGAGAGAAGGAAAGCAAAGAAAGACAGATACAGAGAACTGAAATAATAACGAAATTAAGAGTAAAAAGAAACTGGAGGAGGATGAGGATGAGCCTAAGGGAACAATGGGGATATATATAAATAATCATATTTTGATAATACCCCCTAATATGATTGATAATCATCTCTAAGCACTTTACAATGATGTTACAAAGGATACAGAGACAAAAGAAGCAGATAAAGATAAGAGTGAAGAAGACGAAAAAGTGGAAGGAAAGACAAGGGAAGGAGGAGGTAACTTAGAAGTTAATCACACATAGCCGACGCACGGCCCGCGCATTTAAATTGGAAAATAAGGTCAGTGCGTCGTTGTGCGCCCAACTTTTGTCAAGGCGCAAGCGACGCACGGCCCGCGTTTCGAAAATTATTTAAAAAGCTGGAAATTAAGATCAGATATGTGTGCGTTAGGTGTTCGCTAGACCTCATCCTCCGTACACATTTTAATACATAGTGAATGCTCAGCGTGCGCTCCGCGTATGTCTGACGTTGTTCTAGCGCGCTCTGCGCGTGTCTGTCATCCTTCCGGCGTGTACGATCATGCGTCGAGCTCTGCGCACATTTTTGTGCATGCTCAAAAAATCCTGACGCACACAGTGAATCCCGACGCATGACGGCGAATGCATAGCGTTGGTCCAGCGCGCTCGACGAATGACGACGCACTGGCCAAAATTGTAAATTTTCAATGCGCTGGCCGTGCGTCCCCCGTGCGTCGCCTATGTGTGACCACCCCATAAGGATGTGTAATGTGAGGAGGAACAGGAAGAGAAGGAAGATGATCTTGAAGGTGGGAGGCAGGGGGGGGGGGGGGGGAGGCAGAGGGCATTTGTTTTTCCTCAAAACCAAAGGAAATATAACAGGATAATAATTAGAAAGTGAATTAGGGCTGTAGAACTGAATATGAATGATAATATACAAACAAAATAAGTAAAAACCTTAAACATTATATGAACGAGACTTGTTTTGCATGAAAAGTGCTCAGATGAGCCTGTAAAATGTACGTTTAAATATGTATCCTTTTTAGTCTCCGTTTTGTGAACATCAATAACTGAAACTAAACTTTGTTAACAATGTATAGCATTCTGATGAGTCAATTTGTAGGAAAAAATACATCATGAATGAAAAGTGAAGAAAAAAAAATGTATCAAGTATTTTTATTTTTTAGTTTATTGGAAAACTATTATAAAAAATAAAATCCCCCCCAAATTAAATATATTGTACTAATGTATAACTTTTTGATAAGTCATTTTGTGAAAAAAAAAAAAAAACATCAAGAATTAAAAGTGAATTTGTTTTTGTTTTTGGAAAAACTGATATAAACTAGAAATGTATTGGACTCACTCTTGTAACTTCTTCTGCTGATCTATCATCTTCATCACCACCATCATCCTCTTCTATCCTCCCTGATCTGTGTAATAAGAGGAATTATAATAAAGTTGCGATAAGTACATTTAATAGTAAATATATTATCCATTGCGGATATAGTATCGGAAATAATATCGCTAGTGATATTCGTTTGTCTCGCAATGTATGGTCAACTAGGAATCTAAAAGATCACGACGTTTCGTGTGCCGCTGCAACACTTTGTCTGCGTTGAGATTCTGCGTTGGGAGCCACGGTAGAGCATAAATACCGATTGTCTACATTAGATTATATCATTTGACAAAGTGTTGGAGCGGCACACGAAACGTCGTGATCTTTTAGATTCCTAGTTGACCATACATTGCGAGACAAACGAAGTACATTTAGTTCAAACATATAGGGAAATTGACTAGAAATATAATATAAATGAAAAAGGCAAATCATATTTGGTTTCTCTGGGATATATTTACATTTACTTAAACTAAATACAGGGTGGGCCCCAAAAAACGGAACGGGGCACTTCCCAAAATATAGTGACAAAATAATTATGTCCATCGGATAGGGTATCTTTTCCAATGGAAAACGATGCCAAGAACAGTAATTTTGGTCATGTATTGTTTTTTTTTAGGGCGCTCTGAGTGACACCATGTCAGGCTCCCATTTTTGTCAATTTTTACCAAGTCAGTGCCTGATAAATCGCACTTACTGCCTGTCATAGCACTGAACAACGAGCAATACGCGCGCTATTGTTAGTGTGCATTCAGCTGTGTGCCGAGAGAATGGGCATAGTTGTTTGATGATATGACGGGCAGTAAGTTCAATTTATCAGGCACTGACTTGGTAAAAATTTACAAAAATGGAAACCTGACATGGTGTCACTCAGAGCGCCCTAAAACAAAAACTACACGACCAAAATTACTGCTCTTGGTATCGTTTTTCATTGGAAAAGATACCCTATCCGATTGACATAATCATTTAGTTACTTTATTTTGGGAGGTGCCCCATTCCGTCTTTTTTGGGCCACCCTGTATAATACATATTTTGTCCACTAAATATAATAAGGATGATAACGTAACCATAATGTTCACTTTTGCTGTTTTAATGGGGACCACCAGGCAAAGAACAAGACATTATTATATGTTTTGGTACTGTTTTGTGATATCAAATAGATACCCAACATTTTGCAAAGGGTTGTGTAATTCATAAACAAAGCAATTAATTTCCACCACTTACGGAACCACTACTATTTCCTGGTTCCGTACGGGCCAACCATTTGCGAGTGCGCCAATGCTATTCACACGTACGTTTGTAGACAATAGATTCCCGGGCTATTCATTCGCTCTGCTCTTCGCAATTCCGACCGCATGAACGCATGCTTAAGAATGGTGATGCGTTTCCAATTACATTTTTTTTCTTTCTGGAAACATATTTTTGTGAACTTGTTGATGGAATGGAATACTAAAGATGTTACCTTTCTTTAATAAGAATAATATTTTTGGGTGGTGGTACCCTTTAATTAATAGGACAATCATATTCAATAATAGATACAGAAACTAATTTAATATGATTAAAACATATATGTGTAATTGATACATTATATGAATTATACAATTATACAATTGTATTAATTCATTATTAATCAATACATTGTATACATTATACAATATATGTGTAATTGATACATGAAAGCAATGAAACATCACACGTAATACTTAAAATAATCGAAATAATTTTAAGTGGATAAGTTATATGTTGTAATTGTAATTATATAATTTGCATCTATTCTCCATGGAGTACAATATTGATAAGTTTACTTTTGAAGCCCACTCTTAACCCATACAGGACTGATTGGGTGGAATTCACAAAGGAGGTTTGTAGGAGGTTTGTACAAACCATGGTATGACCATGGTTTACATCTTGGAATGCCATTTGTAAACTGATGGAGAAGGAATGTAAACTCCTTACTTGTTAACAATGTGGATAATGTACAATTTACTTGTATACGAGCAGCATTCCATAGATGTAGACCATCTTCAAACCATGGTTTGTACAAACCTCCTTTGTGAATTCCACCCATTGATTTTGGTACAACATGTATTCTGCATAGACCCAAGCCGGAGTATTTTCAGAGCCAGTTATGAATGGATTAATTGACTATATTAATGGATTTTGTTGTAATATAGGTTTTCCCATCCATTTGAACACTTTTGTCATTCAATTCTATGAATTTGTACTTCAATTTCATCCCGAGAAGCCGAGAATGTGCCAATGCCAACTTTTGTCTATTGTCACCAATTTTACAAAAAGTCCATTCAATTTAGTCACTAGTCACACATTATAGTCCAGTACAATTCAAATTCGTCAGTCACAGATGTGTTCAGCAACTGTGACTGACGAATTTGAATTGTAATGAACGAAAATGCGTGACGAGCGACTAAATTGAATGGACTTTTTGTGAAATTGGTCCACAATAGACGAAATTGAAGTTGGCATTGGCACATTCTCGGCTTCTCTAGACGAAACTGAAGTACAAATTTATCAAAATTGAATGACAAAAGTGTTAAAATGGACGGGAAAACCTATGGTTACTATGGCGACACTAACCTCCTATCACTTGAAGACGCTTCCTCTGGATCTACACTGCTACCATTCTGCAAGATAAAACAAGAAAAACAAATTATTGATATTAAAGGTAAACAGTAAATAAGGAATCAAATAACAAGTCAACCAAATGGTGAAAGAATAATAACTTTATTAAGTACAAAATAAAAGCAATGGAAATGATCTTTAAACAATGTTTGATCTGCACTGCTACCATTCTGGAATCTAAATGAGACAACAAATGTAAGGTTAATAGCCCGGTCACATATCAACGGATTGCGCAAACAGATGTCAAACGGAGAGCTAAATTTTCCATCCGTTCTATACGTTTCTTGTCCGTTCCTTGTCCGGTGATGTACGTTGTTCTATGTTTTGTACATGAAGCAATGGAGACGACTTTCATCACCGGATAATTTAATTTCGCAAATTGTCTATTCATTGGGCATACGTTTCCGATATCCGTTGATATCTGACCGGGCCATAAACTAAGAACCAAGGGACAATCGACAACAAGTTAATCAAAAGGGCAAAATAAAAACATAATCTAAAATACAACAATGATAAGAATAGTGTATTTGAAAAGATCTAGAACACAATAATGCTATACCAAATTTGGAAATACAGTACTTAGTAAACAATGTTGAATGTTTCTCTTTGATCAATAATTATCTAAATATGTTGGACCAATGAGGGAGTTAAAATCTCAAAAGCCCTTTAAGAACATCGTGTTCAGAACAACATCATTTAATTTGATATTTATTATAGTTAATAAATGTGCATACTAATGCCCTATACTGAAAATAAACATAATTATGTTTAAACCATTGTACCAAACACTCATTTTGTAAACACACATTTTTTGTCGTTAGTGTATAATTGGATGACATCATCATTTTCATGATTATAAGGCAAAGTCAATGAAACATAAAACAACAAACTGTCACGTGCAAACATCTTATTATCATTGTGGTTTTTTTAATAAAAACAGATCAAAGTTCAAGATCTTTATGACCACGCTCATATTTATTTTCAAACAATATTGACAGTGTGGCTAAATGAATGTAATTTGCATGTGTATGGAATGTTCTACAATTTGACATTGGATAATAAGTAAGGATGTTGGTAAACATTCATACATTTTACAATACACTCTACTTTGTACATATTGTATAGTACTTTAGAGATGTCTAAAAGTAACCATCAAAAATCATATTTTGTTTTCTGTACAAAGAGGGAATAATTACTATGCCTTCTTTTGTAATGGTCCAATTTTTTTGTTTTAATGCGATACGATATCAAATGAATAGCTCTTACATAAATCAAAATAATATCAAGATTATATAATTTGTAAAATCATGGTTTAGTCTTTGGCAAATAAGGTTATTGACTAACAACAGATTATATATATTATAACCCTCATGTACACTTACTAAAAATAGTTTCAAAGGACTAAGGAAGCATAGATTAACAGGAAAAGCATGATTTATCATTATAAAAAACCCACATAGGATATTGAAATGAAAAGTAATACATCCTTCCACCGAGGTACAAAAGTCCCATAAAATCTATTATTAATGGATTTAACCCATTTATTACTGGTCCCCGAAATACTTGGGCTATGGTCTATGGAGAACACATAGCAAAATGAATAAGTCCTGAAGAGGTTAACCAGGGCTCCACACTAACCTTTTCAGTCAGTGGCCCAGTCGGGCCAGTGAAATAGTTTTTTCCCCTATTCTGGTGGCCCTAAAGAAAATTTACTGGCCCCAAATTGTATTTCATGAGCTTTTTTACTATTCAAAATATCACTCTTTCCTTATCAAAACTGTGATTACATAGGGTTAGCATGACATAAAAGAGAACAAGATTTTTTTATTTTGTCAATGTCGGGTTAAAAATCTGCTTGCCCGATCGGGCCACCAAAATATGACTTTTATACATTTTGCTGGCCCCAAGTACAATTTCACTAGGCCCGGGCCAGCGGGCCAGTGCGAGTGTCAAGCCTTGGGTTAACCCGTTCAGGACTGGTCCCGAACATATTCAGGCTTTGGTCTATGGAGAATACATGCTGTAGCTAAATCAGTCCATCCTGAACAGGTTAATACAGTCATTTATGCAACACATGATATATGTCTTACAGACAGGATGTGAACTTAGGATATTGCATGTCATACTTGTCAACTAACAAGACAAATTAATTATACCTGATTCATCAAAATATCAAAAAAGTGACTAATTGTGTGGTATGTCAATTGATACTTGACTTCCAAGGGGATATGATTTTCTAAATTGTAAAAGAAATTTCATTCATGTCATAGATCCTTCCAGTTCGATATTGAGTGCAAAATGCACACACATTCTATAAATATGCAGTTTCCTTGAATGCTGTGTAAACAAGAAATATTCATACATGTCAACAAATATCACATTTGTCAAAAAACAAATATGGTTTATTTGGTTTGATAGTATATTTAATGTGGTTTATCTGTAATTTTGTGTACCGGTTAACATATTTTGTGTTATTGCTAATCAGGTTTCATTGAAAAATAGATCTCAGTTTGACTCTGTGTCCAACAGACAAATAAGTGTAGAGAAATAATAATGAGTGGAGTTAGTGATGTCACAATACTAGTATAACTATTATTTCTTAGTGTGTGTCTGATTCTCTGGGTGAAATTTCCTCAAAGATTATTATTTATCATATTAGTCACTTTTTAATCATCTATCTGGGTTATATATATATCTCATATATATTCTCAATATGTGCTACCACCCCTGTCCAACATTTTCTTCATCTCTATCTGCATGGTCAATATCATTATCACCATCCACTCTTTTTCACGTACCCAGTGACAGTGAAAAAAATACATGTGGGCTCGGGACGAATTCGCCCCGAAATGCCAAAAAGAGCCCCCGAAAATCATAAAAGAGCCCCTGTAAATTTGCATAGAGTTCAATGCAAAACAAATATTAGAGTTTGACCTGATTGGTCAAGCAGTCCTGACACTCACCCACTCACAGTTGCTTTAATTGTTTTGTGTCTCTGCCTCCTTTCCTCTTTCCAGCCCCCCTTCCATACATGTGTTTATGTTGGTATATATTCTGTGTTTTTTCTTTAGTAACTGTCATTTGTGCCCTGACGAAGATTCTGATAGGATCGAAAGCTAGGCTGTATACGACTCTCATTTTACCACATTGGCGATTTTTTAGTAGACAAGGAGTGTTATTTTTATGTAGGCAAGCTTGAAAAGTAGCCCCCGAAAAATAAATATTAATTTTGTCACTGCCAACTCCATCTTCCATTCTGATATAGCATGTTACGCACCTTTCCTCTCCTCTCCCTCTCTATTTCTTCCCCCTCTCTCTCATCTACATGTACTATATATCTCTGTCTAGATACCATACCAACATTATACGATATAGCACTCTCTAACCATTACTTCCCACTTATAATTGTTTTATCTCCCCCTCTTCCTCCTTCATCTCCCTCTCTCTATCACTTTTTCTTCTTCTTCTTCCAGTCAAGTACAAGCCACTCTCTGGTGCATTACACACTTTGTGTCACTTCTATTTACTAAAAACAATATGTAACCAGCTCCCCCCTCCCCCCTCTTTCTCTCCCTTAATGTCTTTCTTTCCTAGATGTGTATGTATATCTCTTGTGGTGTCTCTCTTCTTCTCACTGTCACCCTCTCTCTCTCTCCATCGATCTCTCAATGTGTCATGTTTTCTAAATGCCCCATGCTAGTCCATCTTTCTCTTATAGTGTATCTCCTTCTCTTATTCTCTCTCTCTCTCTCTTTCCTTTCTATCCCATTTAACTAGTTCTCTTATCCCCCCTTTTCTGATCTCCCTTTCTCTCTCTTGAGGCATCCCTACTCCTCTTATTCCTTCTCTCTAAGTCTCTTGTCGTCTTATTCTCCCTCTCTCACTGTATCCATCTGCCTCCCTCACTGTGTCCAGCTTTCATTCCCCCATCTTCTTCCTTCTTGTAGCGCCCCTCTTCCCCTTATTATCACTCTCTCTCTCACTATCTGTATTGTTTGATCTTTCCTCCTCTTATTCTCTATCCATCTACTCCTCTCACTGCATCCAGCCTTTCTCTTATTCTCTCTCTCATTACCTCCGTCTTATTATACATCTCTCCTCTTATTCTCTGTCTATCTCCATCTAACTCTCTCACATCGTCCAGGCCTCATCTTATTCCCTCTTTCTCTTCACTCTCCCTGTATTGTTTTATATCCCATCCCCTAATTCTCCATCCGCCTACATCTACCACTCTCACCATGTCCAGCCTCCCCCCCTTTATTCTCTTATTCTCTCTTTCTCTTCACTCTCCCTGTATTGTTATACATCCCATCCCCTTACTCTCCATCCGCCTACATCTACCTCTCTCTCTCACTGCATCCAGCCTCCATCCCTTCATCTTCTTTCTACCACTCATGCATCCATATTCTATCTCCCTCTCTCTGTCTTGTTTAGTTCTCCTCCCCTTATTCTCCATCCACCAACATCTACCTCTCTCACTGCATCCAACTCTCATCCCTTCATCTTCTTTCTACTTCTACTGCATCCCTATTCTATATATTTCTCTCCCTGTCTTGTTTTTATCTCCTCCCCTTATTCTCCATCCGCCTACATCTACCACTCTCCCCATGTCCAGCCTCCCTCCCTTTATTTTCTTATTCTCTCTCTCCCCGTCCCTCCGCCCTCCGCCCAGCGTGGCCCGACACAGGGGTAAACGACATGTGACGCATGGACCCCTTATTTGGCATTGGGTAGGCCAGGCCTGACATGTAAGCTATGTCAACCGAGGCATTCCCCTCAATGCTAACCTGCCCCGTGGTCTAGACCCATCTGGTCCACACACATCTGGCTAATCCAGATAAGGATTAAAGATAGGGATTAGGACTAGGCAATGCTAGAAATTAATTGTTGTTGCCTTGTGGCCCAGTCGGGCAGGTGAAAAAAAGAAGATTTTACACATTCCAGTGGCCAGATTCATGAATCTTCTTGCCCCAAACAAAGAAAAACATTAAGAAAATGTTTTTATATTTGGTTGCCCAATTGGGCCAGTGGAAGTTAGCATTAATGAATGGCCTGAATCTAATTTTTTAGTGACCCCTGGCTAGTGGGTCTGTGCTACTTTTGAGCAATGGATTAATATGGATTAGGGTTCGGGTTTGGATTAGTGTTAGGGGTTTGGGTTATGGTTATGAATTGGGGTTAGGATAAGGAGGGAATAGCACTATATAAATAACCATTATTATAATTATAAATGTAAATGTAAATGACTGCTGAAAAGTACTACTATTATTATAGTCAAGTTTAAAGTTTGAGTAATGGAAGTTCCAGGCCTCATGTATTAGACCTAATGTAACGTAGACCAACTGGGTGTGGACTAAGCAAGCTTAAACCCCCTTCAATAGTGTGTGTTTTCAGTGCAGGGTCGAGTTAACTCATTCAGTCACATATGCCATATAAAAGAGAATTAGTCTTTGCAAAGTACGGGATCGAGAGACATCTGTGTGCATTCAATGCAGTGAGAATTAAGCTCTTTAGTCCCACACATAGAAACGTATCAGATAAGTCAATGTTCTCTTACTACAGTAGTAGTTGGTACCCTCTGTATACATTCATTGCATTGTACAGAGTTAACCCTCCTTGTCCAATCAAAAGTATATCAAGTCAATGGACTTGAATTGTATCAAGAGACTGTGTGTATGTGTCTTCTGTGTGTATTTTGAGTACAGTGAACTAACCCATTTATGACTAGTCCCCATATTAATAATGGCTATAGCCCGTTAAAGGAGAGCGCGATCTATACTGAAACCTTAATTTTCAGAACTGGTCTCCAAAATGTTCAAGCTAAGGGTATATCTAACGAGAATGGATTATAAACCAAGATCAACTAATATGCAATGGCCTAACCCATCCAAGACCAGTCCTAAAAATACTTAGGCTCAGGTATAGGTCTATATGGCTTAGGTCTATTTGGAGTATGACTGTAATACCAAAATCAGACCAATTTCAAAGGGTTAATCTCTTCACACTAGTAAATAAGTTGCACATGAGAGGGGTTAATAGCTTGCATTAGAGCCTGATGCTTATGGAGGTAAAATGATTGACAATTAGAGGGTCGTCGTACATTCTTTTTTCTCCCATCAATATGGAAATAGATGGTAGAGGCTCACTAACTGCTAGCTGCATGGTTCTATCTGGGTTTGGTTTGATTGGAAGAACCTTCCCCTTACAGTATAGGTTTTTTGATTGCCTGTATCTTGTTTATAGTATCGTAAAGCATGCTTCAACAGTAACTTCTTTTACTAGTGGCCCAGTGAGACATGGAAGTAAAATAATTTAACTCTAAATTCTGGTGGCCCAAACTTACAATGAATTTATGTACCTCATTTCTTTAAAAAAAAAAAAAAATTTCACCCCTTTCTCTTTGTTAATTTGTTTTCACAGTGATATTAGTAAGATCAATTTAGGTCCAGTAATCCAGAGGTCTCGGGTTTGAATCCCGGGGAAATCCCATTTTCTTTGATTGAAAATGAGCAAAGAAAAAGAGGCTTCGCCGGGAATCGAACCCAAGACCTCTGGATTGCTAGACCGGTGCTCAACCATCGAGCCACAAAGACCCTTGGGGGACGTTCCCATGAAACCCTTTTCATTGCTCGAATAGTCAGAAGCTATATAAACCGGGCACTAACCCAAGGATAATTCAATCAACTTTTCTAAAGAAAGTGCGCGTGATCATGCGAAGTGATGCTGCTTTTTACTAATTTAATTCAAATATAAAGGAAATTTGAATTTAAAAATTCAGTATTTGTGATTGGCTACATTAAAGTATAACGGCAGTAGGCCGTTTATCACATCCCATTTATCACGATACCAACACATGACTGATAGTAAGTAGGGAACAGATGCTCGCACTCATTGAACTTTTAAAGTCGGCCGACAACCCTGAATTGAGATGTATTCATACGTTACGTTTCATTATTTGCCAAATTATTTTTAATTGACCTATTGACAAACATTGCCAGGGAAGTCACCAAAGAAAGTTAATATACATTTTCTTACTGAAAAGATGTTACTGCACTTTAGAATTGTATGTGTTAGTAATAGTATTCCCATTAAAATACAGAATTTAGATAATGATGTACGTAATATAGAGAGACTCATGACAATGTTTAAAATACTTTCCAGAGATAAAAAGAGCTTCATCTACAAAGAATTTAAAGGGAAAAAAAGAACAGAGCTTTAATAGATCACATCCAATACATCACGCTACCAACACATGACCGATAGTAAGTCGGTAACAGATGCTCGCACTCATTGAACTCTTAAAGTCGGCCGACAACCCTGAATTGATATATACATACACGTTTCATGTACTTTCATGATCTACAAAATGAATTTAATTGACTTATTGACATACATTTTTTAGGGAAATCACCAAGAAAGTTAATATACTTTTTCTTTTATCTTAACAACACTTCTTACTGACAGGATGTAATTAAAACTTAAGAATATTATGCGTTAGTATCTATAGTGAAAGAAAGTCATATATTTAAAAAAATTAAAAACTGTGATACACAAAATATACAGACTTCTTACAAAGTTTGTTTTAAATACTTTTCAGAGATAAACAAAAGTGCTAAACTAACAGAGAAAGGAAATGGGAATCAAGCACATATCACATCCCATATATCACAATACCAACACATGACAGATAGCAAGTAGGTAGCAGATGATTGCGCCCATTGAACGTTTAAAGTCAGTCCACAACCTTAAATTCACATGTCACGTTCAATTGTATAGGGCAAAAATAACTTAATTGGAAATAATTGGAAATAACCAAAGAAAATTGATATATTTTACAACTCTCTTGTACGTTATCAACACTTCTAATGGTGAGAATGTAATTTTAAAAAGAAGACATAATTTTGTAATTATGCTTAAAGGCAGAGAGAGCATTAAGAGTGTAAAACTTAGATATTGGTGTAAGGATGTAGACTCCGTAAATACTTGCGTTTCTAAATAAAGACATTTTCAAGAGAAACAGAGAGTTCTATAGAGCTAGATTACACGCACAAAGAAAGAAAAGGGTACAGAGTTTGAATCACATCCTATATATCACGATACGAACACATGACAGATAGTAAGTGAGTAACAGATGCTCGCGCTCATTGAACGTTTAAGAGATGGCCCACAAGCCCACATTCACAGCTGATCTGTCTGCGTAATTAGATTTACACATCTCTGACTGGTGAGGGCTGCAATGGTGTGGCGACACAATATGTGCTACAAGACCAGGCAATGGTAAGGCCAAGGAGTGCAAGGGGCTACACCCCCCCCCCCCCAGTAGAGATTTTTTTTTTGCTCAAACACCATCCAACATTTCACACTGTCTGAATATTTAGATTTACACATCTGTTGTTTAGTGTACAGGCAATGGTAAAGTCGGGGGGGGGGGTGACAAGGGGCTACACCCCCCCCCCCCCTGTAGACATTTTTTTGTTCCATCACCATCACACACACACACACACACATTCACACAGTCTGAATATTTGGATTTACACATCTCTTGTTTACTGTGGGCTGCACAAACTAGCATTGGTGTTGGCTATATGAACAGGCAATGTAGTAAGCTAAGGGGGCCAGGGGCAACACCCCCCCCCCCCCCCATTGAGTAGACATTTTTGCTCCAACTCTAACCCACATTTTACACTGTCTGAATATTTAGATTTACACATCTCTTGTTCAGTGTGGGCAGCACAAACTGGCAATGGTGTGGGCTATTTGAGCAGGCAATATGTGACCTTACACCACAAAACGACCAATAAGTCGGCAAAACTGATTGTGCTGCTTTTCATAAAACATTTAAGTATAAGTAATTACCTTTAAAATGGTATATCATTCGTCATATTTGGACTAAGCAAACCCTCTCAAAATGAACACCAAAGATTTGGAATATGGCTGAAGCAGTTTTAAAATAAGGGAGAAACGGGCCATTTAAAAGATCAGTTTCTATTAAAGCGCTGTAATAAGATCATATTTAAAAGATGAAAAAACAATATTTAAACATGATTTTGGTCGCTCAAAATGTTACAGAAGCTAGATTAAATTATGCTTATTCAGGAAATACCAAAATCCTAAATCTCATATTTTGAACAAAATTTGACTATTTTAGCTCATAAAAGAGAAACTACCACAGCGACATAACGGTCGTTTTGTGGTGTAAGGTCACATATAATAGTAAGGCCAAGAGGAGCAAGGGGGCTACACCCCCCCCCCCCCCCCCCCCGTAGACATTTTGTTTTGCTCCAACACCATCCCACAATTCACAGTGTCTGAATATTTTGATTTACACATCTCTTGTTTAGTGTGGGCTACACAAACTAGCAATGGTGTCGGCTATATGAACAGGCAATGTAGTAAGCTAAGGGGGCCAGGGGCTACACCCCCGGTAGAAAGTAATGCTCCAACACTGCTTTCTCAACCCCTCTATAGGGGTATACTACTTTACAAGCACCAGGTTCTTAGGGAAAAATAATGAAAAGTAGTTGCCGAAATCTCTTGGCTGGTGTGGGCATGACAAGCAGTCAATAATATGGGTTACACAAGGCAATGGTGTAACCCCATTTTATCAAGGGGTGGAAGACTAGTATTTGAGAAGAAAAAAAGAAAAGCAGTTGTCCAAATCAAGTATTAATACACTTAATAACTTGGGCAAGTAAGACATTCCTTAGGACCAAACAAGTTGATAACTTCTTGAAAATTGTAGCCTGTCAGTTGTTGACAAATTGATGGAGCACTATAGATGCAAAAAATGCAATACACATTTCTAGAGAAATTGCCCTGGTTGGTCTAGGTTGCCTCACATAAAGATCCTTATCCCATCCCCCCCTCCCCCCCCCCCCCCCCCATGCTCCCATCTTTATCTTCAGTGACACAAATTGTTGAACGGAAACTATTTACAATTTGCAAGCTTACATTCGTTGTTTCATTTTAATATTAATTATTACACCATGCAATACGTATTTAAAACACCTTTTATGTCTAACAGTTAAAAACAAATACATTTATAACATAAAGCAATTAACATCTAAGCGCTACAAGACTTTATTTAACAAAGTGCTTAATGAAAATTTTCCTATCATTATCTCATCAAATGTGACCGGCTAAAGCTGAACCTGGCACTTGTCGGTAATTCATGTTCTGAAGAAATGGGCATTTTAAGTTCACACAATGTGCGTAAAAGACCTACGATTGTAAAATTGAAACAATCATATCTTCGCCAATTATTGACCAATTAGTTAGAACAAAGCATCAAATGAAAGCTTGTGATGGGGCCTTTCTAATGGTGTGAAAATCTACATTTTGGTTTTTACTGACAAGTGCCGGGTTTTGCTATAGCCGGTCACAAATTATGATTTCTGTTCCATAATGCCCCAATATTGCGTCCCCTGTTGTGCATACAAGTTGAAAGACTGGCTTTGCCCCTAAAAGTAGGAATGTTTACCGAGAGAGAGGGAGCACATTTACGTAGGAGGAAAGGGGTTAACTGGGTGATTTGTCTTCATTATACCTGGGCTTTTAACATTTAGATATGAGCTATTGGGTTCTGAACTCTGTACATTCCACAGCAATGCCATGTCTGAACAGGGTGGCTCATAAAAATACACTTGAATAAAAATGCGATTGACCGGACAAATTTGCCCAACGGCCCCAACCCATTGTGTTTTTTTTGATATTTTCTAGTTTACATATTTTAATATTTAGATTTTAAATATTAGGTTCTGATCTCTGTGCATTCCACAGCAATGCCATGTTTAAACAGGGTGCCTCATAAAAATACACTTGAATAGAAATGTGATTGACCTGACAAATTTGCCCAACCGCATTTAGTGTATTTTGATATTTGAACATATTTGAACATTTTAATTTTAACTATAACGTTCTGAGCTCTGTGCATTCCACAGCAATAACATGTTTGAACAGGGTGCCTCATAAAAATACACTTGAATAAAAATGATTGACCCAACAAATTTGTCCAACGGAACCGCAATGAGTATATTTTGATATTTTAACATAGTTTAATATTTTCATTGTAACTATTATGTTCTGACCTCTGTAAATACCACAACAATGCCATGTGTTAATAGGGTGTCCCATAAAAAATATATTCAAATAAATGCAGTTGACCAGACAACTTCGCTTGACCCATTTGTGTGTATTTTGATATTTTGAAATATATTAACATTTTGAATTCAATAAGGAACTGAATTCCGAACTTTGCACATACCACAGCAGTGCCATGAATAAACAGGGTGTCCCATGAAAATATGTTCAATAAAATGTGATTGACCCGAATACTCGCATGACGCATTGGTAACATTTTTAACATTATGATTTAAGTGATTGCATTCTGAGCTTTGCACATACCCCAGCAATGCCATGTGTAATTAGGCCTTTAGGGTGTCCCATGAAAATATGTTCAATAAAATGTGATTGACTGTAATACTCGCATATGACCTGTTGGTATAACATTTTTTACATTATGATTTAAGTGATCGCATTCTGAGCTTTGCACGCAATGCAACAATGTCATGTTCACATAGGGTGTCCAATAAAAATTGGATTGAATGTATCAGTTGGTGAGTGACAGTAAAGCCTGCATCACAAATGCAACGGACCCCGGCCGAATTTATAGATCGCCAAAGAGTCGCCGAATTTCAAATCCGCCAGGGAGTCGAACGTATTTTTCCGCTTGAAAACTACCCCGTCACATACTGAACAGGACTCGGGAGAACCCTATGGCGTCAGTGATCAGAAATATGGCGCCCGTCAGTAAACAAAAGAAGTCGAGCGAAAATCGCTGAATTTGGGAGTAGGTTTCGGTGCCCTGCGAACATCAGCCGACTCCTAAAAACGCAGCGGAGCCCGCAGTTATCAGGCAGACACCGGCCATATTCCTGGCAAAAATTCCCTTTTGAGCTCGCAGAGAAGTTGGGCGGGCGGACTCCCTTTTGGAAATGTGATGGCCCCTTAAATCAGTTGAAAAGTTTAAGCTCATATGTCATTTAGTTTCTTAGAAATACTGAACTAGAAAGGCATTAGATATCAACAAACAAACAAACAACAGATTCTCTGTTTTATTATGACAGTTAGAATGATGGATGGTCGGGTGAGAGTAAGAAGGGTGTTAAAGTGGACTTCCACACGATTTCAAGCTTCTAATGATTGAAAGACAGATATTCTAGGTTAATAAACACAATTTTGTGTGAAAAAAGTATGATTATGGGTTCTTATAATTGGCTTTGAAATTCTAATGACACAAATTCGCGAGCGAGCTTGTTCTATCCCACAATGCACCAATTTGTGACGTGCGACCCTCACTCTGCGCCTATCTATGTTTTTACACTGCAGCGAATGTGTTCTTTTGATCGGACCAATACAATGCTCGATCATGAATAGTTTAGTCCACGATGCGCCACTCAACCGTGCCTTTGAGCATTACTGCATTGTTGAACCGTTTGAAAATACTTGCCTGCCCGAAATTGTAACACGTTTGGCTTTCATTGGAATTTGAATCTATAGACACAAAGTCCTGTAAACGTGGTTATTGAATTTGCTGGCTCTGCATGACCGGCTATTATGAATGACACATGCAGTAATCACAATGCCGTGGCACCGGATTCAAGCCTACTCAAGAAATTGAGCAAAGTGAGGGTGCTACGTAAGGGTCTCATGATTGTGTGCAGTCAATTTAAGTGAACTTAAGTAGATGTATGGCAAAAGTTGAGTTCTGCATATCATCTGGTCCCTGTTTCATAAAACTTTTGTAATTGTTGTAAATGTCCAATTATTGTAACTAGTAGGCAGGGCTCCACACTTACCTTTTTCATCAGTGGCCCAGTCGAGCCAGTGAAATAATTTCTTCCCCTTATCTGGTGGCCCGAAAGAAAAATTTACTGCCCGAAAATTGTATTTTATGAGTAAACTTTGTACTATTCAAAATATCACTCTTTCCTGATCAAACCTGTGATTATAGATAAAGCATGACATAGAAGAAAACAAGATTTTTAAAATGTTGTCAATGTCAGGTTGAAAATCTGCTGGCCCGAAGTGCAATTTCACTGGCCCCGGACCAGTGGGCCAGTGTGAGTGTCGAGCCCTATAGTAGGTCAACAGCCAATCAACATGGATCATTGCCGCCACTGCCATGGTAGTTACAATAATTGGACACTAGTTTACAACAATTGCAAAAGTGTTATGAAATGGTGACCTTGTAATGGCCCGGTCAGATATCAACGGATATTGGAAACGTATGCCCAACGAATAGACAATTTGCGAAATTAAATTATCCTGTGATGAAAGTTGTCTCCATTGTACAAAACATAGAACAACGTACATCACCGGACAAGGAACGGACAAGAAACGTATAGAACGGATGGAAAATTTAGCTCTCCGTTTGCGCAATCCGTTGATATGTGACCGGGACATTAGGCAGACTTCTTTATGTGATGCAGGCTTTGCAATAATAATTATTGATAGATATATGGGAAATATTAATACAATACAAAAAATAGCTAAGTTGGGTTTCTACAAGGCTCCCAAATTTTAACATGATTACCTCCAAAATGCAAAAAGCGAACTTGGCACCATTCTCTTTCTCACTGGCCAATGTGCACACATAGCTCTCCATCCTCTCTTGTCAAAGCATATGTACACGTTAAAGGGACATTCCCTTTTTTGCAAGCCAAATTTTAAAAGTTGCGAGGTTATTGTCTTATCTGAAAGAAAATGTCATTTAATAGCATGCCTGAAAAAATCAGGGCTTGAAATCTCTTTTTCGTGGTTTTATAGACCTAAAACTAATAAACCGTCGTCCAATTTTAATTGTGCATTATATGTATATTCACCCAGTGAGGAAGTTCGTACACGGATTCCACGATGTACCACAACGCTATGCGTGACCCCTCCGTGACCCGCGCTAGCTACGTGACCCACGCACAAATAAGAATAGCATGACCGCACACTAGGCAAAATAACCAAACCTCGCTTAAACTGACTACATGTAATTACATATTCTTCATTTTTTAGATCTTTTTCTGTGACATACCTTTACAAATGTTGGCTTCACAATACCTTTACAAGAATAAGTACAATATAGTTGTAATATTATGCTAAATCAGTTAAACTCTTTTATTGACCAATATATAGTCTGATGGAGGGACGCATTCGTTTTTCAATCGTAGAATCCAAATTATAGGGCTGTTTGATCTGATTTTTTTTTGTGTGTTTCATTCATCCCCATTCTTCAACTGGAAACTGTTCAGACGTTTTGTAAAAGAGGTCCCTTTAAGCAGTTCAAATACAACGTCATGGTATATTACTACTGGGCATTGAGTGAAGGAGTACACGTACATGTATGTTGGCATTTGATGGTGATGGGGTTGTTCGCGTAGGGGTTGATGATGATAACTAGAGCTAGAGTTCAAAACCTCAAATCAAGTGACAATGGGTGGAATTCACAAAGCAGGTTTGTGTAAATCATGGTCTACATTTATGGACAGCCATTTGTAAACTGATGGAGAAAGAATGTAAACTCGTTACTTGTTAGCAATGTTGATGCACATTTACTAAAGGTACCAAATAAATGTTTGTCTTCTCAGATGGTGATATTTGCTGGTAAGCAAGCACTTACAGCCTTTTTATAGCAATTATAAATTGTTTTACTTGTCTACGAGCAGCACTCCAAGATTTTCGGCTAGTGTGTTTGAAATGTACATTTTAAATAACAATTAAAGTACAAAATATAACATTAGAAATTTCCATACAGCAACATCTTTCCACAAAAAAAAAAAACACAAATGGAAAATAACACACATGAAACCTCCTGAAAGGCCTATAGATACAGATGAAGCAGTATGAATACAGGCGGTATCATAGTATATTGCTACTGGACAGTAGATCCCCGGGATATCTCTTGGTATCTGATGTTGATGAGATTGATGAGTGGACAGAGAGGGGGGTGGGGGTTGGTGGGGTGGAGGGAGGGGCAACTCAGACCAACAATGGACATTTTGTGTTCCACAATTAAATCTATGAATGGTACCCATGTAGTGAACTCTTCTATTGCTACTGGGGAAGTAGAGTAGAGGGGCATCTCTTGGTATTTGATGTTGATAGACTTGTTTTGAGAAGGGATAGATGAGTGAACAGGGGTGGGGCAACCAAAACCAATAAGGGACAGTTTTACAATACTATAATTCAGTGTGAAACATAACTTAAATTATGAATGGTACTCATACTAGTATGAATGGATACTCATAATAGTGAAGTATATTCCATTGCTACTGGACAGTAGAGCCAAGGGATATCTCTTGGTATCCGATGTTGATTGACTTGTTTGTGTAGGGGTAGATGAGTGGACAGAGGGGTGTGGGGGGGGGGGGGGGGCAACGAAAACAACAAGGGAATTTTTTTAGAAAACTATATTTCAGTGTGAAACATAACTTAAGCTATGTATGGATACTCATACTAGTGAACTATTCCATTACAACTGGACAGTTAATGTCCACATCCCAGGGATATCTCTTGGTATCTGATGTTGATAGACTTGATTGGAAAAGGGATAAATGAGTGAACAGAGGGGTGGGGAGGAGGGGTAGGGGGACAACAAGATCAACAAGGGGAAACTTGTTACAAAACTATATTTCAGTGTGAAATATAACTCAAATTATGAATGGTACTCGTACTAGTATGAATGGATACTCATACTAGTGAACTATTCCATTGCTACTGGACCGTAGATCCCAGGGATATCTCTTGGTATCTGATGTTGATAGGCTTGTTTGTGTAGGGATTGATGAGTGGACAGAGAGAGGGGGGATGGCTCAAGATTATTGAGGTTACACCAACCTACAAACCCAGAAATGCAATGGAAGTGTTGTTTTGTATTCCAGTGTGAATACAAACTTAAGCTATGAATTATACTTATACAAGTGAATAATAGAGTATCAGAATATGACGTCACCAACAAGGGGAAATTTGTTACAAAACTATATTGCAGTGTGAAACATAACTCAAGCTATCAATGATACTCATACTAGTATGAATGGAACTATTCCATTACAACTGGACATTTACTGTCCACATCCCCGGGATATCTCTTGGTATCTCATGTTGATAGACTTGTTTGTGTGGGGCTTGATGAGTGGACAGAGAGAGGGGGGGATGGCTCAAGATTATTAAGGTTACACCAACAAACACAGCTGACATCTATTACTACAGGAGGGCAAGCGACCTACAAACGTTTGTCATAAATGTATGTACATCCCAATCCACACACGCACACACACACACACACATATACCCGTAAATCGTGTCAATCGAGGACCTAAATCCTTGTACTATGCAAACGTGGACACACTAATATGTGTCACATTGATATTCTGCGTCCAACCGAGGACTATTGTGTATGTGTTTGACTTTCTGCGTCCAACCGTGGACGTACGGGGTGCACGTTAATTTTTCCGGATTTTCGATGCGCGCGCATATGAATGGCATATGAATTAGCAATCCTTTGCACTAGTTAAGTAAACGAGGACGGTCCACGGTTGGAAATGTGTCCGTGGTTGGATAGTAGTGGCATATATTATGTCCTCGGTTGGGGGTGCTTACAGACTCACACACACACACACACACACACACACACACACACACACACACACACACGCACGCACGCACACACCCACACACCCACAAACACGCACACATACACATACACACACACTCACAAACATACACACACACACCTACATATAGTCACACATAACCATGGACACGCATTAACAAGCATATACACATACACATCTATACAAGCACACACACTAAAAAAACACAAAAATTAGTAAAATAGACATGAACTCACTAATAAATTATAGTCCCATACAATTATGCACATACACTTGCAACTTGTAACAGAGAGAGACTCATAAAAACCACACACAGGAAAATACACCTCAACGCAATCCCACACAAACAAATTTACTGGCACTTCTGCTGAAGATTATCGTGCTCACACCGACAAACATAGGTATGATCAGATCGCTCTTAAATCCATGGTGTGATATATTGCCTTTAAGACTAGGATAAAGACTATTGCTATACTGTAAACATTGTTTTTTTTTCGAGCGACACAAAAACACATTCGAGGCTTTTTAATTTCGCGGCCAAGCAAGTATTCACACGAATTGCAATAATTATCATGCATTTATATTCGTGGATTTTAATATTTGCGGACCCCGACTTCAGCGCGAAACCCGTGAAAAATTAATGCACCGTGAACATTACCACGTTTATAGTATTACCCTAAAATGGAAGGCAAAAGACTCTTTACCAATGGCATATACAACTTACCATCCTAACTAGTTTTCAGTAATTAACTCATATTTGTAAACTCTACCTAGGGCTTGTCACTAAATTATTTATAGTGGCATGGTTTGGTCAGTAACATTAAAGCACACATGCACGTGATATTATACACACAATACATTTTTTCCTTTTACCCAAAGGACAACTGCATGTACAGTACAGTAACCCATACATACAAACATTTCCAACACAATTTCCAACACAGCTTTCATATCCCAGGCATAAAAGCATGTTAATCTAGGATGTCTGATCTTGACAATAATGAGGTCTGAAACTGTCAAACCCGATTGCCCGATGTGCACATGATCTACCTTAGATTGTAACATGTTACTTACATAGATCATGTTTGTAAGCCTGTTGCATACTAGACTATGCAATTCCCACAGAGTTATGGAGCCCACCAGGTTCCTGTAGGCAATGGGTTAACCTGTTCCCTTTGAGATTCTGAAATCTACATAGACTTTGTACACAGCCCACCCGGTTCCCGTAGCCAAAGGGTTAAGGGGCGACTTGGAAATTATTCCTATATAATGCCGATTCTGTAATCTCATGTATGTTTGTTTTGGGGAAGGCATTGGGCAGTTTAAAGTGCCCAGAGATGATTATCAATCATATTAGGCGCTATATAAATTGAGAATATTATTATATTATTATTAAAAACGCTTGATATGTGGAAATGGGTTGGTCATTATCTTTCCCCTGACCAGAATTTCCAATCTTTACTCATATTTACATCATGATGATACTCTTAAATCTGCTCGTATTGGTCTTGGCAACATATTACCAGTTTCAATGCTCAAATGTATGATAAGGGTCACTTTCTTTTCTCTGACAAACATTTCTCTACAGAATCCCTCAAATATCATATGGCCCTCATTGTCTTATATGTGACCGGCTATAGCAAAACCCCGGCACTTGTCGGTAAAAATCAAAATGTAGATTTTCACACTGGGACCCAAAGGCCTCCTCACAAGCTTTCATTTGACGCTTTGTTCTAAAATAATTGGTCAATAATTGCATGGTGAAGATATGGTTGTTTCAATGTTACAATCATAAATCTTTTGCACACATTATGTGAACTTAAAATGCCCATTTCTCCAAAACATGAATTACCGACAAGTGCCAGGTTTTGCTATATAATAGTCGGTCACATATGATTAACATTAACAGCTTCATAAATTAGTTTTCCATAATTATAATGTATATAGCGAACACATATGTGGGAAGCATCCTCTCATTACAAGACCAACACCTACATAACATTTACTCTAGATAATCATAATGATGCTAATGAATTGTAAGTTTCGCACCTGATCCCAATGATTCGTTTTTATAGTAAGAAGCATTATTATTCAGGTGCACCCAGTAGTATATCTAAGGTCAGTTTAAAGGGATATTACAGTTTTACTTTGGAGGGTACTTCAATGATTAATATTTGAACAAAAATATTTGAAAAAACATATAAAAGCAAATAAACTTATTTAATCAAATCACTTCAGAAAAAGTGGCATAGCTATGGTGTGTCTCATGGCCCCCCCCCCCCCCCCCCCAATAATTAAAAAAATAAAGATTTAGATAGAGAGCCCCCCAAACACTGGACTAAAACATTTGAATAAAATGTGGGTCTCACACGATAATGTGACAATAAACGTCAGAGCAACTAGAGAATAACATGTAATTGGTGATGGTACATATTACATGGCGGGCTAGAGAGTGTAGAAGTATGGACATGCAGTGATTCCTACTTACTATACATTATACAGGGCTCAACATTAGCACTTGCCCGCTTGCCTGGGGCAAGTCAAAATTGGTGTCGGGCAAGTCAAATTTCATAAATTGTCTTGTTTGCTTGCCCGATCGGGCAACTAAGAGAGAACGATGTACTTTCATACACATAAATCTCATCTAGAAGTAAGAGGGCAAGTTAGTTTTATAGTGGGGCAAGTAAAATGTCATAATTTATTATTTTACTTGCCCGAACGGGCCAGTACAGAAAAAAAAGTTAGTGTGGAGGCTTGCATTATAGGAAGCAGACAGCTGCTGTAATTTGTCTTTGAGCTGCAAATTGTTGCTGGGTTAATGGGGGGGGGGGGGGGGGTAAACTAATACTTCATCTAGTTTTGTGCTAGTATAACATGACATTAGCTGTAATGACTTCTTGCTACTATGCTAGCCTTTGTACAAGGCTTTGTGGCTGGTAATACTTCATCTCGTGTTGAGCTTACTGCATAGAACATGGCATTAGGGCAATTCCGTATGAGAGAAGGCAAAAACACCACATCTCAAAGTTGAGCAATCTTCCCTAAATCAAACTGTTATCAATAGAGGAAAACTTGAATTTTAGGAAACTGAAAACCGTTTGTATATAGCTCGATTGGTTTTTCAAATATTTCTGCTTGAATTGAACAGAAATTTATGACCTTTTATTCATAAATCAGCTTCATTTTGTGAAAATAAAGTGAATCTTTTAATTCAATGACTGTTTCTGCTCATTTTCTCATATTTTCCATACGATGTTGTAACAATCACAAATTGTAAAGCATGGGCAGTAACTTCATTGCATATTTTTTTGAGAAATTTTAAAAATCTATGCACATTTGATCGTAATTCCGTTACGATAAAACGTTTTAAGTTTTTCTCAATATCTTATTACTTGTTCTTTAGTCATATCATTGTGAATTCTCTTCCTTCACCATAGTCCTAAGAACTTCCAACATAATTTTCTGAAATAATGTCACTACTTTTTCCAAAAATGGCGTAACAGTATTAGTAATTCCGTTACGTAACGGAATTACATGCACATGGTTTGTAAGGTATTGAATGATATTGCTGAAAATAACATTTTTTCTTGTTCTGAATGTAGAAATACCCTTTAAATAGCATGAACTGTAGCCCTGTAGACAATAAGTCATTATACATACATGTACTGTACAATGTTACTTTATGTGACTCATTACCTCGCATGCTTCATATTGCATCAATGGTGATTTAACTAAATTGATACACGATAGATAATTTCTCTAATTTCTCCATGAACATAATAGAGATGATAATGTTCTATCATTAAATTAGTTTCCAGCAAGACCCACTTGACTGAAATTATGAAGATGCAGCAGATTCATGTTTGTACTTTAGAAAGGGAAAAACGAAAACAATAACAAAAATTTAAAAATATACAGTAATTAGTATGACACTGGTTCTACATTTATTTTCTCACATTAATTTACATTGATGTATTTTAAGATATAAATCATACCTTCAACTTTCAAGGAGATTTAATATTAATAATTTTGTATGTAGATTTGAATATCATTGATCAGTTAAGGGCTCATAACTCACCATTAATTATGTAAATTTATATTAAACTGAAGCATATATAATCAAACATAAATACAGAATAGGCTTCAAGATATTCAAAACTACATAATACAGGCTAAGATATGTTTTATTCATTATCATAAAGTCAGAATTCATTGAGTGTTCAGTGTGCTTCTGTATGCAGATCAAAGAAGATGTACAAAGTATTTGCATTTTCAAATGGGAATTCCTAAAGGTGTCTTTCATTTTTTGCAATTCGATTTTTATATTTTATATAATATGCTAACTTTTTGTATTTGGATCATACATGTTTATATCCGTACATGTATTTCATGAAATGAATGAAAACGCATTCTAAATTGATTTGAGAGTAAATTAAGATCACTTTAGGATGAATTTTTTAAATGAATAATTTTAGAATATAACAAGAGTTTATATAACAAATCTTGATTTGTTTGTAATTCTGTTACGCACACACATAAATTCAGGATTTGTTCTGGTCCTTATGTAAGAGTTTAACAATGCATACATTGTTTAACAATGCATACAAATTAACAATGCATACAAATTCTTTACTATAGACTGTACGCAGAAAAATGTAACCAAGAAATTGCATTTTCATGGGTGGATTCATGGGTGGATTTCACAGGCGTAATTCCGTTACAGTGACATTCGTTTGTCTTAAGGTAATTTCAGAGGTTAAAATAGATCATTTCTGGAAAAAAGATGTACCAAATTCAAGTTTGTAACTTGAATGATAAGTTTTTATTACCAATGAAGAATTTTTTGTGGTAGCTTTTGCAGAAAATCATTACAAAGTTAGTGTTGAATAAAAGACCCCTTTCCGTTATGATTGTATTTTGGTCTCCTGACGCTACAGTGTTATAGATTTGTACCTCTAGTACCCCTGCCAGTTATTAAAGTTGTAAAAACTGTGGAAGTGAAAGGAATTTTAAATATGATTAAGAAAACAGAGCTAAAAATCACTTATATATCATTCTGTAACAGTGGAATTGCCCATTCACAATGCATTTCCATTCACACAGATTTCCAATATTCAGGAAGTTTACGAGGCTTTATAGCATTGAAAGTTGAATTATTTGACCTGTTTGTGATTTTAAATTGTTTAAATGTTTCTTGATATTGATGATGTGCAGTTCTTTAAGCATGTCACATAATGTAGGTACTTTTTTTTTTTTTTTACTTTGGGTTTTTTCACAATTTAACCATTTTTCTTGAAGTAAAGGAAAAATTCAAAAATGTTGCTATTTTTTACTTCAAATATGGTTATTATTGTCAAATTATTGATTTTTGAAAAGTATTGAAGCTAAAATGTGAATTTTTTGTTGTTCATGTACCGATTTGTGGAAAAGTTGATCCCACTGCTTAAGTTGTGTAATTCCGTTACACACTTTAGTGGACATAGTTTCTAGGATTTTTCTTTCATTTAATTGATGCAATCCTTTTTAATTTCTTGCCTGAAAATAAAGCTGAAAATAAAGCTGAAAATAAAGCTGAAAATAAAGCTGAAAATAAAGCTGAAAATAAAGCTGAAAATAAACCGAAATAAAGCTGGAGTTTAGCAATATTTTTTTTAAATTTCACTCTTATTTGTATTTTGGCCATATTTTCATTTATTTTACACATAACAAGTTCAAAAATTGCTTTACAGATATGTCAAATTATGGTTTATATTCAAGTGCTAGATAGCCTTGATGTTTGCATTAGCATGTAAGAAAAGTTGAGTGCAAAATAATTGAGTTTTCCTTGTAACTTTCAGAGATGTAATTCCGTTACAAATTTGTGTAATTCCGTTACAGTGGTCTTTTAAAAAAAAGTGAATTTGTGAACTTATTATTGTGTTGTTTATGCACGTACTTGTTCCAAAATGAAGTTGACATTATCAAGATACAAAAAATACATAAAATCAGTTTCAAAGTGTCTTATATTTCAGAGAAACTCAACGCAAACTTGTAGCAAAAAAAAAACTCCATTCTCCGGTAATTCCGTTACGGTCACACATATTGGTCTAGTGTGCAACAACACATGGAAGATATAAAACCATTTCCCTATCATGTTGTAGCCTGGTTACCCGTACAACTTATATAAGTATCAAAATTTACTTAAGTCATGAGAATATTGCGCAGGGAATGAAATAATGAGCAAAAAACGTCTCTGAATGTAATTCCGTTATGGTGGAATTGCCCATTAGTTTTAATGTCTTATTGCTACAGTGCTAGCTGTCTGAAAAAAGGCTTTGCAGCTGGTGATATCTATAGAGACAAACAACAATCGAAGAGTCACAAGGATTTAAATTACTTCATCTACTGTGGTGCTAGTATAACATGACATTAGCTGTAATGACTTCTCGCTACTACGCTGGCCTTCGGACAAGGCTCTGTGACCGGTGTACTTTGTCAAGTTTGATGCTAGTATGACATGATGTTAGCCCTTACAGCTTCTTGCTCGGGTTCTAGGCTGTACTGTCTATCACATTAATAATGACCAAGAAAAGAAAAAAAAACACTAATTGATAGAGTCTCAAGGACTTGAAACAAGGTGCTGTTACGGTTTCCCTGCTACAATGCTAGACTTTGGGTAAGGCTTTGCAGCTGACGTAAGATGGTTCGATGGTGTGTTCTAGGCACTGCTGGCAATGTGTGAAAACAATTTTTAGTAGCCGCCAGGCAAGCAAGCCAGCGCTGATTTTGAGCACTGCATAAAGGTTTGTTTAGAGGCTAGCACTACCTTGCCTTAATGAGTTGGCAACTCCTACCCTCGACTGTCCCCATTTGTTGCTTTCTTGATTTTGGATAAAACTGTAACTATGCAAACGCAAAAAGGATAAGCCAGCTTTTCAAATCAGATGGCAAGTTAGAACAATTATTTTCTCAAAATTGTGAAAAGATCAAGTCCTTGTTAAAAGACTATAACTACCATGACCTAATGAGTAGGCAGCTCCAACCCTTGACTGCCCCCGTTTGTCGTCTTCTGCTATTTGATCAGTACAAATCTAACATAAATATCATGCAGATTGGCAAAACAAATGACAAGTTAGAACTTCTCTTTTCTTACAATTGCTTTGCGAATAGATCACATCCTTGTAAAAAGACTATCACTATACCATGGCTTAATGAGTTGGCAGCTCCTACCCTCGACTGCCCCCATTTGTTGCTTTCTTGATTTTGGATAATACTGTAACTATGCAAACGCAAAAAGGATAAGCCAGCTTTTCAAAACAGATGCCAAGTTAGAACTTCTATTTTCTCAAAAATGTGAAAAGATCAAGTCCTTGTTAAAAGACTATCACTACCATGGCTTAATGAGTTGGCAGCTCCTACCCTTGACTGCCCCCATTTGTTGATGAGGATGGCTATGGAGTTACTGGGGTCGGCTTACACCCCCAGACAACACTAACGATCGAAGGCCTGTAGCATGAGATCATCTCATGATGGTATACTCCCTCTACCACTATTAACCCCTATATACTTTCAAATGCGTAACTCCTGTACACGGTTTCCTACTCGATTTTTCAATCCCCATAGAGTTAACAGAGGGTCAACCGGGTTTCAGTAGGCAATGGGCTAACCTTTTCCCTACTAGATTGTACAATCCTCATCGGGTTCATACAGGGCTCACCATGTTCCCATAAGCAATGGGGTGACTTTTACTGTGTTGAGAGTGGACATCTAAGGCTAGGTGCAAATAAATGCACTAAAGCCCTTTTTTTTTACTGGTCACAGTTCTAAATAGTCTTCACAATTCACATATTGCAAACAAAATACAAATATGTACACCTTTTACCTGCCAGCATAGCAAGCTTATGTTACATTAAGAGTGTAGTTTGTAATTTTGGGAGATGCAATCATCTTGCATGCACTGAAGGTCGAACTACATACTATCCCTTCATATTGCACACACTGCTGTGCCTACAACACACGATCCCTTTCCTAAGGGAGCAACCTGTGCACAAACTTTGCACTCGTTGAACAGAATTTACCAATGTGCATTATTAACACTCACAAGAATATAACTTGTATTTTTGCAAACAACACAACAATCAAAGCAGGCATTGGTAATCAGGATCTGATGCTGATGTGAACACACTCATAGGTATATAACCAATCTAAAAGGACTCGTTTCAATTATTGACATATATTAAAAGTGAGAAATGGTTAATTATTACAAAGTGTTAGGCCCATACCATCCTTTCCCGCACTAGGTTCCTAATTAATCATTTATAGCATACTTTACAATTTTCTGAGATACCATGTATTAACTTTAACTTTAAGGACTTCAAATGATCACGGAGGTAACAGATTAAGTATTCCTAGATCTAATCCTATCATTTCCCCTTCACCTACGTGCAAATACACACAGTAATTGCTGCAACGTGCTAGCTCAACAGCTTTGAGACATGCAGTCCAGGGTCACATCCAGTGGCGTAGCTACAGAGGGGCATGAGGGGGGTGGGGGAAGCCTGTTGGATCTGTGCCCCCCCCCCCCCCCAAAAAAAAAATTGTTTTAAAAAACAATAAAATACACAAGGGGACCATTTTCAAACAACAAAAAAATACATAAGGGTGCGCCCCCCCCCCCCCCCCCCCCCCCGACCAGGCTACACCACTAGTCACATCATTTATCATGTTCTGCTTGTTTAGACATACCATGTAGTGCCCTGATGGCTTGTTTGATAAACAGAACGTGATTACGACTATCTCCTACCCATAACATTTAACATTGATAAGGGATGAAGTTATCTCCTGTTCATACAAAGCATCATTTTAAAGACAGTACTTCGTAGTAGAGGTAGTAATGAAACTGTTTCCACATAACTTGTTCCAACGCTGTTCTCAGTGAACAATTAGGTACCCTAGACTAGTAAAAAAGTTACATTTTGTGTTAACCCATCAAGGACGAGAGCTTTGCAACTCCTAAATTTTATTGACCGATCAATGACGTAAAAACAGGTGGAAAATATTTAGTAAAGACCATTTAAGACAAATATGAAGTGACTTTGCCGCAAAGTTGCCAATTTGAACGCCAATATCTGTTTTTAAAATATCACAATGTGCTGCCAATTTAAGGATTTTTCTAAATTATAGTGATTAACGCAATAATAAAAATCATTAAAAAATAACTAAAGCAGGTAGAGTAACAAAATGGGGCTCTAAAAATAGAGGAATTTATGCTCTTTCTTCCTGTACACTTAACATAACTAGTCTTCTTAGAACTTGTTTTAGTGTAGGACTACCAAACCACAAATATGTGGGCCTTAGGCACTGATGGGTTAACATAGCAGTAGACAATTAGCACTTAAACATCAGGCATGGATCCTGTAACCATATTCATAACTGCACGAGCCAAGTTAAATTTTAATCATATTTTGAATGATATATGCTTAGAAAACAACATCAAGTTTTCTGAGTCAGTAACTATGGATGGTTATCTGGGTTAGACTGTATACCTACTATACCTACTTAGCTAACTCTAGTTGGGAACTAAATGAATATCTCTCTGTGTTACCGCACCAGTCATTTTAGATGACAGGCCTAAATAAAGACAATGTTTTCTTATTTACAAATTACAATAATCTGTGTAATCATTACTTACCTTCTAAGTTAACCGTGCAGTTGGTACCTAATTTATGAATATCTTGTTGGTTACATATAGCCCTATAATCTAAAATATACAAAGAATGGAACTAAGCTAGTGGGGTTTCATGAATACGGGGCCAGGGCCGGTATTCAATTCCATACTTAAGTCAAAATTTTGCTTAATTAAGTAATTGAGATTTGATTAATTCATCAACTGAAAATCTTACAAAAATGTTGATGTCATAATGTCTTAAAAGATTACATTTACATTTTGTTTTACTGAAGAATAAATATTTAAAAAAGTCGAGTTCTCAGCCTAGAAAATGCTAAGTAAATTTCTTACATTAGCTAAGTATTCAATTGAATACCAGGATCCTACTGCCTGTGTAAGAGTTCAGTTACCCATGTAAAACTGCCCATTGACCCTCACTGGTCTTAACACTAATTAATTGAGTGACACATGCTCGGACAGCAAAAGGTCAAAGAGATCTTGTTTGGGGGCACTATACAGCGATATCCCTTCCGTCGTTGTTTACAAGTATATACAGTTTGGCTGATGACGTACAAGACTAGGAGATTATTATTCTCTCCATATGATTGTGAATAAACGTCTAATTAATTAACACAAGCAAAATAAAAAAAGAAGGGGGGCCCATATCTACAAATGAATTCAATCATTTTCCTTTTACAGCATCAGCTGGTAATGATTTGAATGTCAGAGACAATGGAACTTGACATGGTACTAGGCCCAGGAGAACTAGGTCATATGTCACATAGGTCACATGGTCATATATGCTTGAGTTCCCTGAAGTAATGTGTCTCAAAACAAATGAACTCAAGCTAATGTAGATCTTTAACGGTTAACTTTTGACCCATGACTAAACATCTAACAGATCATCACAAATTGACAACTTAAAAAGGTATTAGAACATGGGGATTAATCAAAGCCAATAGAACATGGGGATTAATTAAAGCCAATAGAACATGAGGATTAATTAAAGCCAATAGAACATGGGGATTAATTAAAGCCAATAGAACATGGGGATTAATTAAAGCCAATAGAACATGAGGATTAAAGAGTTTTCTTTCCAAAGATTAATTGTTTATTATCTGTCTCACATGCTGTTTTTCAAATTTACTTGTCAAGAAAAATTGTCACCTTATCCTGAATCCTTTACTACGGCATTCAATTACCTGTTCTGCACAGCGTCTGCTGATGAGATTTGAATGTCATAGGTAAACGATACCAGTATTATGCCCAGTAGAATATGTGTGTTCATGAACTGGGTTTCATTGAAGTGATTTGTCTTTTAAGTTTTAAAGGGATCTAGTAACTTTGTTGACATGTGCAAAAAGTGATGAGTGGTTGCTATAATGTATATTGTTGTTATCTGGTATGTCCACTAGGTGTTGTGTGAAAATTTCAAGTTAAATGGACATTATATGGCCGAGTAATGAGCAAAAATGCAAAGTGATATTCTCTAACTTATTGCACTCACTTTGTACACAGTTCTGACGATCCAGTGGATAATTTGACATCTGAACACTTCAATCGTAAATATCTTTTTAATGAAAGGGAAATTTGAAAAACCGAAACCGGCCCCATGCTTTTGTTTGTTTGTAAGAATACAACAAGGTATGAGGGAACCGCTAGAATTCCAATTGGATTTTGAGGATTTAGACAATGTTACTCAGTCCCTTTAACAAATGACGAGAACAAGCTATATACATCTATTATATTAATACGGGTAGCTTCATTTATATAAATAATGATGGAAACCCTAAAAAGGGAGGGTGAGTTAGCTCAGTTGGGAGACAATGCATCTTTATCATGCAATAAATTTGAGCTCCCATGTGCTTCCTATGCAGGAAAGGATTCATGGAAAACACGCCATCCCTCGGATAAATGGAGGTCAAATGGACGATAAATGGGACAGTCACACCTCATGCACGCTAAGAACCTAGTCTTCTTCTCCAGAAGAGTAGGGTGTTAACCTGTTAACCGGTGACTAGTAAACCTGCACATCACAACCAGAATACTGCAAGAATCTTCAGAATTGAGGGAGGCAGTTCAATATGAAGAGGAAAAAGAAAGTGTGATATATCATGCTATCTAAATTATTTAGAATATACTGCACTTCCTTTCCTATTCCCCTAATTGTTTAGTTATTCATTTTTTGTTTAGTCAGACATCATGCTGCTTTTAAAATCTCTATTTTCATAGGCCAGAAAACTTCCCTAAACAGTACACTTATGAATACATGATACAGTACAGTACAAGGGCACACAATTACTTTATATCCACAGTCACAGACAGAGAGATTTGAATGTCATAGGTAATAGAACATGATCCGAGGCCCGGTAGAATGTACATCGCCATGTGTCGGGTCCCCCATTGCGACCGTCTTGTTCCATCATCTAAATGTTTGTTCAATGTCACATGGATGCGCGACTGTCTCGCGTATCGGGCTACTGTACGTCTGAGCCTTCAGTTTAACCTTCGTATTACCTTCACTGCTCTACAATAAATCCCCTTTTATAATAATAATATAAACACTTAAAGAGCATACTTATCTAAAAAAAAATTACTCAAGGCGCTCCAACACTACAAAAAACAAAGAACATTCAACAGTATTGTCTCTCTACAAAATTTAGCAATTAAATGTCATACAATTATATTAATATCATATTAAAATGTTGATGTTAGATATATGCTTCCTTGGCAATATTGCCTGATCACATTAACAATACAAAAATAAAATATATAATTGGTGCATGTATTGATGTATAAGTTACATTCATTTGTTTTTTCAATGTCACATGCATGCGTGACTGTCTCGCATATCGGGCTACTGTGTGTCTGACTGAGCCTGTGGCTTCCCCTTCAGATTACCTTTATATATTTTTACAGATTTCTTCCCACGACTTTAACAATAATATCCCATATGATTTTCTAAGCACAATATGTTCATGTTGGTATTGCTTCCTGATCAGATCAACTTAACTTAAACCTCACATTTTTTACCATGAATCTAACCCTTTGCACATCACGCCTATAATTGGGATGGAAGGGGTGGCAAAATAAAGTTCGGAAACAGGTTAAGTTTGTTCACCGACACATAGATAGGGAACTGTCTGGCGTATCAAGCTAGCGTTCATCTATGAGTCAGCTAGTTTGGCGTAAAGTGCACCTCCTGTCTTTTTATGCCGTTATTCGCACAACAGAGCAAAGTTGGCCTATCATCGCCTCTTGGTCTACGACTCAATTGGTCTAGTTCATTAACGCCCGAAATGTCAATTCCCCAACCTTAAAGCTAACACTAACCTCAATCCGAGCAGGGTGGCTTAGCGGTTAGAGTGTCCGCCTCATGCACGGGAGGTCCCGGGTTCGAACCCAGACCGGGTCATACCAAAGACTTTAAAAATGGTACCTTCTGCCTTCTAGCCAGACACTCGGCATTTATAGAATGGAGAAGGGAAAGTTAATCACACGAGTACTAGAGTACAGAGGACTAGCCCCCTTCTGTAACTTTCGCTACATTTAGTAGACGTGTGGCCTAGGGCTATTGAAACGGAGATAGGCGCCGCCTTATGTGCCAACATTGGTACGGGAAAGACTTTAACTTAACTAACCTCAATCCCTAACCACAAACCCAAGATTCTGATGGGACATAGAGCAAATGTGTGAAGACCAAATAGCAATTTATATACTATAAAAGTGATAATGTTCGTGGTGCATTGATTTTCGCGGATTTCTGGCTGAAGTCAGCGTCCGCGAATATTAAAACCCGCGATTTGCAATGCCTGTGAACACTTGCTCGGTCGCAAAATTAAAAAGCCGCGACTGTGTTTTTGTGTCGCTCAGCGCGAAATATTAATAATGCGAAAATAACAACGTTTACAGTATTCATTTATATAATATACACTTGTTTCATATCTTCAGTAATCAGCAGCCTAAACTCAAGACTATAAAAACACCAACAAATAATTTTGTTTTTATTGTAATGTTTGGAGATGATCAAATGTAAGGTTTGATTGAATACACATAGGGGAAACTGAGCTGAAGACAAGTCAAATAAAAGACTGGTAGGCGGATGTTTGTGAATGAACTTGTTAGTTGAGAAAAAAAAGGGCACAAAGTTACCTTTTCGACTTTGTAAATAATCATGTTACAAGTTTGGGAGCCCTGTAGAAACCATATATGTAACTCTCTTTGAATTGTTGATAAATGTTTCAAAAATCGAAATAATCACTATCTGAAAATTTGGCATTACACACGTATATCATGATGGCCAGACGTACAAGATGGGTATGCATAACTGGATTTTGCCAAAAACTGACTTAATGCCCTTATTGCTCTCGCCCGACGAACTGCATAGTATATGAAAACAGTCTGTAGGCCTGGATTATCTTGTGACATTTGCAGCAGACTTGGCTCTTGACCCAACATACTGTCATGACAAAATCCCAGAGACCCTGACCAACATGCAGTCAATCCCCTAATGGCTTTAAGAGTTCATTCAATGAATTGTCCAATGCATGCAAGCATTAAAGGGCTTGTAACGTTTTGGTTTAATGGGCACAAACAATATTTTGTTTGTTTGTGAGGAAGATGGAAATTAATTGTTTGAATTGGAAAAGCACACAATTTTAAAGACATAACAATGTTTATTATTAGATCAAACTCCACTCAGAAATGCCTGGCATATTCACAAACATTGGTTTCAAACTTGCTAATTCAGTGCTGACTTTTATGTTTGGCAATAATAATATGCAAAGTCAAACTATGTATCTTATATTATATTAGATTGGAGGTATTGATTGATATTGTTTTGAAAATAAAAGCATAATGAAATCATTATTTTGAGTTGTATTCCGTAGATGAATCACTTGTATATCCATACAATATCATACGTGCTATATGAACTATCATAGGAGGAAAATTGAATACTGTGTAGTAGCATATTAAACACAGCTGGAAAATATTAACCCACTGCATAGTGTACGAATATCAACATCAACCCAAAGGCAGTAATAGTACCATTCATGCAATGGGTTAAAGGAGCATTTCTCAAAGATCACAAACCCCATGATTCCCAGCTATACCCTGAGCAAACTGTCGTTCATCCCTATTTTACTGTACTGCAAAGCCAGGCACTCAGAGGTATTTAAAGAGTAGCATAGCGAGGGGTCAACTGAGATTAATGGGGGGGGGGGGGGGTCAAAGAGAGAGGGTGTAGCAGACGGGAGAAGAAGGAGAAAAGAGGGATTGGATGCAGAGGCACGAGGGCAAAAACATGGGCATAGCGACGGGAAAGAGGGGGCAAGAGATGGCAAAGATAGGGGCAAAACAGAGTAAGGCCATGAAAAATAAATTGTTGGATTGGCGTAACCCGCCCAACCCTAAAAATACCCCCGACCCTAATGTTTTTTTTTCTGATTTTGTTTTAATTTTTTTTTATTAAAATAAAATTAAATTAAAATAAAGAAGAATATTTTTTTTTTTTTTTTTTTTCCAATTGCGATATGTGTTTATCTGTGTGTTATATGTGTGTTTTTGTGTATTTGTGCGAATCCTGAAAAAAAAAAAAAAACCCTACCTACCTACCCTAATTTTTTGGTTACCCGTTACTCCAATCCAACAAAAAAAATGTTTTGGCCTAATGAGGGGTCAAGGAAGATAGCACAAGGTATGCAAATTGGACAAAGAGGAGCCAATTGGAGGGCACAAGGAAGGCACAGAAGGGGCACAGAGGGGGGGGGGGGTGTGACTATGAGGGGGAAGAGGATACATAGAAAGGAGAAGACATGATTTTAAAAAGGGCATATAGAGGGGGCACAAGGGGGGGGGGGGGTCAAAGAGAAGGACAATGAGTGAGATGGGGGCAACAAGAATGACAAAGAAGGGGTGGGGGCACGAAACATTATTGGGGGCACACCATATAATGTATTTCTTTGGGGTTGTTTCTCAAAAAATGCCCCCTTATGTTTCCTATTGTTCCTAAATCACTGGGGTTACCTATGGTGGGTAATCTGTACCAAAAAATAAATATAGTTTTATAAATTTGCTTTTCCGACGCAGGGAAGAATGCAATGTTTTTAAAGGACCGTGTAAATTGCCCCCATAGGTGGAAAATTGTCCCCCTTAATTGCCTCCTTTTACTACCCCATTGTATTCAGATTGGCATCTGGTTTTGGACTTCAATATTTGAGGTATCTCCATCATCAAAAATACCAGAAGGGGACAGATGCACACAGAGTAATGCCGGGATGAAGAGAGGTAAATATTAATCAAGTGGACATCTACAAACGCACACACAGCTTAGATGAAGGGTGTGCGGTGGAGATTGAATTCAACATTCACAATAAGTGATGTTATTTGGGGGTTATTTCTAAAAGGCTTTGTTTAAACCTAAATTTAGGCTTCTTTTTTCCTGATGAAATTGTGTATTTACTAATATTACTAATTAAAAGTCATTACTATTTGAAGCTAATTCTGTCGTACTTTCGGAGACATAAATAAGAAAAATAAAGAAACAGAGCGATATAACAGAATAGTTTTTATAGAAACAGGCAATATTTCTCCTTAGATGTGATCAAAAATGATTAGCCGAGACCTAAAATCACAAACATTTTTCACCGAATGCGGTCAAAAAGGTTAATATAACTTTCACTACAGCATTAATAAGCAGCTCAGATACAAGTGTGTGAGTGAGACTAAACTGAATACTCGCAGGTCACAACCATGAAATATTAGAAAATTGCAATATCCGACACTTTTTTAAGAATTTACTGCTATTACCAACGACGACGACTCAATTTTGAAGGATTGAATTCAAATATCACTTTAGCGTTCATGTAACTGTCTACTCACTTTATTCACCGTTTGCAATGCAAAACTGTCCACAGCATTACAGAAATTCTTTCACATTTGCACCCTTGACCTCCCATTTACAGATACCTTCAGGAATATCAAAACTGGTAAATAACTCAAGTCATGGCTTCCTGTATCTGAAGATTGAAGGCATGTCATTGTACAGCTGGGCTTATTATTGATGTAATTGTAAGGCAAAAATAAAATTGAACAACCTCATTATTTCTGCGTTAAATCAACTTGTACCTCTCCTAACTACTATACCATGATTTGCTACCATACCTGTAGTGTATGTATACACTTTTACCCTATTTTATGAAGCAAGTCCAAGGTTACACCAAAATATTCTAATTTCTTATCGCTCAATAAGAAAAAATAATAATTAATCATTAGAAATAAAGGACACAAATTCAAAATATGCTGCTTAAGCCACTGAAGACTAAATATTGATGTTTCGTTGACATTTACTTTGCAGTTATCTACTCTTGATGTGAAACCATTCTATATAAACAAGTCCTGGGCCCCGTTGCAGAGAGCGATGCATTCAATTGTAAAGTTGCAATTAATTGTAAGTCACATCCTGTGACTAAATGCACAAATCTGATTGGTTGAAAATTCACAAATATTCTGACTATCGATTGCATCACTTTCTGCAACGAGGCCCTGAGTTCCCCAATCAGATGTCCGATGTGTTACAATCTCTTTCGAACTGATTTTAAATGCTACAAGCAATTAGTTCAGAAATAAAGACATGGCCTGATGTGTTACAATCTCTTTCAAACTGATTTTAAATGCTACAAGCAATTTTTCAAGAAATAAAGACATCGCCTTCAGGAACTAACCCCTTTGCCAACGGGAACCTGGTGGGTCCTGTATTAACTCTAAGATGGGAATTGCAACATCTAGTAGGGAGCAGGTTCACAAGAGGGAAATAACTTTATCAAGTAAGGCACAGGTCAAAGTCATATAAAAATTGATCACAATCTTGTTTTAAAAATATATTTCTTTGACCTGGGTAGCACATTGTTTGTAAAACGCAACACCCATCCATTTGTAACAATACAATGAACCTATCTGATAGTTCATATGAAGTATTTTAGGAAACGCTTGGCCTTGGGCGTTTATCTGAAGTATAAACCGAGGCTCCTTAATTACGAGCAAAAAGGTTTCAGTCACTCGTCACAGACAGGCGGAAAGGTCGCGATCATTTTGTGGAAATCGTAATCAGGTCAATACTCAAGGGCATAACTTTGTTACTGAAAGGTGGAAAGACATTTTATTTTTTGGTGAAAGGCATTTTATTTTTTGGTGGAAAAAATATTCATTTATATTCGCCATGTTTACCGCCTTTTATCCTTTCATGGAAATCTTAATCAGGTCAATATGTAAAAAGCATAATTTTAAGTCATAAAATATCTCCTACCATGTTGAATGAAAGAAAGACCGCTTATTATGCAATGTCGCACACATAATCAGGTCAAAGCATAATTTAGATTCGTAATCTTTTACCCGACGTTGGTTTGTCGTAGGTGGAAGGACCCTCCGTTTATTTTTGTCTTCACGTTGAATGATAACAAGACCACCCAAACGCACCCAATTCAATACATGTAATGCAATAAAATGGTTAAGTTATTGGGCAGGTTAAGAAACTATGCAGTAGTAATAACTGTAATAAGCATCAATGGCATGACCAGAAACAATGCAATTTTGTAAGAGGGGACAGAGTACCCAAAACAAGATCTCACAGCTATTCATGTCAGGCAAGCCAGAACTTTGTGACCAAGCAGTTGCTAAGAAGGCAATCGTCCAGCTCATATCCACTATTAAAAGCCCAAACCAAAGAAAAAGTTATTACAGTTAAAAACCTCTCATGATTTTCGGGGGCTCTTTGTGGCATTCAGAGGCAAAATTCGCCCTGAGCCATCATATATTTTTCACTGAATCCCACAGAGGGGGGCACTCCCCCCCCCCCCCACCCCCATCACCACCCCCCTTGCCCCAATAACTGTGTGACAATTGATATAACGCTTTGCAGCAGCTACCAACCAATCTCAAACAGCATGACCAAGGATGTGTGTGAAACCCTAGAACACGTCAGCGAATTATCGTCAGTATTTTTAGAGAAGGTGTACGACGAGTCGACGACGCAGGCCTATGCTATCAAGTCTGCGTTGCGATTATGATTGAAATGAAATCTAAAGAGTCTTGGCAGAAGGAGCGAGACAATCACTTTTACAAAAGAGAATCTGATGAAATAAAAACATTATAAAAACAGACGTCAATCCAAGAGTTGGAGGGATTTGCGTATACTTCCCGTCAGCTCTGCGTGTACCACGCTGGTCCTTCATTCATACCGCCTCAATGCGATTCCAATTTAGCTCAGGAATTTACGTACGTATTAACCAGTTCCGTGACCACAGGCTGGGGTCCATGGAGAATACATCTTAATATACCCAATTCAAGTTGTCTTTTAAGCAGGGCCTGACACTAGCAATTGCCCTGTTGCCCGGGGCAAGTAAAATTTAATAAATGGCCTAGTTTGGTTGCCCGACTGGGCAAAAAAGTTATTAGTCAACTAGGAGAGAATAATGTGAATCTTAATGTGTAAAACTCATCTAGAAGTAAGCGGGTGTGTAAGTTTTCTGTTAGGGCAAGTAAAAGTTGAAAAGTTATGATTCTGTTTCCCCAAACGGGCCAGTAGAGAAAAATGTTAGTGTGGAGGCTTGTTTTACGGGATAAGCCCTGCACGGATGATGAACATCTATCTGGGCCGCATTTCATAAAGCTTTTCCATTTGTTGTTAAAGAGTCTAATTATTGTAACTACCATGGCAACAGCTGCAGTCCTCAATGCTGATTGGCTGATGAAGTACTAGTAAGAATAATTGGACACTGACAACAATTGCAAAAGTTATATGAAACGGGGCCTTGATTTATAATTACTCCATTGCAAATTTATTGGTTGGTTCTGTAACTATTGAATTTCTTGCTAACTTGATGATAAATTTTAAACATTGGATCAGTAAGTTAAATGTTTTTTTATGTGGAAATTTTACTTGCTTGACAAATCACTTTTTACTCACAATGGGTACTTGGTCAAGTAATAGTGTCGAGCCCTAGGTTATGTATCCATCGTCTATACATTTTGGATTACACCTAGATGCATTCACGTAGCCTCCTACCATCATGAGTTCATATGGCTTATCAATTACATCTCTATTATGGGTTTGCAATGAAATTAGTGACCATTATGGCTGGAATTCTCATGGAGACCTTTTTTTAGCACAGTGCTAAATCGCGTCGTTTCGCGTCGTTTTACGTCAGAAGTAGGTTAAATTTAACCCACTGTTATATGGAAAGCCAGGTAGTTACTCCTTTGCCACCATAGTCTCCATTGGCACTTATCCTATTTTTGTTTTCATTCAATTAGCGCTTTCTACACTCGATTTTGACAGCGGAAGTTTGGAGGTTTCCACGCAAGTTGAGTCCATGTTATTTATATGAAAAGTCAAATAAGTCTGGCAAAATCAACGATTATTGTCAAGTTTCTACACAATTTTTTCATACTTTCTTTCAGCCAGTTATGCGTAAAAATACGCGTCAGGCGCAATGGTCTATTCATAGGTTTTGTGTTGCGTTTATGAAGGATGAGAGCGCATATCTAGTACAAGCGCGCATTTATAAATAAGTGCGCATTGTTTGCAGTGTGGCGCTCCATACAAATTTAACCCGGGCTAAATTTAACCTTTTGATGAGAATTCCACCCTATCTGTCTCAACTTCAACACATTTTGGTTGAGGCATTTAATATTCACTACCATCAAGCTCCATAATCATAAAATCATGTAAGAATTCTCAATTGCATTTATATTTGATAACGGTTAAAGGGCTTTAGCGTTAATCTGCATGAACTTCTACACAATATGTGACCTTACATCACAAAACGACCGTTATGTCGCCGTGGTAGTTTGTCTGTTATTAGCTGATATAGCCAAATTTTGTTTAAAATATGAAATTCAGGATTTTGGTATTTCCTGAATAAGGGTATCATAATCTATCTTTTGTGAAATTTTGAGCATCAGAAATCATGTTTAAATATGATTTTTAATCAAATAAATATGATCACATTACAGTGCTTGTATGGACGCCGATCTTTGAAACGGCCCGTTTTCTCCCTAACTTTAAAACTGATTCAGCCATGTTCCAAATCTTGTCTGCTCATTTTGAGAGGGTTCGCTTAGTCCAAATATGACAAATTATATACCATTTTAAAGGTATTGACTTCTACTTTACTGTCATGTAAAAGTTAGCACAATCATTTTTCCCGACTTATTGGTCGTTTTGTGGTGTGAGGTCACATATTGGCTTCCCAATTAACTTATCCCTATCCCTACCACTAATACTATCATAAGTACATCTGAATTACACTTGTATATCGTCGCTGGGCAATAAAAAGGGCAAAATGGCCGATATTATCGTCAAATATCGATTTTGTTTTTATTTTATTTTCAGATAGAGTTCTTTAAAACCTATCCGATGATATGTTTAGAATTCCCATATGTGCCCCACTTTTTGAGAAAATCAAAAATAACAAAAGGACAAAATTACAAAATTGCACCTATTTGGGCAACAAAAAGGACAAAATCGTTTTAATGAACTGCCGAGAGGTGTTATTTAGTTAAGAATCAATGTATTACGAATGAAATGTGTTATTTTACTACTTTTCCGTAAGAATAGAGCATTGATCACAATATCCGCACATGCGTACGACCAGAAGTTTAACCAATTTTAATTCAAGTGACTACGAAATAACCCTTGCATGTTTGGCATACACGACTAAACGCGCATATGATATGGGCAATAAAAAGGACAAAAATGGATTTGCCCTTTTAGCTGCCCATTATTGCGCGAAGTCGCGCGCATTGCCTGTGCACAAAGACTGTAGAATTACAAGACAGATCACTGGCGGTCGCGCAGCGATGTCCCTTCAAACAGAATGAAGATTCAAATCGAGCTAAAGAGAAAGTTGGGTACACCCAGAGGTTTGGGTACAGTACTGAATCTTGTTTATTTTAATTAATTAAAAAACATTTACAAATTATTGTCGATGAGCTTTTTTGGAACAAAAGTAAGGATCAGAACGTACTTACTTAAACTCGGCAAATTCAGGCTAGTATGACGATTGAACATCAGCTTATCTGCAAGTTGAGTCACCTGGGGGACACATTGTTTTTCTAATTCAATATTGTCTTTGTATATGTAAAAATATTTAAAAATTATTGTCGATGAGCTTTTAGAGATTTTCACTCACATTTTTGAAATAAAGAATTGTTAAATTCACAGATCTCGAACGTGCACAATAAACAGGCAATGGCATATTTGGATATTTGCATATTATCACGCACACTGTCTGGAATATACGCACCGACAAACCAATCGACTTTGTTCTTCCCAACATGATACTGCTTTGTGGAATAATTGACCAATGATAACTGCGTATGTGTGCGCATTATAAAATCGGTGCGCTTAGTCAGCTGATTTATTTCCGAAAATAGTGTTGTTGCTAGGCTAAAAATAGCCGAGTCATGCATTCACATTAAGCCAGCAGCAACAACAACAACTGCAACAATAAATATGTGGGGAACCCCCTGTGCAATTTGCGTTGTGACGTCAGGACTGTAATTGCGCGCATTAACTGAGGACATCGCGCGCAGCAGCTGCCCATTCACTTTGTACAAGAAAATTGTCCAGTGGTCGGTCTTTCCATTAAGCGTCTTTGCTGTGCATTATCAATGCGCGTAAAAGGGCAATTCGCGTTTTGTCCTTTTTCATGCCCAATATCGACGCGATATCGTGCATGTAAAAAGGGCAAATTCAGAAATGCGTAAATAACTCCGTTAAAAAGAACTGAGCGTAGGCCAAATTAAACGACTTGATTGCTTTATAGCCTACATTACTGTTTCACTAAACAAGATTACTGGATTTGGCATTTGAAAAATATAATTGCCCAAAATGTCAAAATGTTGTTTCTTCCAAAAAAGTAAGTATCGTTTTTTGCTATCGATACCGTCAATTTGTCCTTTTAATTGCCCAGCGACGATATGATAACATATAAAGGGTTCAACATTAAGTGTATGAGCTTCTACACAATTCGGTACTACTAACTACTAAGTCATATCACTACCATGCATATCGATGGTGTGTTAAATAGATTGTACTTGTACGTTATGCAAACATTGAAAGAGTTGAACTTTAAACTGTATGAACATCTGCACAATTTGGCTTCACCATAGAGTACCGAAGTAGTGACATCACATGCTTTTGTTATGGCATAGTAATGGTTCTAAACAACTTTTCCTTTCATACTGGCCTGTGGCAGTGGGTTGGAGCTGGACGAATGCCTTCTTAGCAACCGCTAGATCACCAATTCATTGCTTGCCTGACATTGTTTAGAACCATCACCCATGGCAATGAATAGCTCTGACATCACACTTCGGTACTCTATTAGCCTTACCAAAACCAGAATACATTCATATGTAAATACTCAATTGCTTCTGTATACGTGTGCTAAGACGCAAATAGTTAAATGCTTAACTGTATGAACTAATACACATTTTGGCTTCTGAATTAGCTAAGCTCTTTCACTACCAAAAACATCTATAATGAAGATACTCCCATGTGCTGACATTGAAAGTGCTAAATGTTATTACTGTATGAACTTCTACACAATTACCTAAACCCAGTCACTACCACTACCACTATCATTAGTACAGTATCTGAATTGCACTTTTATGTTGCTAACATTGAAATGGTTAAGCGTTTTAAAACTGTGTGAACTTCTACACATGTTGGCTTAGAACTGCTTTAAATAGCTATAATGAAGATACTCCTGTGTAGTGCATTTGTATGTGCTGACATTGAAAGAACTAAATGTTATTACTGTATGAACTTCTACACAATTACCTTTAGCCCTGTCACTACCACTACCACTATCATTAGTACAGTATCTGAATTGCATTTTTATGTTGCTAACATTGAAATGGTTAAGCGTTAGACTGTATGAACTTCTACACATCTTGGCGTCTGCTTTAAATAGCTATAATGAAGATACTCCTGTGTAGTGCATTTGTATGTGCTGACATTGAAAGTGCTAAATGTTAAACTGTATGAACTTCTACACAATTAACTTAAGCCCTATCGCTACCATGAGTAGGTATATAACAAATGCATATTCGTTTGCATTTGTGCGCTAAACATTAAACGAGTTAATAAGCGTTAAACTGTGTGAACTTCAGCACAGCTGTGGAGGGAGCGGTGGAGGTATCCCAGGAATCCCATAGTGTCGGTTTACAGGGCAGAGGGGAGAGGGCATCTTTCACATCCACCGTGGACTTGGTTCGCTTGAAGCTACGAACTGAGGATGGGTGATGTTTTAAAGGGTAGGATCAAATAATTTGAGATCATCCTTTAAAATGTGTTTTGTTTGATTCAAATTAAACTTGTAAGTCCCTTTTTTCTAATTGTATACATAAGTTTTGAATTAAGTAAGACTAAAATAGAGCAAAGAAAATGGGATTCCAGCGGGATTTGAAGCCGAGACCTCCGGATTGCTAGAACGGCGCTCTTAACGACTGAGCTATAGAAAACCCTTTGTTCTGTGTTCGTCCCAGAAACCCCTTAGCTTTCATTGTTCGAATAGTCAGAAGCTATTATAAACCTGACATGTATAAACCCGAAGGATAGAAATCAACTTGGAGATTATGCGAGGGATCACCGAAGTGATGCAGCTTTTTTGTATAAATTAAGTAGTTGAAGGGACCCCTTAATGTCATGCTTAGACTCATTTAAGAGGAGTGTGCATCTTTCACACCTAGGTAGTCTCGACTCTGTACGCATGATAAGAGGAAAAGAGCAAGGCATTTAGCCTCATCTATGTGCAATCCCATAGTGTCGGTTTACGTACAGGGCAGAGGGGAGAGGGCATCTTTCACATCTAGCATCGCTTCTGCTTGCACGCACTGAGTATGAATGATGACTTTAAAGGGTTTGATTTGATATTTATGATCACATGTACATCCTAAATGTCTTTGTCATTTGATTCAAATTATACTGGTAATTCAAATTCAATGTTTGGTTTTGTGTAACATTAAAATACTTGGAACATCTTAGAGGGATATTTAATGTGCAGAAAGTGATGAATGGTTGATAAAAACGTGTATTTTTGTGAACTGATATGTCCACTAAGTCATGTGTGAACATTTCAGGTTAAATAGATGTTATATGGCCAAGTAATGAGCAAAAACGCAATCATAACTAATTTGAAAAAATTAAACCTGTTCCATGCTTCTATTGGTAATACAAATAGAATAAGATACATGTATGTGAGAACCACTAAAACTCTAAATAAGTGTTCTGGATTTGGAAATTGTAACTACATGTAGATCCCTTTAAAGTCATTCTTAGCCTCATCTTTAAAGGGACTTAGTAACATTGTCCAAATCCTCAAAATTCAATTGGAATTCTAGCAGTTCCCTCATACCTTGTTGTGTTTGTATTAACAATAAAAGCATGGGACAGGTTTCGGTTTTTCAAATTTTCCTTTCGTTAAAAAGATATTTACGATTGGAGTGTTCAGATGTTAAATTATCCACTGGACCGCAAAAAACGTGTACAAAGTGAGTGCAATGAGTTAGTGAATATCACTTTGCATTTTTGCTCATTACTCTGCAATATAACGTCCATTTAACTTGAAATTTTCACACAACACCCAGTGGACATATCGGATAACAACAATATACATTGTATCAACAACTCATCACTTTTTGCACATGTCAACAAAGTTACTAGATCCCTTTAAAGGGACTTAGTAACATTGTCCAAATCCTCAAAATAAAATTTTAATTCTAGCGGTTCCCTTATACCTTGTTGTATTCGTATTAACAATAAAATCATGGGACAGGTTTCGGTTTTTCAAATTTCCCTTTCGTTACAAAGATATGTACAATTGAAGTATTCAGATAAGAAAAACTCCGGGCGAGTTTTTCTTCCGTGTACAAAGTGAGTGCAGTGAGTTACTGAATATCACTTTGCATTTTCGCTCATTACTTGGCCATACAATGTCCATTTGACTTGAAATTTTCACACAATACCCTGTGGACATATGAGATAACAACAATATACATTGCATCAACCATTCATCACTTTTTGCACATGTCAACAAAGTTACTAGATCCCTTTAAGTGCAGAGGAGAGCGAGCATCTTTTACATCTAGCATTTAATGCACAGAACTAACAGAGGACTAGTAGTTACCTTCTATATTTAGCTTTCACTACAAATAGTTAAGTAGACATGTGGTCTAGGGCTATGGAAATGGAGACAGGGCTATACGAAAAGATATAGTAGAACGCTGTCAGTACAGATGGAACTAGAAGGACTTACTTTACCCGAGGTAATGGCTAATTAAAAATTGCTAAAATGAAATTTACAAATTGTATATAACTCTTTTATTTCATTCAAATTAAAGTTCATGTAAGTTACAAAATTTTAATATAACCCCTTGACTTCAGAAACCTGATGGGCTATGTACAAAGTCTATGAGGTTGTATAGAATCTCAAAGGGAACAGGTTAACCCTATCTTGCCCTAGACTAAGGGGCGCAACGCAAAACATATAATGATATCTAGAATTGGAATAGCACTATTGTATGTTGCTGTGGATAGCACTGTTCTAACATACAGTAAAACATATGAGCCTCCACACTAGCTTTGCTTGTTTGGGCAAGTAAAATCATAACTTTTCAAATTTTACTTGCCCAAATAGAATGTTAACTTGTCCGCTTACTTCTCGATGAGATTTAAACCTAAGGAATTACATAATAATATAATCTAGTTGCCCAATCGGGCAACCAAACTAGGCCATTTATGAAATTTTACTTGCCCGACATCAATGTGTACTTGCCCCAGGCAATAGGGCAAGTGCTAGTGTAGAGCCCTGATATATTCATTATTGCCAGCCCCTATCGATGTCCACACAATCATCAGATGACTTCTAACCTTTTAACTCCATTGCTGGAGGTGTCAAGTCATTTACAGCTGACATTTCTTGATAAAGAGACCCAAGTGTTTCATTAGAGGCGATCGACATACATACTCATAATGGGGAAACATAACCGAAAGATTGTCTCAATAAATGACCAATTTGTTGCTTTATTCATTTGCCTTTCTTGGAAAAATTGTTAACATCAACCAAGCAGTATCAATCAATAGGACTTTAAAATGCTTGTACATGTATAACAAAAACAGGGCTCAAAATAATAGGTTTATACAAGCCTTAAAAAAATGTTTTCTACCTGCCCATTTGGGCAAGAAAAAGCATGAACTTTCAAATTGTATTTGCCTGAACAAAAAAATGCCCGTAAAAACCAATGTGACACAAAAGAAAATGAATTGTGTTCAATTGATAAATTTGATACCAAAATTAAAGTGTCCTCTACGGGTTGGTGAGCAACAGAAAAATAATACATTTTTTGTTAACACTGTCACATGTCTCATATCAGCCATCTTGGCAATAAAACAAAGTTTGAATATGATGACACGGTATCCCGCGTTGTGTAGCGCCATCTTGTGTCCACTCGAAGTACAACCGTATTGCGTTGTGCATGCAGTGCAGCGCGCGCTTGTATGCACGCTATACCCAGGGTACAGCCCTAAAAAATAAATAAATAATTAAACAAAATGGCGGATTTTTCGCTTGGTACCCCAGGGTACCATTTATGTCATCATATATGTTGCTGACTAAAGATTAAACTTAAGTTATGAACGTATGATAAGCACATCCCCTGCGTGTGAACACATCCATTGGTATGTGACAGCCGCCCCAGTTCTACTATCATATCTACTGTATGCATTCATCTGTTATCTGTTGCTATACACCCCCTTCCAACGCTTAATATTATCTTAAAGGTACAGTCAGGCTTTTGAAAGCATTTGTATAGAGCTCAATGACCGTGGAAATGTCTGAAGTGCCTTGTACTTACAAAATAATATGCACATGGGATAGTATTACCAATAATGAAAAGTACCTTTAAAGATTCCACTTGTACTATCATATCTGTGAGTATCAATCAGTTTTCTGCTACTATACACCCTTTTCCAATGCAAATATTTTTTATTTAAGGTACAATCAGGTATTTGAAAGAATTTGAATTGAGCTGACTAAGTTGCCATGTACTTACAAAATATGTATTCTTGGGTCAGTGCTATCAATAATAAATACCAATACTTTCAATATTGTAATGCACCAATAAATTGATTATCTGTTTTTTCTTCTTCATATTTTAGCTGTATCTGAGCCGACTTTTCAGAATTAAACTTATATTTTACAATACAGAATATCACTATTCATCTATTCTTGTAGGAATGAAATGGATTACTAAAACTAAAATATTTGGGGGCGTTGGTTCCCTCAAAAAGGGACTTAGTAGTATTGTCCAAATCCTCAAAACTTACTTGGAACTCTAGTGGTTCTCTCATACCGTATCATATTCATATTAACAAGAAAAGCACGGGACAGGTTTTGTTTTTGTAAATTTTCATTTCGTTCAAAAGATATTTACGATTGAAGTGTTTGGATATGAAATTGTCTACGGGATATTTTCATGCCGTGTACATAGTAAGTACAATGAGTTAAAGTGAATATCGCTTTGCAGTTTTGCTCATATCTCAGCTAAAAAACATCCAATTAACGTGAAATTTTCACACATTACTTTGTGGACATATCAGTTCACCCCAATACACATTTTATTAATCACCTTTTGCACTTGCCAACAAAGTTACTAGATCCCTTTAACCCAGTCAGTCTGTGACCTTGGCACCACATGAACTTAATTTGAATTACGTACCATGATATAATGATATCTACTCTTGATATTGACATACTACATGTAGGTTGAAATGCAATATGGCTGTTGGAATTTTAATTCAATGACTTTAAGCAAACAGAATCCCAGGATTTGGGGGCTTATAGTACTCAATCATTCGTGCTGATTGTACAATTCTAAATACAACCACTTAACATTTTAAAAGGTTTTAACACTCACTATTAGTCCAAAAAGTACCAAGATAATTTTGATCAAATACAATACAATTAAATTAATTTATTAGCTTGAGGGGAATGCTTGTTTAAATTCAAGATTAGAATGATTTGGGTGAGCTAGCCCGACTTAATTTTGATGGAAGTCAAATCTGCTATGGAACATATATAATGATACCATTTCTAGTCTATGGGCCATTTGATTTTGATTCTACATGGACAAAATAGTAAAAACTTGGGCGTTAAGAGTTAAACACACTCAAAAAAGAAAAAATGTTGTTGATTAATAGATCTGGAGAATTAATTCACCCCATATCAGTGATAGATTAATGGGAAAGAACATACATGTATCATGTATGTATGTCAAAGTATTCTATTTAGTCGTATGTGATATATGTATCTCCTACACAAAAAAAAGGAAATTTGATTTTTAGTCTATGGAATAAATAGAAAACACTAGTAGAGGCTTAGGCTGGAATTCTCATGGAGACCTTTTTTTAGCACAGTGCTAAATCGCGTCGTTTTACGTCAGAAGTAGGTTAAATTTTACCCACTGTTTTATGGAAAGCCGGGTAGTTACTCCTTTGCCACCATAGTCTCCATTGGCACTTATCCTATTTTTTTCTTCATTCAATTTGCGCTTTCTACACTCGATTTTGACAGCGGAAGTTTGGAGGTTTCCACGCAAGATGAGTCCATGTTATTTAAATATGAAAAGTCAAATAAATCTGGCAAAATCAACGATTATTGTCAAGTTTCTACACACTTTTTTCATACTTTCTTCCAGCCAGTTATGCGTAAAAATATGCATCAGGCGCAATGGATGAGAGCGCATATCTAGTACAAGCGCGCATTTATAAATAAGTGCGCATTGTTTGCAGTGTGGCGCTCCATAAAAATTTAACCCAGGCTAAATTTAACCTTTTGATGAGAATTCCACCCATAGAGTAAACAAATAAAAACAAGAGGAACACTGATAATTTATCTGGAGGATTATTTCACCCCCATATAAATATAAGTGAAATACTTATTAGTGAGTGCACATGATACATGTTTGTCCACATTATATGTTAATTCATGTATAGAAAATTGAAAGGAAATTTGATCTCCAGACTGTTAAACAACTAGTGAAAACTGTAAGAGGATATTAAAAAGAAGGACCATTAATCATTTAGCGATATAATTAATGTACCTAGAAAATAGAAGTCCCACATAGAATGGTATGGAGATGTTATTTTTTTTTGTTAAGGAAACTTTCAATAATTTTTGGACTAACCTCGCAATCCTCAGAATCCTAGAGAACAGAACATAGCAAAAATATTATACAAAATCAATTAATTAACTGCTAAGTTCAAATAATTATTAAGTTATTCAAATTCAAGCTCAACATCAGCATATTGAAGTTCATTTATCAAACATATACAATGTCATTCATCGTAAGTATTTATCATGTTTGAATTATTTATCATTTCTGCAACAAAAAGTTAAATTTTAATAGGCCCTAACAGGTTTTCAGTTTTATTTTTGTTTTGTCTTTAACTAAAAGAAGATATAGATCTACTTAACTTTAACTTAGTCTTGTTAACCCATCAAGGACGAGAGCTATTTAAAGGCAAAATTGATCATTATTTTCCTCTACAAATTGGCAACTCCTACATTTTGTCGACCTATTAATGACGTAAAAGTAGGTGGAAAATATTTTACAATTTACAACAAATATGAAGTTTTTTTTTTAATGCCAAAATCTGTTTTATAATATCACACTGTTGCCAATTTAAGGATTTTTCTAAATTATAGCGATTCACACCATAATAAAAAATCATTACAAAATAACTAAAGCAGGTAGAGAAACAAAACAGTGCTGTAAAAAATAGAGAAGTTTATGCTCTTTCTCCTTGTATACGTATTATATAACTTGTTATCTTCTTGCTGAAGTGTAGGACTACCAAACCACAAATATGTGGGCCTTAGGCACTGAAGGGTCGGGTAACCCTTTCATCTTGTTCACTGTAGAACGTGTTAATAGTCTTGCTAAGTGTAACTCCCGTTAATTGAAACAAATCTTTCATGGCCCATCAGTGTTATCAATAACTTTAGACTTGCTAAAATTACAAAATAAAATAAAACAATTTATAAAATAAAACAAATTATAAAAATTGTTGAGAGTACTCACTGCATCATGACTGTTGCCATTCCCGAAACCGTTGTCATGACTCGCTCCATTCCCTTCTGCTCCCCCTTCATCCGCATCTTCGTCCTGGTGGAAGATACAAATAAATAGAAATACTTAATAATCTATTAATTCAAACATGTGAAGAAACTGACCAGTAATTATAAAGAAAATGGGATTTGTCCGTTGTCATGACTCGCTCCGTTCATATCCGCCCCTACTTCGTCAGCCTTATCGTCCTGGTAGTAGAAAACAAAATTATCCAAACAAATATACTTAATATCCCTCTAGAAATGAAATGCCCTTTTATACAAAGAGTTATATACTGTACAAAGTTAATCCTAATTTCCAATATATCTGTTTAAATCCTGTTCTCAAAGCTGTTGGCATGGTTCGCTCAATTTCCCTCTGCCTGTATGTTATCTGCATCATCATTCAAATAGAAGACAAATTAAGTAAAATACTTCCAACATTATTTCGATTAAATTTTAACAAAAATAAAACAACACAATTGACAAACAAAAAATTGTGAATTTGCATTTTAGTCCATTTCCTTCAATTCACTGTCATAATTAGCCTTATCTTGAACTTCCAAGCTAGATAAAGAAGTTAAAATACAATGAAAATTAATAAGATATATGTAACCAGAACGTCAATGACGTAGCGCTCATCCGGCATCTCGCAACATCAAATATCGCAAATTTCATGTGGCACACTTTTCAACTGGTCAAAAAATAAAAATTTGATGCCCTGGAAGGGACATAAAAATAAAAAAAATAAAAAATTAGAGTGAAAAAAATATAAATTTGACGCCCCGGAAGGGACATGGAAAAAATAAATTTTTAAATAAAATAAAAATAAATAAATTTTTAAAAATAAACCAATAAAAAATAAATTTAAAAAAAATAAAAAAAATATAAAAAAATAATAAAAAAAAAAAAAATAAATAAAAAATTACCATAATTAATTAATGGAGAAAAATTTCAAAATTCTGTGTAGAAGTTTAGTGTACCAAAGTTAGCTCTACCAGATAAAGTAAACCAAATCAAAATCGGTCGAGAAATGAAGGAGAAGAAGCATTTTTGTGATTTCGAATAAATTTGCATAAATTAACATAGATAATGAATTTCACGATTCTGTGTAGAAGTTTTAAATCCCCCTCCTAGCCCTATCTTATGAAACAATCAGAATCAAAATTGGTTGATAAATAACGAAGAAGAAGCATTTTGAAAACTGTGGACGAAGGACGGAAGGACGGACGGACAGACGGACGGACAGACGACGGACGCCACACCATGGCTCATCGGGCCCTTCGGGCCGGATGAGCTAAAAATTGCATTCAAGGTGTTTATTCAGAAAATTGTCCAAGCCTACTACACATAGTCAAAAGAGGCAATGGTGATTAGTATTTGCCAATATTTTTGACAAATCAAGTCAAATTATCCACAGAAACAAATCAAAACAATAGAACCCGAGGTCAATCAAATACCTCTGCAATTATTCATACAATATCAGTGCAACCTCGGATTATAACATATCTTGGCATTTATTAACTCAATTTCCTCAAATCAAATATTTTTGGTATGTATTCGCATAATTTCAGGGGAATTTGTGGTCATAAATAGGCGTCTAGCAGCAGGGGTGTCAGCGAACACATGCTGTGTCCATGACTGAGTCTGACTTAAATGGCATCAATTGTATTTGTTTCATTTTAACCAATTTCGTCCTCATTGTAGAGAGTACAAATACGATTCAATTCAATTAAATTTGATTCAATTCAAGTCAATGCAATGTTTTATTGGTCCAACTCAATGGAGTATTGTCTTGGGTTCACAATATCACAATTCATATTAATTACTCAGATTCATACATGCATAATAAAAACATCTGCTGTGTCCATGACCAAGTATGAATGAAATGGGATCAAAATTTTGTATTTGTTTCATTTTAACCAATTTCTTCCTCATTGTAGAGAGTACAATTAAGTACGATTCAGCTCAATACCATTCCATTCAATTCAATTCAATTCAATTCAATGTTTTATTGGTCTAACGCAATGGGAAATTGTATTGGGTACACAATATCACAATTCATAACACTTACTCAGCAATGAAGACGACTTTCACCACCAAATAATTTTATTTCGAAAATGTTCTATTCGTCGCGCTTCCATTTACGCTATACAGTGATATGTGACCGGGCCTTCACGTGTTGATATCTCTCACTCAGTGAAAAAAATACATGAGGGATCAGGGCAATTTAGCACCCCCACAAAACAAACAAAAAAAAGAGCCCTGCAAATAATTTTTAAAAGCCCACTTTTGCAGAGTTGATGCAAAATGAATTTTAGGGCGTTCTTTTATACAGGGGAGCTTGAGAATAACTTTTTTAAATACATTTTGATTTTACCCTGTAAATGAGTATTTATCATGTGATTAAAACATATCAACGATTGCATCATTTAACATTTCATATCAATAGCCTGGTATAAGACTAGTGATATGTTACAAACAATGATCCACTTTGCACACCTGGGCAGGGTTTGACATTAAATCCAACTATTTATTGTCGCCAAATAAAAGCTACAAATGCAAATATTTTGTCTTTGTTATGTGTTTAAAAGGGGGGGAAATGTGATCTACATTTGAAATCCAAGTCTGAAGTAGCCTCACTAAATCCTGCTTGCGAACTCATCCCTTTCTGATTATAAACAGTACATAATCACACTAAATCCTTCAGCAAGAACATTTATTCAAATGTGCTGCTCTCGACGACGCAGGTGTATAAATTGCTACCCAAAGGATGGAACATGGTTCCATAGGCTTATGGTCTGTGTGCAACTATGAGTTGCCTGGCTGGATTACTCCCCAGGGAGTGGAAAATGTGCACGTTGTATGCATGAATTGATTGCAGTGTGTATAGGTGTGACTGGGGTAATGATGATAATGTGCGATGAGTGTCAAAAGACATAACTGCACGTTGCTTTATTTGACAACGATAATGGATCACTTTAACATGGTACAGAGTCTAGAGATATCGCAAACATTCAACCACTTGACACACCTGGGCAGCGTGTAACACTGTGCATCCTACATGTTTCTTGTCACTTACGAATAGCTGCTTTTTAAGCAAATATTATTCCTTCTGAAATGTTTGGGCAAGAAAACATGTGATTTAGATCCTAGCCTTTTAAGTTCTGGAATTAGACCGTCTGATCGATCAGTGCCCTTGGAATGGGCTGGAAGTTGGCTGAGTAATGTGCAGAATGTGTTTACAGAGTCCAAAGTCATTTAAAAAAGGATCTAGAGTAACTTTGTTGACACATGAATGCAGAAATTGACAATTGGTTGATGAAATGTGTATTACACACCGATCATGAGTGATGTGTGACAATTTCACAGTATAATCAGGGCTCGACACTAGCACTTGCCCTATCTATTGCCTGGGGCAAGTAAAAATTGATGTCGGACAACTGAAATTGTATAATGGCCTAGTTATGTTGCCCGATAGGACAAGTACACTTTTGGTCAACCATGAGAGAATAATGTAATTCCTTAGGTTTAAATCTCATCTATAAAGGTAAACTTGCCAAGTAGAATGAAAAGTGCTATTTGCTGACGTATTGTAATATATTATTGTTGAAATAATCCTCACTGTTTTTTAAAAATTATATCATACTTATTTAAATGTGAACAACAAAGTTGAAACTTGACAAACCCAAATATTTGCACACATTTTTTTTCTTAGGAGCTAAAATTGAACAGCTGAATCAAAATTAGATAATATAATATTGATGGAGGTGGTTTTATCAATTGGTTATATTAATATTTCCAAGTAATGATGGAGTCAAAGAATTCATGTTAAATCAATATACAATAATCTGTCACAGAAGTCAGAACTAGACAGCCAATGGAATCAATTTAGACATTAATGTTTCCCAATAATATGCCCCATGGATGGAGTTAGAAATCAAATTTTCTGATAATATGCCGCAGACTCAAACAACCACTAGGCACTAGGAGATCGGATGGGGTGCACATGGGTCAAGGAATACCATTACATTCTCAGAAAATGTGATATAGTGAGTTAGCTACTATTAGAAACTTTACACAAATTTCATCAAATTATGACTTGTACTAGGAACACAAGCCACAAGTGGATTGTAGGGGTCATACAAGGGCAGGTTGATTTGGAGGAAAAGCAGCAGGAATGGGGACCGTGCTAAATGAAATTAGACCTGTAACATTCCCTCGTCACATATCACAGGATAGCGTTAACGGACGACCGACGGAGAGCAACATTTTAAATCCATTTGCCTCCGTTCATAAGCATTTCTTGTCAGTTTTTTGTTGGGCAAATGCGTTCCTTGTCAGGCGATGTACGTTATTCTATCCGGTGGAAAGTTTTGTGCGTGCAGCAAAGGAGACAACTTTTGCAACCGGATAGTTTGATTTTGTAAATTTTCTTTCCGTCAGGCATCCGTTTAAGTTTTCCGTCGATATGTGACAACACCCTGAGGATCTTATCAAATGAACTGGCTGAATTGGGTAAAGTGACTAAATTTGACTAATTCCACAAAGCCTGGCACATGTCACATCAAATCACAAGAAATTGTGATTACAAGTAAAAGGTGGTGTAAGCTGTGATCAGAGGGGTGTTTCATAAAGATTAAGTTCAACTTAAATGTACATACTCTAAGTTGGACCTAACAGTTATGGAAAGCCATTGTAGCCTATTAGAATAAAACATATAAGTACTTTGAGGTTCCTTGATAAAATAAAATTGATATAACTAATTTTATCAAATTTTTATAAAATTAAATACCTTTTCAAAATAATTTTTCACAAATTTACAAAGAACTAACGGCTTTCCATAATTGTTGGGTTCAACTTAGAGTTAAGTTCAACCTAGAATCTTTGTGTAACACCCCCAGGACTTGTCCAGAATAAATTCAATCAACCTTGTCATAGACATTGTGGCCATATCAAAATGTCTTTTTTAGTTCCTCTTTAGTTAGTTTTTGTAAGCTAAAGTTGTGAAGGTATATATATTGCACTGAATAAGTTGAATGTGCACACAAAGTCACGTTCTATGTCGTTCGGGGTTAATCCATTCCAGATTATCTTACATCCAACAATTCATCTAATGGTGCAAATGAAAATAATGGAATGTTTTGACAACGCACATGCAACCCAGATGTTCTTAATATAATGTACAATCTTGAAAAGAGAGAAGGAACGGTTTGACTCTGATAGTCACATTCATGTGGCGATCATAATAATACTTGAAACTACTTGAAAAGTTGTTTTTAAACCATCTCTCATCGAAGCTTTCATGTGGTAAAAGTGAAAGTGTGAAAATATTTGCCAGACTTTAAAGGGATCTAGTAACATTGTCCAAATCCGCAAAACTTAATTAGAAATCTAGTGGTTCTCTTATAAATACCGCGTTGTATGATCCGTATTACCAATAGAAGCATAGTTCAGGTTTTGGTTGTTCATGTTTCCCTTTTGTTAAAAAGAGATTTATGATTTAAGTGCTCAGATGTTAAACTTTCCACTGGATAATCGTAACTGTTCACATAGTCAGTGCAATGAGTTAATCACTCTGTATTTTTGCACATTACTCGACCATATAACGTCCAGTTAACTTGAAATTTTCACACAATACCCAGTGGACATATCAGACAATTATCATTGTATCAACCATTCATCACTTTTTGCATGTCAACAAAGAACTTATTTTTGTATTGATTTATAAATAATACAATTAATCATAAAAATTAATATAGATTGATTGTACAATCAATTAATTAACTACATGATCAATCACGGATCTTTATTTTACAGGGCCCTGGAAATATCACGACCAAAAATAATAATATAATTAAAATTCATCATCAAGCATCAAAGTTCCCTTTTTCAAATCACATTTAATATAATCTTGAAATCTTCAGATCAACTAACTTTACAGACTTGATATAATTGTATTATGGACCATGTGTAATAATATTTTAGTTCCCATAGTTCTTAGAAACTAAATATTGTTTTTATTATTGACCATGTGTTATATAATATTTCAGTTCAAAGTACATAAAAACTATTGTATTGTTATCAATTAGTAGTAGTATTTAAGATATCTATATTTATTTGAAGGCCCTAATCTTTTACTGTACTCACAACTGTGTATTTAAACTGTAACCAGTGTACATTATGTAATACTGGAATTCCACTGTGCAGATACTGTAAAAAAGATACCTGAACATTGACAAATAACATCAATTGTATTTGTTGGGGGGGGGGGGGGGCTACCTTTAACAATATCCTGAATAAAACATAGCAATCTGAATCTTGGTTACATTATATAAGAGAAATTATTTGGGGTTCTTTCATTATTTGGGGGCTCTTTTGAAGGGCTAAATTACGCTGAGCCCTCGTGTACGTATCTTTTCATGGTACCTGAAATTTCCGTCACAATGGCACACGAGAAAGAGATCACAGCTCAGTAAACATACAAGATAGTGAGTGAACAAATACTACTAGAATAAGAGCTTCAGTGTAGGATGATCACATCAACTGACCTTTGACCTTTGCAAATAATGTCAGTCTCATTATGCTAAGTATTTGCTAGGTATTTAGATAGAGTCTTGCACAGTTTGCACACTTTAGACATTTACATTATATATCCTGTTGAAGATACTGATGTTCATTTCCAACATAATGTAATTTTCAGTTTTACATAATAAAGACAAAATGGGGCTTATGCTGGATTTTACAAAGATGCATGGTTAGATTTGTGATAATTTTTCTCCAAAGATCCTAGCTGCATTATTTTCATTATTGGTCCTTCTAAGAATTTAATACAATAATTACATCTTTAGAATAATGGTATTTACAATTTGTAGACAAGGTCAACCAAAATCCAAATCTCTTTCGTTTCAGATGGCTTTTGACTTGAGCTGAATAGCCGATTCATAGAAATGAATCTCAATGCAAGTGACAATCAAAGCAAAATTCAATCATTGTGCAAAGTGATAAATGATCTGGCATTTATTCCATGGATAATACACTCATTTACACAGTTCAGCACTCTCACAAAATGAAAAGAACTTGACAAAAGTGACGACAGAAAAAAAGAAAGAAAATACCTCTATGACTGCGTTACCCGGTCAAGGGTAGCGTTTTTTAAGGTTATCCAAAAATATGTCACATTGAACAATACGCTGAATTGCTAACAGTTACAGAAGTGTTGGTTTGGCAGCTTCTTTACCAGGAAAATATTTTATTGTCAATTCGCCTTTTTTCAGCAAGATTTTGCACATCTTTAACTCATAACACACAAATGCCATAGAGCTGTACCATCCCCAGTGGCATTCACAGAGGTTAAACCAAGTTGAAATACGAATGATATCTCATGAATATTTCAAGGTTATCCAACAACTTTATGTCACATCGAACAAAACGCTGAATTGCTTACAGTTACAATGGTGTGATTGGTGTCAGTTCGGCAGCTTTTTTTTTACTAGGGAAATATTTTATTGTTGAGTTGCTTTTCTTCAGCGAGATTTTCACATCTATCTAGTTACAAATGGTGATGTTGAAACAAGTCATTGTAAAATAATATTGAATTTGACAAAATTAACGACAGAGAGAAAGAAAATGCATCCATGACTGCGTTATCTGGTCAAGGGTATCATTTTTTAAGGTTATCCAAAAATATGTCACATTGAACAATAAGCCAAGTTGTTAACAGTTACAGAAGTGTTGGTTTGGCAGCTTTTTTACCAGGAAAATATGTTATTGTCATTTTTTTCATCGAGATTTTCCCATCTTTAACTCAATACACACAAACACCATTATGACAATCCCCAGTGACATTCAAAGAGGTTAAACCAAGTTGAAATATGAATGATATCTCATGAATATTTCAAGGTTATCCAACAACTTTATGTCACATCGAACAAAACGCTGAATTGCTTACAGTTACAATGGTGTGATTGGTGTCAGTTCGGCAGCTTTTTTTTTACTAAGGAAATATTTTATTGTTGTTTTGCTTTTCTTCAGCGAGATTTTCACATCTATCTAGTTACAAATGGTGATGTTGAAACGAGTCATTGTGGAATAATCTTGAATTTGACAAAAGTATTGACAGAGAAAAAGAAAATACCTCCATGACTGCGTTACCCGGTCAAGGGTAGCATTTTGTAAGGTTATCCAAAAATATGTCACATTGAACAATGAGCCAAGTTGTTAACACTTACAATGGTGTGATGGGTGATGGGTGATGTTTGTTTAAAAACCAAATTGTCAATTCACTATTCCTCCGCGAGATTTTCACATCTATAGTTTACAAATGGTGATGTTGAAACAAGTCATCACATTGAACGATATATGTGACCTTACACCACAAAACGTCCAATAAGTCGGGAAAACTGATTGTGCTGATTTTCATATAACATTAAAATAGAAGTCATTACCTTAAAAATGATATATAATTTGCCATAATTGGACTTAGAAAACCCTCTCAAAACGAACGCCAAAAATTTGGAATATGGCTGAATCATTTTTAAAATAAGGGGGAAACGGGCCGCTTAAAATATCAGTGTCCATTCAAGCGCTGTAATGAGATCACATTTTTTTAATGAAAAATAATATTTAAATATCATTTCCAACTCTCAAAATTTTACAGAAGGTAGATTAAGATATGCTTATTCAGAAAATACCAAAATCCTAAATCTCATATTTTGAAAAAATTTGACTATTTAAGCTAATAAAAGAGAAACTACCACAGCGACATAACGGTCGTTTTGTGGTGTAAGGTCACATATATACACTGAGTTGTTAACTTAACAGAACAATGGTGTGATTGGTGTCAGTCTGGGAAATATTTCTTTGTTGATTTGCTCTTCAGCAAGATTTTCCCAGCTAAAAGTATGAATGGTGATAGCGCAAGTTAAAATATGAACAATATCTCAGAGGGTCATGATTTGTCACTTATTATAAACTGTACAACTTTGCAAAGGTGTTAGGTTGTTAAAGGCTGCTTCTGGTTTACCCACATATTGTGAGTTTGCTAAGTTCTTTAAATGGGAACAACATATCAAATTTAACAAAAAATTAATATATGCACAGCTATTTCTTTCCTGTTATATACATGACAAGTTCAAATAGTCAAAGACTAAATTATACCTGTTCCATATCATTGCACAAATCAAATTGACTTTGTGTCAGTGCATGAAAAAAAAAAACATGAAAAAAACACTGTAGGCCAAATAAAAAAAATGTTCTTGTGCACAAAACCATGCCTATGTGTCATAAAATGCACTTTGTATTCTTGTTTTCGTCACTATCGATAACAGGAATTTCCCAAGACTTCAAGAACCCAGAATTAGGCTCAAAGTTTGCTAGATCCAATCAGTAGACATTCTAGATACATGCACTCACAACTCTAACAACTTATAATGTGTATGAACATCGACAATCAACATTGTTTTTCTTGCATTGAAATTCAATATGGACAATCAACATTGTTTTTCTTGCATTGAAATGCAATATGGACAATCAACATAGTTTTTCTTGCATTTGAAATGCAATTTTATAACCAATTCAAAAGTAATCTGAAACAAAAGAGCTAATTGTACTAGCATTTAGTTAAACTTATACCCAAGTCAGTCTGAATTTAATATTTTGTGGCTTGAAATTGTACCATCAAACTTGTAGCATTTCATTAACAGAACAGTACCATAGTAGTATTTATCACCTGACTTAGTAAATACAGTACATGAGCTGCCATGTAATATTTTTGGATATTACATGGCACTGTTACATGGCAATCAGATGATAAAACAGACTTTGTTAACTTTGCTGTCGGGGAGAATCATGGAATGTTCCTCTCGGGAATTTATAATGCTATTTTGTGAAGAAAATAAATCCCTCCACTACGTCTCAGGACTTATTTACTCTTCCCTCAATAGCATTTAAAATCCCTCGGGAGTGGAACATTTTGCTTTTCCCTCCACCACCAGTTAACAACTGTATACTATAGTAACTAACAAAATTAGGTGTAGATTGAGTTGAATGCGGAAAAAATAAATTGCGTACACCGTAATCTTGACTCTTGACAAAAAGGACAGACAAGTCGTTAAATCTGAAGCATCAATGGATTCGAAGCCATCGTAAAACATATAATTACATCATGAACTCTTAAATACTAGGGTTACTGGGGCCACGATCATGCCAAATGCAATACATCAATCTTAAGGCCTGGTCACACAGGACACGACTAGACCCACGAATGCAGTACGCATTGGTACGAATCTATGGCAAGCCGTTTTAACATTTATTCCTATTTCTTGATATCAAGAATGCATTTCTTGATATCAATAATTACCAATGCTTAACAACAGAAAAGTATTTCTTGATATCAAGAATGCATTTCTTGATATCAAGAATGCATTTCTTGATATCAAGAATTCATTTCTTGATATCAAGAATTCGATTTCTTGATATCAAGAATGCATTTCTTGATATCAAGAATTTGATTTCTTGATATATCAAGAATTTAATTCTTGATATCAAGAAATAGGAATAAATGTTAAAAACGGCTTGCCATAGATTTGTACCAATGCGTACTGCATTCGTGGGTCTAGTCGTGTCCTGTGTGACCAGGCCTTAACAAAATAAAGTGTGTATTGGAATCTGCACTGCTGCCAGTGCTACGAACACTTTATACTATTATACTTGGATAATTGAACCTTGAAAGCTTCATCAATGACTGTCTATATAACTATAGGTGAGATAAGTTTTAAAAGTCAAGCATCACTGAATTTCAAGCAATCGTAAAACAGATAATTACATCATGAACTCATCGAAGAAGTGTTACTAGGGTCTACCATTGTGTTGACACAATGATCCCTTGGCTAAAGTAATTGAGAAGTGACTGAATCACGCTAGGTGACACGTATCTTATTAAAGGGATCTAGTAACTTTGTTGACATGTGCAAAAAGTGATGAATGGTTAATAAAATGTATATTGTTGTAATACCTGATATGTCCACTCGGTATTGTGTATAAATTTCAAGTTAAATGGACGTATGGCCGAGTAGTGGGCCAAAATGCAAAGTGATATTCACTAAACTCATTGCACTGACTGTGTACACGGTTATGACTATCCAGTGGATAGTTTAACATCTGAACATGTCAATCGTAAATATCTTTTGAATGAAAGGGAAATTTTAGAAACAGAAACCTGTCCCATGCTTCTTGTTCATATGAATACAAGAAGGTATGAGGGATTCGCTATAATTCCAATCATATTTTGAGGATTTGGACAATGTTACTATATAGATCCCTTAAAATGAATAACAGGACTTGTTGGCTATAATTCAGAGACTTAATCACGATGAATAACATTTTCCATTACAGGAAATGTTTTTTTCTAGTTTAATAGTGGTGAGATTGGATTACATTTAGTAAATGATTGACAGATGAACAGCATACGAGATTCATGAGCTAGAGGATGCATGTTTTCAAGTTTTTAAGTTTTTAAATACAGTCAAACCTGCGTATAGTGACCACTGTCGGTAACCTCTAAACAGGTTCCATAACATGGTTTTCCTGTGCATGGTATCATCTTTGCTGCCATAGCCGTATCAGGCAGGTTGGCTGCTTTAGACAGGTGGCCGCTAAGATTGTATTTTAAATTGCAAACCCCAAACAATGTTTCTTCTTTGTTGGATATATCTTTTTAATCTGAATCTTGAATGTTTTAGAAATAAATAGATAAAGTTCTGGCTTATCTTGCCATTTTGTTGGTTTACAACATAAACCCAAAGTGTGCATGGTGTCATTCAATTTTCATGCTGAATCGATTATAATACAGATTTATCAAATTACGCAACATTTAACCTTGTTTACAGCAAGGACACATGTTTACATTAAAAACGTGTTATATTCTCAGTTTGATCCTCAGAGAGTATATTAAATGATTATCTCTTGTAATTTTAGAAACATTCAATGCAGCCTTTCTAAATAAATCTGTCTAAATAGCACTATTCACTGGATTAAAGAACAGATTTAAAGTGTTTTGAATCAGCTTAACATTTATAATGTTAAATTGATGCACATTTGTTCATTCTGATTTCTAAAGACCTTTCTTTTAAAACGCTTGATAAATAAATGGTAAGGGAGTATTGCAAAGCCTGAGATGAACTAATAAATGAATGGTTGAAATATTAAATTTTAAATAAAATGAACCCCTTGCCTACGGGAACCAAGTGGGCTATGTACAAGGTCTATGGGGATTTTGGAATCTCGTAGGGAACGGGTCAATATGTCACACCTGTAAAGTGTTCTCTGAGAAACTAAATCCATGAGATTTTACCGTTCGAACGACAGTGCTCACAAAATACTGCTGAACATGGAATAATTTGAGACATTATTATTCCAAGAGATTAAATGTCAGTGATGTGCACTTTTACAGCTTGCTTTAGGGGGAGGGGAAACAATGGGTCCCCTGTTTTTGCTTCAGATGTTGCTTTTTGCCTGAATAAGTTAGTTTTCAAAACTCCTGGGTGGCTGCAGCCCCCTCCCCCCCCCCCCCCACCCCCCCCCCCCCCCGCCCCCAGCCTCCTATGCATAGGTATCTCTTCCTACTCAGTTCAGGGTTTACATTTTTTTTTTCAGCCCCAATTTTGTATTACTTCTGCAACTAATTAGGAATTCACATTTGATATCTTATATATTGATGCAAACTTATAATATAATGTCAGTGAATGAAATGCTCACAAATAGCTGGTTATATTATATGACCTATAAAGATACTGGTGTGCGATTGGTCAAAATAATGTCACGTGACCATCGCTACAAGGATGAGAAGCGTTATATTGACCGACCAGTCAATATAACGCCATTATATTGACCGGTGACGTAATTTACGTCACAATGGGTGTATGAAGATGAACAATGTGCGCGTATTAGCATCCTGGCACGCGCAGCGTTGTTAAGCTTTCTACGGAGATTGCGCGATCCGAAAGTAAATTTGAAAGGACAGTCGAATAAAGAAGCATTTTGCGCAGCATTTCGATAACAACACGTCTGTTCTACTGGAAGGATTTCGATTTAATCTAATGATTTTCCCTTGTCCATAATTTTATTTCAACACCAAATTTATATTTATCTTGATTTGTATCTATATAGGTCATCATAATATAACAGATATTGACTTTTTCCTTCGGGAACCATATAACATTTCATTTCCCTTGGGGAGTTATATTTTTGTCTCGGAATACTATATTTTTCCTCAGCGCTACGCGCTTCGGAAAAATATAATGTCCCTCGACACAAATATAACTTCCCTCGAGGATCTCAAATGTTATATTGCCCCTCAAGACAGTCAATATCTGTATAATAATGTATGTGCTACTACTATATTATGTAGAACTATCCCACAGTAGGCTATTTAAAAAAGGAGAAAACTCCACTGAAGAAATAGCTCTGCTATTGTTGATGCTACCATTTGGCTGCCATTTGAAGACTTTTAAAATGAATACTGTGATTTCTAAGACTTCTTAAAATACATACTGTATAATGGAGTCGATAGTGCCTCTAGATATACAAACTGATATAGAAAAGCAAAAGCCTGATTGATGAATACCTTCTGTGTATAATAGTGTATAATAGGTCTTCCGATACAGTTCTCAAACTGAAAGGCCCAATTGATACCTCCAGAAAATGAATGACAATAGGTTTCCCGATAATGTTCTCTAGGAAAGGAAAATAAATAGATCCTTATTTACAGGTATATCCTCAACTCGTTTAGAAGTCGCAGTTTAATATATTAGAATGTTAAAATACCCTATCAAGTCCGGAGGAGGGGGGGATGGGGGGGTTTACTCTCATACACAAGTGCTACCCACCCATGTCCACCAACCTCTGAAATGGACCGGCTAAATGGCGTATCACACTTTTTTTAAATGTACAGCCCTAAATATGATAATGCTTTGAAAACCTACCCTTAATGGCCCAAAATACTAAATTACACACCTTAAATGTATTTGGGCAGGTCCAAGCTAATGTCCCCCTTGATGATGAAAATTCATCTTCATTTTAGCATATCAAGTTTGGTATCATTTAAAAGCTAATAGTCTGAAGTTTAGATTTTTAGTGTGGAAATTTGCATAATCTGCATATTTAACGAGTAGGGGTCATCTTATTTGCATATTTCAAATATTAGTGTGACGTACGGGACATTACATTTTTATTTCTAATATTTATTTAATCAATGGAGCATTACTTTCATATATGGGAACTAGTAAAACTAATTACTAGCAATAGTTGACCAAATTTTTAAGTTTCAAAATTAATTGATTATGCTAATTAGGGCGTGTCCAAAATGCTATGTCCCGTACGTCACAAAAATGCGCACATTTTTTAATATTTCAGTATGAAACAATTAATTTTTTTCTTTCATATTCTGTGAAGTTCTAATTTATCATACTCCTGACCAGCTAGCCAAGTTTGATGAAAAAAACATGTTTCGTTTTGATTTTATTAGCTAATTAACAAATGTGACGTACAGGACAAAAGTGTGACGTACGGGACATTTTCAGTGTTGAAGCAATGGCAAGGCAGGTAAAAATTTTGTTTGTGTGTTTTAACCGCTAATCATCAAAATAATACATGCTTAGATGCTCCCCAGAAGTTCAGAATAGATAGGTCTTACCTCCAGGAGCCATCTCTAAAAAAAAAATTCATGTTCCATTTCGTACTTTGTGATATAGCTATATTTTCATGAAAATATGTCTTGAGGGGGAAATTTGAAATATCTTAAAATTACCTTTAATTAATTATCTAAAATACTAGACAATCAATTTGAGTAGGGAAATTGCGTGTCAATGAAGGAGAGACAGTAGTACACTGGTTAAGTACACCAAGACCTTCCAAACGGGTTCAAAAACTGTAAGAAAGTGCTAAAAAGGCACAAAATATAATCACTTATTCTTCTGAACAGTCCCATGTATAGGATTTGATGTAAGTTGCCCCATTTTCGATGATTCTGTTTAATTTACTCATATTAATCTCTTTTTGGGCAAATTTAAAAGTAATTTACATCAGAAGAATGTAACCAACACATATTGGTGCCAGAAAAAATAGTTTTTGTTAATTATTAATTAGGAATTAATTAGCTTAATTAATTAACATTTTTTTAAAAGTCGTATCGTAACTTTTTGTAGAAGTATTTTTTTTTTTTTCATCAGAATATATTAGATTTATACAATAAGAACAAATATATTGCAAAATAAAATGAAATTAAAATAGAAAAATGACATAGTTTTAGTGAGGAAAAAATGTCCCGTACGTCACATGTCCCGTACGTCACGCGCATACCTATTATCTTCCATTAATTATCGTGGGAAAAAAAGTTGTGAATTAATTAATTTTTTGGTAGTGTGTACTTGAATGTTTACTGAATGCATATATTACAAATTAGTTAGTATTAGCCATGTAGATTCAGAGCATTTTCATGATACATCATTTTCCAAAAAAGGTCAACATTTCTCTGGTCCCGTACGTCACGCTGCATATTAATTAGCATAATTAAATATTAATGAGCGATTTTAATTTTTTTGCATTTTAGGAAGGGACTGCAAGTAGCTTCCCAAAGCACCAAAAAGATTCTAAATCATAGCTTCTTCCTCCGAGTAATAATCAATTAAAAGCTGTGAATGTCCCGTACGTCACAAGTCAAATAGCTTGGACCTGCCCATTTCTTTATTTTTTTTCACTAATTTCCCCTTATATCATTATTTACAATTGTTTTTTGTATTATTGGGGGCATGTGCCCCCCCCCCCCCCCCTTCCCCATATCTATGCTGCATATTGGGGGAAGGGGGATAATGTCACTGATTTATAGCAATTCATTTTTATAAATCATCTGTCCCTGAGTATTTCAACTTTGAACAATAGTGTTACAATTGCATATTTGTGGTCTATATGAGACAAAAGACTGTCTGGGACAACTGTGTTGTATTCAGGTGAATTGTTGACATTCCGTGCATGTACACAAAACACACCAACTATGGTATGCAAGCAGAGTGTGTTAAAACAAACAACACCTTGGTTCAATTTATTTATAAGCTATGATTCATTTCAATTTTGACAAATTTTGATGAGCAATTACATTTAACTACTTCCAATTGTTACAGTTTCTTTTTAATTTAGCAGAATACTGCCTGGAAGCCCTGTGGAGCCTTTCATGTACACAAAACACACCAACCATGGAATTCAGTGGAGTTCAAAATTTGTTAACACCTTTGTGGTTCAATTGTTAGTGAATTGCTTTGCAACTGTTTGAGGATATTTATAAGCTATGATTAATTTTTCAGTTCTGATAAATTATGATGAGCAATAAGTACATTTAAAAACCGCTTTCAATGAACAGTTGTATTCAATTTAGCAAAAATACTGTCTATGAACCCTGTGACAATTTCAGGTGAATTTCTTACATACCTTTCATGTACACACAACACAACAACTATGGAATGCAAAGCGAATTTCAACATTTGTGTTAAAACAAATAACACCTTAGTGGTTCAATTGTTAGTGAATTGTTTCTGTAACTGTTTGGGGGTATTTATATGCTATGATTCATTTTCAGTTTTGACAAATTTTGATGAGCAATAAAATCCCAACTGAATTAATCACTCGCCTTTCAATTGTCATTGTTATTTTCTTGTAAGCAGAATTTGTATTGTAACTGTACTTTGATAAATATATATGAAATATGTTTTATTTTCACAAATTTTTGAATCGTGAACAAATTCCTATTTCAATTACTACAGGTGTATTTTGTGAAAATCTGAGATTTTGACATAGACAATGCTAGACATTACCATTTTTGCCCGATCGGGCTAAATTTGGTAGCCCGAAAATTGGTTATCCCTAAAACAAAGACACAAATTTGAATTTCTGTTCATTTCGGATGCCCTATTGTTATACATATTGGGCAAGCAAATTAAGTTTTGTAAATCCTGTTTTGGGGCTTTGGGCCATCAAAACTTGATATGTTTTTCATTTTACTTGGCCGACAGAACCATAGTCTGCTCCAAAGAACATCATTTACAGAGCGTCACAGCCTGGAACTGAGATGTTTTTAAAGGCCCAGTCACATATCACCGGATAGCGTTAACGGATGCCCGATGAATAGACAATTTTCGAAATCAAATATTCCGGTGGTGAAAGTCGTCTTCATTTCTTCGTGTACAAAACATTCCGCCGGATAGAACAACGTATATATCACCTGACAAGGAACGGGCAAAAAAACGCATACAAATTAACTGTCCGTTGGGCATCCGTTTTACGCTATCCGGTGATATGTGACCAGGCTATTAACAAGAGCAAAATCAAATCAACAACAACAACATCCACATTCCACTGGCAGTCTGAGCCCCATTGTGAGCCCCATTGTAAGCCCCCTCCACTTATAGAGATGGGGAGGCTATTTAGTGACTGATTGTTTGAATGGCTTCGGCTATTGTGCTGTTAAATCAGCTCAGCGCCTCATTTGTGGTTATTTATCCCCAAGCTAACAGCTACAATCCCCTTTCACACTTGCGATTTGTATCGCTGTATCGTTGACATTTCTGTGGTATACTGCAAATTAATGTGATTGTCTGTGACAAATTTTAGTTTCCAATACCTGTTTTTTTTATTTCAATTTTGTTTTGTTTTAAAACCGTTCCCTTCGAGATGATGAAATCCCCATAGACTTTGTACTTGTAAGGCGTCAATGCCCACCCAGTTCCCGTAAGCAATGGGTTAACAGGCTCAACATTTCAAAGGTACAGTCGTGTTCTCTTTGGGGGTCACTATACACATGTTTGGCTGTGGTCACCTGTTATAGTGGCCACTTTCATTGTTTCGCTTAGGCAGGAACTATACACAGGCATGTGATATTAAGTTTCTGCGTGAAAACGTGCTACAGATAGTCTGTGAATTGTGATCACACAAGATAGCAGTCATCAATGCTTGGATGCAATTGGCCTATCCTTTACAATTGAAGGGATTTTACTTGTATGTGTGAAAGTAGCTTTAATAACAGCTAAAAAAAGTCTGCTAGATTTGAATAGAAAGTGGGAATCCCTTTTCACTCTACTGTGACAACAAACATCTTAAGATTTCTGAGAAGGGTTGAGACTTGTGAGATAGCTAAGGAGGCGGGTGGGGGGGGGGGGGGGGGGGGGGTGGGGAGAGGGGAAAGGGGAGCACTGGCGTAGATCCTTACGTAATACCATAGATTTGTTCAGTGAGGATGAATGAATCTAGATCACCCCCGTGGTGAGGCAGAAATAATGGACGAAAAACAGAAAAGAAAGCTTGCCACTTTCTCACAGGTTCCCCCCCCCCTCCACTTCTATTACATCTGGCTGTGCCATACCATTGAGTCTTAGCATGGAGGGTTGATTAGATTTAAAGGAGGGGGAGGCTCGTGTAAAATTGTGAATCAAATTCGCATATATGCTAACAATGGAGTTGTCTAGAGTCAATGAGAATACAAAACAGTAATATAGTACAGTATGGAACATGGCTTATTTTGCAACAGAGGAGGGCAGGCAAAATAGTCAAAAAACCATACTAACTCATCTCTATAAACTTCCCGGACCCATATTCATATTTAATTGCATTGTTTAATTTTTATTCTATTCTATTCTATTCCCGTTGCAGAAAGAGTTGCAGTCAATTGAAAAGTTGCAATTAATTGCAAGTCACAAAATGTGAGTAAATTTGCAGTTGATTGGTTAAAGTGTGCATATTTTCTGACTTCTGCATTGAAAGATTTCAACTCTAGTAATCCATTACCACTCTTTGTGCAACACCCCCTCCCCCCTCCAATTGTTTATTTCAAATAGGGATTAGAATGTCACAATATACTTTTTCGGGGGGGGGGGGGGGGATATTAGAAATAATATTCACCATCTCAACTCCCTGGGGAGCATGCTTGCTGCAAGAAACCTAGCTAGAGTACAGAAAAACCAATAGCTCTGCAGTGACCTGCTGAAGGATTAACTTTTAGAAATGTAATAGTATTACTTCTTTAATTCCACATATGTAGCGGAAAAACAAGACTTGCAGTGCATTAAGGATTTAAGTATTAAGAATGTGTTCAATTACATACTTAGGCAGCATAAAACGATCATTAACCCCACAATGCTGACATATAATTACAAGATTTATCCAGGAATTAAAAATGTTTACCTGCACTTAATTACACCGCAACATTCCTAGGAGCTGATATTACTAGAGCATAACCTATTTCCAGGGAAGGAGCGTTAATGTACTTTTCAATCTTTCACGCAGGCCTCATAAATTCCATTAAAGGATTTATTAAGGGTATTTAAGTAAACATGGCAGAAAGTCATTCAAATTGACTTGTTATTTTGTTTTTGTTTGGCCTTCTTCTTTGATTATAAATAATAAACTGTATAATATAATTTACTTTTATATTTATAATTATGAACCATTCTGTAAGTCTGTAAAGTGACCAGCATATAGCAAAACCCTGCACCCTTTCTTTTGATGCTTTGTTCTAACGTCTTGGTCAATAATTGGCGAAGATATGATTGTTTTACAATCGTAAGTCTTTTACACACATTATGTGAACTTAAAATGCCCATTTCTTCAAAACATGAATTACCGACAAGTGCAGGGTTTTGCTAAAGCCGGTCACATATATGTTGGCTATTGAATGCTGAGCTACATGTATTCTAATCTACACAATGGCACTTTCATAAAATTTGGTTTGACTTGTGATCGAGAGGGTTAAAGTTGCATTATAAAGAAATCTTTTGCCTGGCAAGGTACATACATTTAAGACATGCATGACCTTTACCAGGGTTCATCTTTCACTAAGCACTAATGGCCAAGCTCATGTATGTCTACTGACATTGATTAACCTGTTCACTACGAGATTCTGAAATCTCCATAGACTTTGTACACAACCTACTCGGTTCCCGTAGTCAATGGGTTAACCCATTCCCCAATAGATAGTATTCCCCCATAGAGTTAACACAGGGTCCATGAGGTTCCGGCATGCAATAGGTAAATAACTGCTGTAAGGATGAATTACCAATGTGAGTAGGCCTATAATAAACCATTACTTTACACATCACTGCCGTGTATGAGGTGTAATCAATCGGATCATGGGAGTAAATCTACCAGTTGATGAACATCCTTTGTGAAGCGAAGATTATTTTAGGGTTGTCTGGTCAGAACCAGAATAAGTAATACAAGACAGAGGAGAACGAAAGAGGAAGCTAGGAGGAAAGGAGGAAAGGAGGAGGGGTGACAGGAGGGATCGATATGGAAAGAATGATGAGGATAAGGAGATTTATAAGATGGAGAAGATGAGAAAGATACAGAGAGAAAGCAGGGTACAGAGAAGGAGGATGAGGATGAATAAATGGATGCATAGAAGAGGATGAAGAATAGGAGAAAATGTGGAGAAGGAGCGGGAAAAGAGAGGAGTGAAGATTATTTTGGGATTGTACAGTAAAAACCAGTATTTTAGTAAGGCAAGACAGAGGAGAAGGAAAGAGGACCCTGGGAGGAAAGGAGAAGGGTGACAGGAGGGAGATAGAAAGGATGATGAGCCCAGATGAGGAAAGGAGATGAAGATGAAGAAGATGAAAAGATACATGTACTGAGAGGCAGAAGTGGTGTTCAGAGGAGGAAGAAGAGGTGGGACAGAAGAGGGGGAGGAGGAAAGGAGAGGAGGAATAAAAGGATGAATAGGAGAGGATGAAGAATAGGAGGAGGGGGAGAGAGGAGAGATCAAAATGAAAAGAGGGTAGGAATGAAGAGGAAAAGGAAAAGAGTAAGGAGAGGAGAGGAGAAGAAGAGGATATAAGGAAAGGGAGAGGAGGGGGGAAGAGGAAGAAGAAGAGGATGAGGGGATGAGGGGAAAAGTAGCTTCACAGTAAAGGAAGTAGGCTGAGGAAGAGGACGGTGAGGTTAAATGATTAGGGAGATAGAGAAAATAGAGGAGGAATTACCCATAAACAGAAAAGTAAGAGAAAGGGGATAAAGAAGAAGAGTGTGGAATGGAGGAGAGATTGAGATGGAGATGAGAAGAAGAAAAGAAAGAGTGGGAGGAAGAAGAGGAGCTGGGGGAAGAAAGATGAAGAGGAGGAGGGGGGGCATAAGAAGAACAAGAGGAGAAAGAGAAAGAGGAGGGGGGAAAGAAGATGAGGAAGATGATGAGGAAGATGATGAGGAAGATGATGAGGAAGATGATGAGGAAGATGATGAGGAAGATGAGGCAGAAGATATGGAGGTAAAATAGGGGGAGGAAGAAACAGAGATATATAGAAATGGAGATGAGGATAAGGGAAAATGAAAGATGAAGAAGAGGAAGAAGAGGGGAAAGAAATATAAAACAAAAATAGAAAGAAAAGGTGATGAGAAAATAAATGAGGAATACAATAGGAGGAAGAAGAAGAGGAGGAGAAGGAAGAAGAAGAGAGGATGAAGAGAGGAGTAGTAAGAAGAAGAATCAAATGAATAGGAGGAGGAAGAGGAGGAAGAGGAGGAACAGCAATATAAAAGAATAGAAAGAAAAAAGGTGATGAGAAAATAAATGAGGAATACGATAGGAGGAATAAGAGGAGGAAGCCGAAGAGGAGAAGGAAGAAGAGAGGATGAAGAGAGGAGTAGTAAGAAGAGGAATCAAATGAATAGGAGGAAGAGGAGGAAGGGGAGAAGGAAGAGGAGGAAGATGTGAAGAGGAGAAGAGGAGAAGAGGAGGAGGCAGAGGAGGATGAGGAGGATAAGAGATTATGGAGATATAGAACGTACAGAGAGAGGAAGAGCATGAGCAGGTAAGAAAACTGGATGTAATAATAGAGGAAATATGAGATGCATGAGGTCCCAGGAAGAAGAGAGAGAGAGAGAGAATGAAAGGAATCAGAAGCAGAAAGGTGATGGATGCATACTGATGTTACTCCCAGAGAAGAGGAAGATATTTAAGTAGATAGCCAGGGAGAAGATGACTAAGAGATATATAGAATAAAAAGAGATGAGGGAAAGAAAAGACTGATGGGTTATGTAAGGAGAGGGGGGAGGAACATGGGGGGAGAGATACCGGGAGAAATAGAAGAGACAATAAAGCAAGGAATCAAAAGGGGGAAAGAAGATGGATGCATACTGAAGAAACACCAGAGAATAGGAAGATATTTGAGTAGATAGCTAGTATAATGAACTTTAAAAGGGAACTTGAAGGAGATGGCCAGGAAGAAGAGAATGATAGGTTAAAATGTAAGGAGAGAGGGAATGAACAAGGGGAGGGGGATGTGCAGGAGAAATAGAGGAGACAATACAGAAAGGAATCGAAAGTGGAAAGGGGATTGATGCATACTGATGATACATCAAAGAAGAGATTCATAGATAGAACTTGAAGGGGGTGAGGAAGAGGAGAATGATAAGTTACGTACAGGGAGAGGGAATGAACAAGCAGGGGGGGATACGCAGGAGAAATAGAGGAGACTGGGATGAGTAGAGGGGGTACGAGAATGAGATGGAGGTCCAGAGACTCCAGATTAAAGCCTCGAGGATATAAGAGTTGATTGACTTGAAACAAATGGTTCATACCTTCACTCATATTTCCGAGCAGGTGTTTACCATTTGACCTAGATACAAACTTGAAGGAGACTAGGAGAGTCATGTGACCTTTTCCAATACTAGAAGGTAGTATCTCCAATAGTTCAACAAACAACCATCCATGAAAGAGGGGGTGGAGGCAATCAAATAACTGCAAGGCCAGGGCTTCCAACAAGGTTGCAAAATCATCTTACTTTCTTCTAGGTTAATGAAGTTTAGATTCGAAAATTGTCATTAAAACCAAATAAAATATGTTAAATTATGTTTCTTTGTTCGTCAATCTCTTTTCTCCATCTGCCGTTCATCTAGAACTTAGAAGAGCAAAATAACATCAACCACAAACATAATGAAGCTCAGATGAATTATATGTATACTTACGTCTAGAACTACGATACCGGTTCCCCTGCGCTTCTCCTTCTTCTTCCCGAACCTTCCTCCTTTCCCTCCTTTTCCACCTCCTCCTCCACCTGCCTTCTTTTCCCTCTTCGGTCTTGCAGGCCTCCCTCCGCTCGCTCCTCCGGCCGCTCCCTCCTCCCCTCCTCCATCAGCCGCAGCCTCCTTCGCGGCGGCGCGTTCTTTCTTGCGCTGCGCTATTCGATTCGCCGCACTTTCGTCTGCCATCGTAGCTCAACTCTTCTCAAACTCTCCCAGCGACGACGAAAGAAGAAAAAAAAAAGGTGATTGCTTTATTCCAAAATGGGTCCAAAGAAACGGAATCGAGAATTGGGTCCCACGCTACCTTTATCAAACCACGGAAAAACGCTTTTCTATACAGTCCCCGGAAAAACGGTTTTATACCCTGCTACTGTGGGCCTTTCTCGGCCGATCCAAATTCCTCCCAATTCCTTCGTGCTTCGGAGCCCGCTCCTATGCCGTGTACACCGGGGACCGTGCGTAGGACAGTTTACGCACTGGCTGCTGGCTGGCTGGCCGAATAACTTCTCGATGGGTAAAAATAGAAATCAGAAATCGCGGCCGCTTAGCACCACCACTACAAGCGGGTATGGAAGGGGGAGGGGAGGTGCGATACGGTGCGGCGAGTGAATTTCGCGCGCAAATCAGAATACTCCACTTGGAACGTAGCGTAATATAACGCCTATAAGGTGGACTTCTAGTTTCGGGTCTTTTCAGAACAAATTCCACCAATTCCCTTTTAAAAATAATTATTGAAGAGATTTCCAAAGTACCGAATAATGATTCAAATCCGAAAACGTGTAATTCTGTAGTCCGTTGAGAAAACAGTACGTATACAACTACCCTGCTAAAACTTTGAGAAATAACTCGGGAGTCCCACCATCCCACCTTCAAGTCCCACCACCGCCGGTGGCCTTAGCACTTTGGTTTCAAAGGATTATCCGTTCCAAGGTAAATTTTGTTTTGGGATTTTGCGTAATGGGCTGGGTGTACTTTGTAATCCTTGCTGGAGTAGTGTGGATGTATCGAATTCTTCTACATAGCGGTGCAATTAAAAGGATTTCGCCTAGAGAGAAGGAGTATAGAAGAATTTATAGTAGTCCCTCTTTTATGAAAATAAGTTTACTGTACAAGCGACCTTGAGAGGGCGCATATCGAGCGCTCACAACCGTCATGTTGACAAAGTCGAATTTAAGTTGTTCCGATGGTTGGTCCAATTTAGTGCAAAAAAATGTACGGGTTGTTTTTTAATTTTGGCGTTCATTCAAGTTAATATTTATGCCTGTTAATACGGGATTACTGCACATTGAACGCCTCCACCCCTATCTCGATCCGCAGTGGCGTAGCTAGGATTTCGTTCAGTCTAGTTCCGGGGTGAGGTGGCACCGGGGGGGGGGGGGGGGGGGGGGGAGGCTTGCATTTCGCTTCGTAAGGGGTACAGGTTTTCACCTAACAAAAAAAGGTAATGCTTGATGGGGTCTACCTTTAAAAAAAAACACTTATGGGATGGGGTTCTGAGGTCCCTAGGGCCCTAGGCCAAATCTAATTATCATCTTCACCCCGTCCCCGTTTACTGAGTCTTTTTAATAATAATAATGTTCTCGATTTATATAGCGCCTAGCTATCACGATTGACACTATATCTGTAAGTTCTTAACAATTATATTATTACCCCGGTCATCGGATACATTATGCAATCAATCCAGCACACAAATTGCACGTTTTCCACTCCCTGGGGAGCATTCCTGCCACGCAACCTTGTGGGCGCGCACAATGCTAAGGAACCTTCCGGGTACCCATTTATACACCTGGGTGGAGAGCAGCAAATGTGGATACATTTTCTTGCTGAAGGAAAAAAGCGATGGGCGTATACTCTGGGTTTGAACCCGGGACCCCGGGGGGTCTGTCCTCATTGAAAGGGGGGTATCATGAAAACGAGTAATTAGGGTGGTTTTTTACGATCAGGCGAGATACTCGAGTATCTCGAATAGGGTCTCAAAATCACCCAAAATCAGGGAAAAGGGTATCTTTTTTAGGCTGATGAATTACTCGTTTAGGGTCTCAAAAAGATGAATTACTCGTTTAGGGTCTCAAAAAATCAGCTTACTTGCTTAGAGTATCAAAAATAGTTATCACTTGCTTTTAATAGGGGTTTACAAAAAAAAGATTACTTGCTTAGGGTATCAAATATAGTTATGACTTGCTTAGGGGTTTACAAAAAATTGATTACTTGCTTAGGGTATCAAAAATAGTTATAACTTGCTTAGGGGTTTACAAAAAAATTGATTACTTGCTTAGGGTATCAAAAATACTTGCTTAGGGGTTTACAAAAAATTGATTACTTGCTTAGGGTATCAAATTACCGATAATCATACTTACTTAGGGTGTATTTTTTGCACCACGCAAATACTCGTTTAGGGTGCTTTTGGCAAGTCCTTGGTCACGCATGAGACCCCCCTTTCTATGAGGATTCAGATTGTTTTTGTTATTAATACAATGTAATGTTTATACTATGTGATCTTGGAAATTCATCTTATAATAATTATACTCTCTTTATACGAAGCGGAAGAGAGCTACCATTGAACATTCGGGGGAAGAACTATAGTCTAAAAAAAAGAAGTTTGTATGGACTGTTTGATATTCACTCCCACCCTCTGTCCGTTACATCCCGAAACGAAAATAATTATACTTCTATTCAATCATTCAATGTCGGTCAAACGATAATATCAAATTTCGCCATCAGAACCATATTACTCTTTATACCATTTCAGCTCGCTGAAATGGAGAATTCAAAATAGAATAATACTTGTTTTTCCTTTTTAAATAAGTAAATTATTTAAGTCGAAGGTTGCCATTATAATGTCCAGGCTTGCAAAAAAACAATAACCCATGCAGCTGATAAATAACAATATTAATGTTGTAAATTGCCAGTTGCTGCGCCCATTGCCACTGTTTTCATATTTGGGTATAATTGTTTTAGGTTGATGGGTGAGATCGTTTGCCAGAGTAATAACATGCATATTTATCTGATTTATCTTATTATTTTATCCTCCCCCCTCCCCCCCCCCCCCCCCCAAAAAAAAACCCTAAGAAAAAAAACAAAACATGAATGCACTTGGTATTCCGAGGCGATTTGTAATCTAATAAACCCAACACCTGTTCTATGAAGACAACAACAAACAGTTAGCCAAACAAGAAACAATATTCATCAAATTAGATATAACATAATACTTTTATATAATTCTTTGAAATATATATAAGAGAATATTAGCAACAATGTTGGCATACATGTATCTACTAAATGGACTTCGGCGACCAACGGAGTTTTCGTCGAGCGCCATCTCGCGTTGTTGCTATTGACTACGTTTGTACGCTATCCCCTTGCCAAGTTACTGTAGAGGGGTAAAGACCTTGAAGAAGTATTAGGAATTGAAAGGAGAACATGATGATAAGAAATACAAATATTGCAAAATCCCAAATAATGAAGTATATCTAATTAAGTCTAGGATACGTGCCGGGGATACATGAGATTGTTTATCAACAAATTATAAAGTTAGCCCGGTGGTATTATAATAAAGAAGAATGCGCAGTGCCAGTAGTGGAGCATGAATGCCACAACACCAGCGACCCACCACGATCGAGCTACCCCAAGCTATCGGTTTACCACCGGGTCTCGCACCCCGCTCGTGCACCCCTCGGTGATCGGCCCAAAGGCCGCAAGTAAACAATACCACTCGCAATCTATGTGCACACGAAGTTGGGTGCGTAACGTATTAAACTAGTAGGAAGAACACTACCGCCCGGTGAAGGATTCATATTTACAGTGTAAACAAGACTGGTATTTATTACGTCTGGAATAATTTGATGATATTTCATACATGCGGCGATCGATTGACATTATATTTTTAACTGACCATTAGTGAAAATGGCGAATATAGTCAGTAGAAATCCATGGATATATTGTCATCTCTCTGCAACATGAACTAGTACAAACATAGCCAGATTCTTGCACAACTATAGTCTACACGTTATAATTCATCACTCAATTGTAGTTTGGTAAGTTATATTCATGATTATAATTCGCTGTGTAAATTGAATTTCATGCATGATGTGATTATATAATGATGATGACCTTACTTTACCATCATTTTTTAATTGCAACTTGAATGTAATGATAATATTATAAGGTACATGTAGTTTTTGAAAGAGTACAAGATTATAAGATATTATTGCAGATCATAAGAATTATATTGTTTTGTAAGATCTCAAACGCATCTTGTACTGAAACCACTTTAAATATAATTTGCGATTGATGATACTGCCAAAATATGGCATATTCGTGTATAGGCCCCACCACTGCTATACTACATAACCTTTTCTGTTTATATATGATAATTTTTGTATTTTAAAATTATTCTCCACCTGTTGGCCCTCTTTTAGGTTTCCCTGCATGTGACTAAAAATGGATCATTCCGGCGACATCATGGCCTACGATCCAAACAAACAGACATTTCCTCTCATCGGTGGAGCCATCCAACAATACCTCCAAGACGACACCCCGTCCTCCCCTTCCAAGGAAATGGAATCTCTCACGTCTGGGAGCAAGTCTTCGATAGAGCTGCCGAGACTTATCCCTGCAAAGGAGGAGCTGAGTCCAGTCCCTGCCGGGAGGGACCAGGACTTTGCGCTAAAGCCGTCACTGCCCCTGGTATGTTGTGTTGGCACATAATTTGCTCTTCTATCTTCCAGTCCACCTCTCCTTTTTTTCTGTTTTTCTAAACTTCTTCAAATTTCCCCTTCCTCACTTTCTTCCCCTCCCTTCTCTCCTCCTTTTCTACATTCATTTCCTCTTTTATTCTTCTTCTTCCTTCTTCTCCTCCTTTTTCCCTCCTCCTTTTCTTCATCTATTTCCTCTTTTATTCTTCTTCTTCTTCCTTCTTTCTCCAACTCCTCCTCCTTGTCTTCCTCCTCTTCTTTGATTTATTTTTAAAATCTCCAGTCTTCTTGTTCCTCATGTTTCTTCTCATCTTGCTAATAGCAATTGTAATAAGTTTATCCAGCTTCATCCCCATTCTCCTTCTCTACCTCCTCCTTTTCTCCTTTAGAACTCTTCCTCCATTTCTTCCCCCAAAATTCCAAAAAGAGCCCCCCAAAATCATAAAAGAGCCCCCGTAAATTTGCATCTAGAGTTCAATGCATAATATATTTTAGAATGTTATTTCAATGCAGGCAAGCTTGCAGTAGCCCCTGAAAAATAAATAATATTAATGTTTTCCCCGCTTTCACTGTTTATTACTTTTGGATCTTTTCCTCATCCTCATATGTGACCTTACACCACAAAACGACCGTTATGTCGCCGTGGTAGTTTGTCTGATATTAGCTGATATAGCCAAATTTTGTTTAAAATATGAAATTCAGGATTTTGGTAATTCCTGAGTGAGAGTATCATAATCTACCTTTTGTGAAAATTGGAGCATCAGAAATCATGGTTAAATATGATTTTTAATCAAATAAATATTATCAGATAACAGACGCCGATCTTTGAAACGGCCTGTTTTCTCCCTAACTTTTAAACTGATTCAGCCATGTTCCAAATATTGGATGCTCATTTTGAGAGGGTTCGCTTAGTCCAAATATGACAAATTATATACCATTTTAAAGGTATTGACTTCTACTTTACTGTCATGTAAGAATTAGCATAATCATTTTTCCCGACTTATTGGTCGTTTTGTGGTGTGAGGTCACATATGTAAGGATTTGATACAGGGACCTCTTGCTTTTACTTACAAGTTTGTTTACTAATGTGTAAGTATAAATTACTGTACTGAGACCACAAATAAATTATACAGTTTCTACACTAGTTTTTATATATATATCTGAGTTGATGTTCATTTGAGCACATCATGGCACGTATGTTTAAAATGGATACACTTTTAATTGTTACCAACATCTTATTTGATTGCTGGTATAATCCATTGTAAACATAATTTAAGCTACAGTACATGAAGTACATTAATAATTTCTTAAATAAGATTGCTGTCTCTTTGTGTCAGTCAGCTGTAAAACTAATACATCTACTTCATCAATGAACACGGTCTATAATAGAAACAAATGAGAGATAATACTCTTGATTAAGATTACAATACAACATAATCCTCTATTTCTCTCATCATTTCTCGTTTTCGTCCCTATAGGTGAGGAAGTCTCGGTACAGTCGTTCAGGGCCCAGACCTGATCCTGATAGAGATGACTTGGCTGAGCGGTTTGAACAGACGGACCCGATGCCATATCAGGCATGCAACTTCAGGTAACCATGGCAACAGTTTTTATTTGAATGATATATACGCATGGGTATGCAGTTCTACAAATTAACTGTCCAACACTACATTTGTTGGATACTTTAAAAGCATAGTCAACGCTCGAAATTAACTTTTTTTGCTGGTGGCCCGGTCGGGCCAGTAAAATTAGTATTTTTCCAATTTTGGTGGCCCGAAACCAAAATCTACTGGCCCGAAGAAAATAAAGAAAAACAAAAGAAAAAAACGAGAACATTCATAGCACATTCAAAACTGTGGAAAAGTGGAAAATTCACTGTTATTATACAAATTTGACCTCAACATTCTGTGTAAATGTCATGTGAAAATCTCAGACAAATAACAAGTTTTTAAATTGTGGTGTTTTAAGCTAATAATTGTAAGTCAAAAAGCCGATTCATCGGCTGCAAATATTGACAAGTCACCGATCTACTGTATCCGATTTCGAATACGGCAAACATGATCTATTGAGTTTTACATGCATAACAAATTTGATTGATAATGGAAATTTGTACTTATATATCAGACTTTTAATCTCACAATTCCGTAGAATATTGTTTTGAAACCTGTCATGAATGACACATTTTTCAAATTGTGGTGCTAAAACTGTTAGTCAAACATAAAGGTATTATAATTTAATCATATTCCTTGCAACTTTTGTTTGTGGGCAATTCCACGATAAAGTGGACATGACCACCAAATTTTCAAAATGGTCAGATAGTTTCAATTTTGGTATCAAAATAAAGCTTAAGAACTGAATTTTTAAAGTCTGACCTTTAAAATAGAAATATACATCAGGAACATATTAAAATATGCGCATAAAATATGAATAATTAATTTTCATCCAAATGTCTGGAAAACGTGTTGAAAATCAATCAATGTAGCAAGAGCAAGTAAGACAGGAGGTAAAAACTTATTATATTTTCTCAGAGGTTTAGGGTTGAATGTTATTAAAAAAATCATTGAAGTTCATTTTTTTCATTTTGATACGCTTCAATGAACAATTCATTTATGATAAAGAATATTGTCCCAGTGTTACGGTAAAAACTGATATTTTTAGCATTGTAAGAAAATTACGAACTCAAACAAAAAAACTTAAATTGCCCAAATCTTGACCACACATATCTACCATAAACAAGTATCAAAATGATGATTGGACATTTCATTAATTAATTAAAAATGGTTGAATAGTGGTCCCGGTGTTACGGTCACTGTAACACCGGGACTGTAACACCGGGACTTACATTGCAATAGTACAGGGAGCATAGAGAATCACTGCATACTAAAGTGACCAGCTAGTTTCTGTCATGTTGGGGTGGTAGCTTGATGTATACATACTAAATTGTTGCTTGATCTACTACCTAAAGTTAAAATGTTTTGAGTTTTTAGTAAGACAACCCAATTTTCCATAGACTTTGTACATTACAGTCCCGGTGTTACAGTGCAATTTTGTATACTCTAGTTCATAATTATCTTGATAATAGTTTTTTTTTACAAATAACACCCAATTATTATTATTGAGTCTCTACTACACCAAATCAACATAGCCACTTTTCAAAATGTTCACTAACTTCACAGAGTTTTGCCAGTAAAGTAAGACAACCTGATTTTCCATAGACTTTGTACATTACAGTCCCGGTGTTACGGTACAATTTTGTATACTCTAGTTCATAATTATCTTGATAATAGTTTTTTTTTTACAAATAACACCCAATTATTATTATTGAGTCTCTACTAAACCAAATCAATATAGCCACTTTTCAGAATATTCACTAACTTCACAGAGTTTTGCCAGTATAGTAAGACAACCTAATTTTCCATAGACTTTGTACATGCCCTTTCAGAGGTCCCGGTGTTACGGTCACGGTGTTACGGTACAATTTTTTATATGCTAGTTCATAATTATCTTCATGATAGATTTTTTTTCAAAATAACACCTAATTATTATTATTGAGTCTCTACTAAACCAAATAAATATAGCCAAGTTTCAAAATGTTCATTAACTTCAAGGAGTTTTGCCCGTATGTAAAGTGTTAAAAAAAGCATGTCCTTTTTGCGTCCCGGTGTTACAGTAGTAATTAATGATGCGTAACTCATTAATAAATGAAAATTTTGTATTCATTTTTTTTCTCAAAGTTGCTTGTGATAACAGTCAAAGATATACAATAAAAGATTGTTCTCATTCTTTACACTTAGTTTGTTATACATTGGGAAAGTGAAAATATGTTCTGAAGTGTCCCGGTGTTATCGTGGAATTGCCCTTGTGTTAAATTCATTGCATTCTCAAGTTTGTAACCACAGTCCATGTATACAAAAAAACAGAGGAGAGTGTTATTAGTAAATAACTAAGAGCTCTTCTATCACGCTTGTGGCAAAACGTATTGTGTGATATTGTATCCATTCCATTAGGTACCATGCGTAATATTTACTCTCTGCACACTATCGCCTACAAGCCAATAGTATTTGCACAATAGAACCCAAGCAATCTTTTATTCATTAGCCCGGTTGTTACATAATAGGCTACCCCACTCCAGCAAACATCATTATTACTTTATAGTAGTCTGAGAGCACAGACCCACTCATGCAAAAAAAAAACACAGATATTTCATAACTTATTATTTTATTTGTATCCAAATCGATGAATATGTCCGAGCAAAAAAGTATATATCAATAAAAACCAAACAATCTTTTTTTCAGTAGACTGTTGTTTTTATACTAAAATACCCCATTATTTCACACATAATGTACATGATAGTCTATGGTATGTTCAGACACACTTGTGACTAAAACACGCAATGTAATGATTTGCTTGATTTCAGTTCAAGTTTAATCAAAAAAATTATGAAGTATTTTGTACATTATTTTCAAGTTTGTTTCCATGGAACAACACAAATATATGGATATTCTGCATTCAAGATTATCTATTTATGAATGTTAGTATGTTTTGTTAGTCAATTCAATTTTAATGTATTTAATTCATTTATACTAATTATTTAGAATACAAACTCATACAAAGCACTTTTTTCTCAAATGAGGGGTAAGGTTAATATAGAATTTAGTCTCATTACGTAGACTACCATGCCGTCTAAATTACCAGAAATCAATTAATTTCTTTGTTGGCCTTTCAATGAAAGGTTCTAAGCACACAGAAAAGGAAGCTTATAGAAGACAAATTGAGATTAATTCCCAGGAATGAAAAATGTAAAGTATGTAGCATGAATTTTGTAAAACATAATTGCATCATAATGTAAAATGTCATTCTTTCTTTGCTACATGTATGTACATGTACGTACTGTAACATCATGTAATATTGAAGTCGGTGGATAACATGGTATAGGTGGAGAGAGGGTAATAATTCTGTGCCAATTACGAAACATGACCTACGTAGTAGCTATCTTCAATTTCCTTTCTCTGTTCCATCATCCATGATTATCACTCTGGAGGTGTTTTGGAATTTCAACATGAGCTAGGGCAATAACTCTCTAATACCCCTTATTTGAACTATGTACCAAGTGCTGTTTAAATGTTGTAATGTAAGCAACAACTAGTGGAGGTCTCCTCACTTTGATACATGAACCACTGACGGAGCAAAGTTTACCGAAGTAATTATTTGTAAAGGATGCCTTTGTATCATCCGAGAGAGAAAATCAATAGTCAGCGTTTGTAACTTACACTCAGGGAGCTTTGCAAGTGGCGGGACCTCTATAAAAAGTGAAAGGTGGTTAGAAGCAGGCAATGAATGAAAGAATGGATGGATGGATGGATGGATGGATGGATGGATGGATGGATGGATGGATGGATGGATGGATGGATGGATGGATGGATGGATGGATGGATGGATGGATGGATGGATGGATGGATGGATGGATGGATGGATGGATGGATGGATGGATGGATGGATGGATGGATGGATGGATGGATGGATGGATGGATGGATGGATGGATGGATGGATGGATGGATGGATGGATGGATGGATGGATGGATGGATGGATGGATGAATGAATGAATGAATGCATGAATGAATAATAACATTATGAAGAAAGCCATTTAAGGAAGACAAGAAAGAAGGAAAGAAAGATATAATCATGATAACAAACTTAATATTTTATGTTTTCTTATCCAGATCATCTACAGTGATGAAATCGGTTTCAATCCAGAAGATCTCTCGCGTCTCATCATAAAATCTGTCAACTTCAAATAACTGTACAATTATTAATCACAGTTATTATTATAATATTATTTGATGTTTACTTTCTCCCATTTTCAGATCATCTACAATGATGAAGTCAGTGTCCATCCAGAAGAAGAAAGATCTCTCTCGTCTCACCATCACATCCGTCAACTTGCCAACCACCATAGATAAGAAAAGGATGGTGCCCGTTCATACCGAACCTTTCTTGTGGTCTCATGTACAGCAAGCCGAAAAACCAGTAGAGTAAGTTTTGTAGTACTAGTAATATTGTTTGTTTGTATACATAGAGAAACTATAATGGTGAAATATTGGTTTTACAAGTTGTGAACCTCTATTAGGATCTCCTGTAAGCCAGAATGGTAAGTGAGTCAAAGTAATATTATCGTAAAATACTGTTTTTTTACTAAATCTGTCAACCAGTTTGCCAACCACCATAGATAAGAAGAGGATGGTACTAGTTCATACCGACCCGTTCTTGTGGTCACATGTACAGCACGCTGAGAAACCAGTAGAGTAAGTATATTAGTAATCACTGGCGTGTTTTAAGAATCATCAATATCATTATCATCATCATAATCATCATCTTCTTCCTAATCGTCATTAATCATCATCATCATCAACACCACCACTATTGTCATCATCATCATCATCGTCATTATCATCATCAAACTATCATCGTCATCATCATCGTTATTGTCATCATCATCATCTCATCATCATCATCATCATCAACATCAACATCAACATCGTCATCGCCATCATCATCGTCATCGTCATCGTCATCATCACCATCACCATCAAAATCGTCGTTGTCGTCATTATCGTCGCCATCATTGTCATCGTCATCATCGATCATCATCATCGTCGATCATCATCATCATGATAAATGTAAAATCTTAGCCTTCTCTTTCTTTTTCTCCTCTTTTCCATCCTCCATGGTTTTCAAAGAAATGCAAAATAATAGAGTTTCTTATTATATAAGGGAGCTTGTCGAATAAATTGGACATCGGCTTTCCTCGTCTAAGGTGCTTATTGTGCTTTGTATAGAGATCCCGGCATCCGCACGCCAGACTGAATGCCCTCAGTTTTTTCTATAGCCCACACTGGATTCTCAACAAAGCACAAAGATATAATGGGCCGCGGTTTTATGTGTCTTAAGCCCGGCGCAGACAGAGCCGACTCGACCCGATCCGACTGGTTTTCAGTCAGGCTAGAGTCAGTTTCGCTGAGTCGGAGCCGATTCAACATGTTGAATTGGCCTCGAATGACCTCTTACTGGTTCTTGATTGGTAAAAGCGGAGTCCTGAGGCAACGCATACTGAGTTAATCAGGCTGAAAACCAGTCGGATTGGGTCGAGTCGGCTCTGTCTGCGCCGGGCATTAGACGCTTTCCTGAACTGAAGTGATGATGGTTATATCAAGTGTTTTTCTTGCATCTTTCAGAGGACATAGTCTGCCAGAGAAGTTTCTTGCAGAGAAGGAACGTCTATACCAGGTCAGAGGTCAGAAGCGACGTTTGGTGCAGCCAGTCCACAGACAGAAGTACAATGACCTCCACATAGGGGGGTTAGCACCATCCTTCTCACACAAGTGAGTATATATATGCAGTTGGCCTCTATAGACAGGCTCCATAATAACGATGCAATCCGAGTGTTGGAGGATGAAACTTGCGCTATTTAAGTTGCCACCATTATTATTATTATTATTATCGTATTATTATTGTTATTTATTTCTGCTAGTATTATTATTATTAGTAGTAGTAGTATTAGTGAGTATTATTATTAAATAATTATTATTATTATCATTATTATTAGTATTATTATTATTATTAGTAGTAGTAGTAGTAGTAGTAGTATTATTTATAGTGTTATATATTATTATTATTTTTTAAATTTGTATTATTATTATCATTATTTGTATTGTTTTCATTATTTTAATTATTATTGTACATACATTGTTATTATTATTATTATTAATGTTATTATTCACCCTAGGCTTGACTACAGGGGTGAGTGTGACCTGATGAAGCAGACTATCTTGCCTAGAGAAGCACAGGACATCTACCTGGGCAGGGGAATCAAACTTCCTCAGTAAGTAACATTTTATTGATAAATTGATTAAAGTGATCCATTAACTTTTTCAAATTGAACCAAAATCCCTTGGAGCTTTCACGTTTCCCTTGTACTTTAATTGTTGCCTGGCTTATGGTACCAGAAGAATAATGCACTTGGTTTTGATTTTCAAATGTCCCCCTAATTATTTGGATATATTTATGATTAAATTGAAAAGCATTCTAGAATACTTTGGGATTGTTGTCAAAATAAATAGGTTGATATGATTAAAACTGTCACAAATGTTCACCTTTTCCCCACCTTTTTAAATGAAACTTTTACACATCATCTTCCGATGAAATTGCTATGTCATTAGTGTCTCAGATGTCGTTTTTGGATACAACTTTATGAAGTTAATGGATCACTGAACATTTCTTGATCTCTGTACAATCCTCCTTAGAAACATAAACAACCTTGGATGGGAAGACAAAAATAACAATAGTTTTTACTAAGGTAGGGATAATGAACTATTCAAGAATGTGAGTATCACTATGGTAGATACAAGAGCAGCAGTGACAAACTTGTCTTTTGAACATTGCCCATATTCATTCATACGTCTCCCAATTTTCTCTACTTTGGTTATAATTTGTCGCTATTTATCAATACCAATGACAAACAAGTATTAAAGGGACTTAGTAACATTGTCCAAATCCTCAAAATCCACTGGAATTCTAGCGGTTCCCTCATACCTTGTTGTATTTGTATTAACAATAAAACCATGGGACAGGATTTGGTTTTTCAAATTTCCCTTTCGTTAAAAAGATATTTACGATATAAGTGTTCAGATGTTAAATTATCCACTGGACCGCGAAAACTGTGTACAAAGTGAGTGCAACATCAGTATAGTTATTATCACTTTGCATTTTTGCTCATTACTCGGCCATATAACATCCATTTAACTTGAAATTTTCACACAACACCCAGTGGACATAACAGATAACAACAATTTACATTGTATCAACCACTCGTCATTTTCACTTGTCAACAAAGTTACTAGATCCCTTTAATGATAATGATGTATTTTGGCGTTGTCACCAGATCTCACGGTACACTCCTGCGCAAGAAGCAGTGGGATGAGAGAATAAAGGAGGAGGCCGCTCTCCCGAGTTCCGCTCCTCCCAAGAACGTTGCACCCGAACAGGGCTCGGGTCCGAGAAGACAAAGCGTAACAGCGCCATCTGGTGTCAAACATAGAACAGATCGGCAGCAGGAACCGGATCCGCACCACGTACCTCCGTCCGTGCGGAGAGCGCCACCAAAGCCGAAAGTGAGCCGGAGACCGTCGCACCAGGATGATTCAGGTGTCAGTACGACGGACGGGTCACCGGTCAAAGGTCACAGGGCTGACTATAGGCCACCGGAAGGTCAAAGGTCAAATGTCGTTAAGAGAAGCGGCAGTGACGTTCAAAGAACTGAGAAAGTTAGGTCTGGGGAAACGAAGGAGAGGAGAGAACAGAGCAAGAGAAATCCTACTACGCAAATACAGAAAGGAAAGAAGAATAAAGGAGAAGAAGGGTATGTTAATTGAGAATAATCATAATAGATGAGCTTTTATTTTGTGTTATTTCTTTCAAGTGCAGGCACTATTTGATGTTTGGTAGAAATATTGTAGATAATGTGTAGTGGAGTATAGTTGTTTATTCTAGCAGTTCATCTCAATTCTATTCATTTCATTTTTTTTATTTCATAAAACATATAATATTAACAATAATAAAATGTGGCTAGGAAAATAAAAAGAAAGCCCGATGGCTTAAAAATAATATTTCCCCAGTAAAGCATAATATAAAAAACATGTTGAGTAAGAAAATAATTCAAAAAGTGTATAAATGGATGGAACTCACTCAATAAAACCTTTGGAAAGGTTATTTGTAATGTTATTTTTAATGTATTTTGATGCAAAAAATACTGAGCTGAAAACTGCTTATCTACTATAATAATGCCTGTGTAATAAAATTTAATGTATTTTGTATATGTTAAATGTTTTCTAATAGGGAGAGTGGAAGGACAGAAGGTAGAGATGAAGATGAAGATGACATGAAGATGGAGGAGAATAAGATGGAGGAGGAGCAGGCGGAGGCAGAGGTGCAGCAATGAGCGACTGAAGAAATGGATGAAACTCGCTCATTTTGCTCTGCTGAAAGTTTATTTAATAGTTTTTTGCTTGTATTTATTTGTCCTAGGGATGATGGAAGGACAGAAGGTAGAGATGAAGATGGAGAAGAATGAAATGCAGGAGGAAGAGGAGGCAGAGGTGCAGCAAGGAGCGACTGAAGAAATGGATGAAACTCACTCATTTTGTTCTGCTGAAAGTTTATTTAATCGTGTTTATGTAATATTTTATTTGCCATAGGGATGATGGAAGGACTAAAGGAAGAGATGAAGATGATGATGAGATGAAAATGGATGAAACTTCTTTAATTTGTTATGCTGAAAGTTTATTTTATCGTTTTTATGTTCAATTTTTTTGATATAGGGATGATGGAAGGACAGAAGGAAAAGATGATGGAGATGACATGAAGATGGAGGAGAATAAGATGGAGGAGAATAAGATGGAGGAGGAGCAGGTGGAGGCAGAGGTGCAGCAAGGAGCTACTGAAGAAATCGATAAAACTCGCTGATTTTTTCCTGCTGAAAGTGTATTTAATAGTTTTTTGCTTGTATCTATTTGTCACAGGGAAGATGGACGGACAAAAGGAAGAGATGAAGAAGATGATGAGATGAAAATGGATGAAGCTTCTTTAATTTGTTCTGCTGAAAGTTTATTTAATCGTTTTGATGTTCTATTTTCTTTGATATAGGGATGATGGAAGGACAGAAGGAAGAGATGATGGAGATGACATGAAAATGGAGGAGAATGAAATGGAGGAGGAGCAGGCGGAGTTGCAGGAAGGGGCGAATGAAGAAATGGAAGAGACTCACATCATTCTGGAACACGACGATTCCGCTAATGACTTGAGGTAATTCAACCTACAAAGCTACCACAGATAGTAGAATCTCATAAATATATTGCTTAAAAATATTTATTAAAATTTGCATCATAATTTAAGTTAAAAACCCAATACACATACACCAAAATGTCAGTCTCCAAGCACCTACTCACTGACATGCAAATTCATCACACCAGCTATCAAGTGATACTAGCAGTGAAATTCTCTAAAATTTTGATATTCAAGATCTCATTAGGTCAATTAAAACCATGGTTCATGATGATGATGCATTTTTTGTTTTGAAATGAATTCAATTTCAGCTTGCCAAGACCAGATTCAGAAATGGACATCGAGGAGCCACTAGATGATGTGCCCCTCCATCGTCCTGTTACACAACTGTCCGTCACCCCCAAACCCCCCTCTCCAAATCCACTGATGTCGGCCGACCTTCATCTGAATATCACTGCAGAGAAAAGGGATGAGCTCACACTAAAATTCACAAAGCTGGATGGTGATAAAGATGGGTAAATGATGGTTTCTCTCGTCTATTTCTTTTCTTTATTTTACTGATGCAAACCTTAATTTTGTTGTAGCATGATAGTCTGTAAATATCAAGCAAGAGCTTTGTCAAAACCCCTTCAATTTGTCCGCTTAGCTCCACCATAATATCGCTGTAGAGAACGAGATGAGCTCACACTCAAATTCACAAAGCTGGATGGTGATAAAGATGGGTAAATGATAATTTATTTAAAAACTTTCTTTTCTTTTCTTCCTTTTACCAAGTAATGAAAGCCTTCATTTGGTTATAGTGTGATAGTATGTAAATATCAATTAAGAACTCTTTGTCAAAACCCCTTCAAGTCGGCTTAGCTCCACCATAATATCACCACAGAGAAAAGGGATGAGCTCCCACTCAATGATGGTTTCTCTCTTCCCTTTCTTTTCCTTTTTTTCCAATCTGTTATCGATGCAAGCCCAAATATTTCTTACAGGAAAGAACCCCTATAAATTTCAAATCCCTTCATTTCTGCTTAGCCCAACATTTATACAATTGCAACATAAAGAAATGAGCTCACAGTAGAATTCACAAAGCTGCATGGATGCTGATAAGGATGGGTAAGATTTCAATTTATTTTATTTTCCCGGACAAGCCCCCATATGCGTTACATTGTGCTTTCTTGAATCATGATAAAGATGGGTAATTGATGATTTCTCTCTTCTTTCTTTTACTGATGCAAACTTTCATTTCATTATAATATTTAAAGATGGGGAGGATTGTAAACAAATTTCCTCTTCCAGACAAGCCCACAATTTGTTACATCGTTACAAGACATTATACAAACAAATACACAAAATTACACATAATTACAATGCAGCTTCTGGAATAATTTTTGCAAATGCCACACATCCTGATAAATTAATTGTAACATAAATTTTGTCTCATTTTTTTCCAGGCACATTACATTCAAGGAGCTGGAGACATCATTCCCCAAGGATTTATCAAGGCCTCAGCAGAGATATATCAAAGAGGTGAGATGTCCTAAATGTAGAAATAATGTTTCCATCATCGATTTGTGAAATATTGTATTTATTATTGAGCCTGCATGGCTGGAGTGGAATGCTCCCCATGGAGTCGAAAGTCTGCACTTTGTGTAATGGATTGATTGCAGTGGGTATCCAATGACCAGGGTAATAATGATGGGCTTGTGCGCCTTGAAAGATGGAACGTGCGCCATGTAGGTACCGGTAGGCACTATTATTATTATTATTATTAATAAAGCTTCAACCACTCATATCAGCTTTCATCCACTTATGTAGACTTTTATTTGCCAACTGACTCCTGCAATTGACACCACTCCTCACTGGAACCCATCATCCTTATTTTTTTTTTTGTGTCAAAATATAGTACCAAAATATTTATGTCCCACGGATAGATTTTCCAATGAAAAACGATACCAAGAACAGTAATTGTGGTCGTGTAGTTTTTGTTTTAGGACGCTGTGAGTGAGACCATGTCAGCTAGCTACATGTAGGTGCCAATTTTTGTCAATTTTTACCTAGTCAATGCCAGTTAAATTGCACTCCCTGCACGCAATACCATTGACCGACCATGCCCATTCTCTCGGTACACGGCTGAGTGCGCACTGACAATGGCGCGCCTTGTTAAACGCTATGAAAGGCGGTACGTGCGATGTATCAAGCACTGGCTCGGTATAAATTGACAAAAAAAAGAGTACCTGACATGGTGTCATTCACAGCGCCCTAAAATAAAAACTACACAACCAAATTGACTGTTCTTGGTATCGTTGTTCATTTGAAAAGACACCCTACCGATAGACACAATACATTTGTTACTATATTTTGGGAAGTGCCGTGTTCCGTTTTTTGGGGGCCACCCTGTAAAACTATCTATGATTAAAGACCTATAATGAATGCATGTTTTAAGGAAAATATCCCCTGTCAATATATTCCCATTTTTAGCTCACCTGAGCCAAAGGCTCAAGTGAGCTATTGTGATCGCTTTTCGTCCGTCGTCCGTCGTCCGTCGTCCGTCGTCCGTCGTGCGTCGTCCGTCGTCCGTAAACTTTTTACATTTTCATCTTCTTCTCCAGAACCAATGATCGGATTCCAACCAAACTTGGCAGGAATCATATTTAGGGGTAGAGGAACCAAAGTTGCTAAAATGGTGGGCGTGGCCCCCAGGGGGGCCCTGGGGGAGGGCACCAAATGTAAAAAATATGTAAATTTTAAACATCTTCTTCTCAAGATCCAGAAGTATGACAGACCTGATATTTCATATTTAGATGCCTCTATTGATGAAGAATGAAAGTTGTTCACAAGATTTTTGTGGGTGGTCCCATAAGGGCCCTGTGGGCGTAACAGTTTTTTTGGGGGCCCTACCATAGGAAATATACATTTTCATCTTCTTCTCCAGAATCAATGATTAGATTCCAACCAAACATGGCAGGAATCATCTTTAGGGGTAGAGGAACCAAAGTTGCTAAAATGGTGGGCGTGGCCCCCAGGGGGGCCCTGGAGGAGGGCACCAAGTGTAAAAAATATGTAAATTTTAAACATCTTCTTCTCAAGATCCAGAAGTATGACAGACCTGATATTTCATATGTAGATGCCTCTATTGATGAAGAATGAAAGTTGTTCACAAGATTTTTGTGGGTGGCCCCACAAGGGCCCTGTGGGCGTAACAGTTTTTTTTGGGGCCCTACCATAGGAAATATACATTTTCATCTTCTTCTCCAGAACCAATGATTAGATTCCAACCAAACATGGCAGGAATCATCCTTAGGGGTAGAGGAATCGAAGTTGCTAAAATGGTGGGCGTGGCCCTCAGGGGGGCCCTGGGGGAGGGCACCAAGTGTAAAAAATATGTTAATTTTAAATATCTTCTTCTCAAGATCCAGAAGTATGACAGGCCATCGCAGAATGGCCCATAGGGTCCCTATGTGAGTGGGGTTAATATGCTGAAGTGGTCAGTGGCTGGTGAAATGTGTTAAGCTTTGTCTTATATGTGTGTCTGTCTTTTTTTATGATTCACCCAAACATTATGGTAAATCATAATGTTAGGTACAGGGGATCAAAAGTTATTGATTAAATAGTACATCACATTATAGATTTTGGCATGATTTCAACTGATTTCATATCTTCTGAGGGTGCCAGAGAGAACATGCGCCAGATGTGAATTGATTGACCTCAGGTGAGCGTCGTGCCCCCCTGGGGCTCTTGTTACTCACCCATTTCATATTCTTTAAAATTTTAAAAAATTTTTTATTCATTATTTTTTTTTTTACTGATACAGGCATACGACCTAGTGAGTTCTCAAACGTTCTTTGGTCTTGAGGAGTTTGTGACAATCAGCTGTCTGTGCGAGAGACTGGCAAAGCTGACCGGTCAACCGAGACAGGCCTTCGAGAATCTCAACATGTCAACGCTGCAGCAAGAAATCACTCAGTTTGTGGTGAGTATTAAAGCATCAATTTACTCTTTCTTGCCGCATGCCCCCCCAACCCTATGCAAAGTGTTGGACATCTAGTTATGTTCATCAAACAATATGGTACCAACAAATAATTATAAGCCTGTGTTGTTCTTTGTGTGGTGGTCCCCTTTAACCATGTACATGAAGGTGCTCGAAAAATGTAATAACGTTTTGAAGACTTCCTTGTCCACTGACTTGTCCATTTCATTTTTTACTGTAAACATCATATTTTGTGGTGGTGGGCACTGAGTGAGATAAGAGAGGGGAACGGGGGGCCACAGACAAATAGTGGGTTGGTATATGCCTTAACAGGCCCTTTTTGCCATGCATAACACCCCCATGCCACATTAAAGGGATCTAGTAACTTTGTTGTCATGTGCAAAACATGATGAATGGTTGATGCAATGTATATTATTGTTATCTCATATGTCCACAGGGTATTGTGAAAATTTCAAGTCAAATGGACATTGCATGGCCAAGTAATGAGCGAAAATGCAAAATGATATTCAATAACTCACTGCACTCACTTTGTACACAGAAGAAAAACTCGCCCAGAGTTTTTCTTATCTGAATACTTCAATCATACATATCTTTGTAACAAAAGGGAAATTTGAAAAACCGAAACCTGTCCCATGATTTTATTGTTAATACGAATACAACAAGGTATAAGGGAACCGCTAGAATTAACATTTTATTTTGAGGATTTGGACAATGTTACTAAGTCCCTTTAATGCTGAGGCAAAAAAAAACAACAACATACATTTTGAAATATAAATGCAGAAACATTCAGAAATTTCTGGTGTAACCAAGCAATATCATAATGATGACAATAACATTCAGTTTATTGACATTACAAACAAACAAAAGTTTTTCCAAAACAGTGTAGTTTGGTCACTGATATTCTTTTACTTTTATTTTCATTATAGGTGATGTTTTCAACCGTGGACAGGCAGCAGACTGGATGCATCAACCTAGACTCCTTCAAGGAGTTACTTGCCATGGTGCTCAATAAAGACATAGCCTCCAGTGCCAGGCTCTTCAATGATATTCTGTCTGGGATTGGAAAGGTATGTAGACTGTATATGGTATAAAAATTAATCATTAAAGTACATTTTGACTGTTGTTTATATGTTAATAGTCTATTTTCCTGACAGTTTCTGTCATTCCAATACAATATTTGTTTGTACTTGTGAAATACTTCTTATAGTAATAACAAAAACAAAAAAAATGTATTATTTGTTTATTATAGGTAATTTTCTTAATAGAAGTCAATGAATAACAAAATTAGCCCTGCAATATCATTTGGTATACTCTTTATTGTTTTGTTTTTATAATATATGTTACATTTGTGACCTTACACCACAAAACGACCGTTATGTCGCTGTGGTAGTTTCTCTTTTATTAGCTAAAATAGTCAAATTTTGTTCAAAATATGAGATTTAGGATTTTGGTATTTCCTGAATAAGCATATTTTAATCTAGCTTCTGTAACATTTTGAGCGTTGGAAATCATGTTTAAATATTATTTTTTCATCTAATAGATGTGATCTTATTACAGCGCTTTAACGGAAACTGATCTTTTAAATGGCCCGTTTCTCCCTTATTTTAAAAATGCTTGAGCCAGATTCCAAATCTTTGGTGTTCATTTTAAGAGAGTTAGCTTAGTCCAAATATGACGAATGATATACCATTTTAAAGGTAATGCCTTCTATTTTAGTGTTTTATGAAAAGCAGCATAATCAGTTTTCCCGACTTATTGGTCGTTTTGTGGTGTAAGGTCACATTTGATGTACTCAATTTCTTTCATCTCCATTACTAGAATGCTATACTTACAGATGGATTTATTTGTTTCTTTATTTGAATATGGAACTATTATCAAATGAGACTAATACTTGTTTTCTTTTTCTTATCTATTTTAAATTTCCTTTTGTAGACTGGATCGTTGTCCATCGACAAGGTGGAGTACCTAGTCTTCATCCCATACTTCTTGAGTTTTAAGTAAGATTGTGGATGTGTTGCAGCAAGCGTGGTATAGAGGGCACACCTTCCAATCAGAAGGTCAGGGATTCAACAGCACAGTGGCCGAGATCATGATCATGACCATGACCCTGGACCAGCCCTAGTTCCACTGATCTCTAGATATGCTTGTGTAATCCTCAACGGTTGAATGATTGAGGGCGGTATGTGTGCTCTAGCTTTGTTCTGTTGATTTGTATGTTATTCTAGCATATTGACATTGATGAGTTTAATAGAGCCAATGATGCTAATTACCATGGTAAATGTCGCTGGTCTGTAATCGGGGCCCCTGGGCCCTGGTCTGTCTATTCCTGTATTCTTCCAGTAAGACTGAAGCCATGCAGGTTATCTAGTCTTCATCCCATACTTCTTGCGTTTTAAGTAAGCTCGTGGATGCACTGCATCAAGATCAGTATTCAAGGTGGTTAAGTTAAAGTTATATATAAAGTTCTTCCCGTGCCAATTTTGGCACATAAGGCGGCGCCTATCTCCCCTAGGCCACACGTCTACTAAATGTTGCGAAAGCTACAGAAGGAGGCCAGTCCTCTGGTAACTCGTGTTCCCTTCTCCATTCTATAACTGCCGAGCGCCCGGCTAGAAAGCAGAAGGTGCAATGTACCATGTTTAAAGTCTTTGGTAGCCTATGACCCAGTCTGGGTTTGAACCCGGGACCTCCCTTGCATGAAGCGGACACTCTAACCGCTAAGCCACCATACCATGCTGGGTATTATTCATGGTGGTATGTATTCGTAAATCAGACGCTTAGTATCATCTTGCAAACACCTTGAATAAATTTAATTTAATATTATGCGTTAAAAGGGATCTAGTAACTTTCTTGACATGTGCTAAAAGTGAAGAGTGGTTGATACAATGTATAATATTGTTGTTATCTGATATGTCCACTGGGTATTGTGTGAAAATTTCAAGTTAAATGGACGTTATATGGCCGAGTAATGAGCAAAAATGCAAAGTGATATTCACTAACTCATTGCACTCACTTTGTACACGGTTTTCGCGGTCCAGTGGATAATTTAACATCTGAACACTTCAATCGTAAATATCTTTTTACCGAAAGGGAAATTTGAAAAACCGAAACCCGTCCCATGCTTTTATTGTCAATACGAATACAACAAGGTATGAGGGATCCGCTAGAATTCCAATTGGATTTTTAGGATTTGGACTAAGTCCCTTTAATGTTATGTGTAAATCTGTTTCTAAGAGGTGCCATATGTACAGTGTATTATACTGTGAATGAAAGTATTCAATATCCGTCCATTATTCTATGTTTTGTACTGAAATATGTTCCGTCCACTATTTTGCTGAATTATAGAAATTAACTGTTTTACGTTTAGTTGCGTTGAGTACATTTGTTATTTAAAAAGAGCAAAGAAAATGGGATTCCAATGGGATTCGAACCCGAGACCTCCGGATTGCTAGACCGGTGCTCTTACCGACTGAGCTATAGAAAAACCTAGTACGGCGTTCGTCCCTGAAACCCCTTAATTTTCATTGCTCGTGTTAATAGGGTTTTCTATAGCTCAGTCGGTAAGAGCATCGGTCTAGCAATCTGGAGGTCTCGGGTTCGAATCCCGTTGGAATCCCATTTTCTTTGCTCTTTTTTAATTACATTATATATTACATTCTATATTTCTGGTCAGTTTCTTTATTTGTTTGAGTACATTTGTTGTGAAAGGCTCTATTTCAATCACATTATATATTTCTGGTCAGCTTCTTTATGTTTGAGTACAATTGTTTGTGAAAGGCTGTAAAACTAAGTTTGCATTTAGTAACTTTGTACAATACTGATTGCAGGGCACGTAAAAAAAAAAGGGGGGCAAATAAAAACCATGGAACCGAAGGTCGAAAAAACAGTTGAAAATTAGTTGCCAACTGGTACCAGTTGGCCAACTGGTTTCAATATGGAAATTGGTACACTGGAATCAATTGGAATCTACTGGAACAACCAGTAAGAATCCAATAAGAATCCAGTTAGGCTGACCAGTAAGAAACCCAGTTGAAACCATTAAGAAACCAGTAGTGGGATTCACCAGTACATGAGGACCAGTTAAAGTAGTTGGTTTCAACTGGTATTTTGAATTGGTTTCAACTGGTATGTTGAATTGGTTTCAACTGGTATTTTGAATTGGTTTCAACTGGTATTTCTATTGGTTTTAACTGGTCTTCTTCATCTGTCCATTTATCTTTACTGGGAACCGGGAATTTTAACTGCTACCGTTTGATGCCAGTTAAAACCAGTAAAAACCAGTTGAATTTCCAACTGGTTTCAACTGGTTTCAACTGTTTTTTCGACCTGGGACGGCAAGTGAAAATTAACTTCACTTGCCCGGCTGGGTGAGTGATGATATTTCTGCATTTACTTCAGATTTAGAATGAACATTATACAATTATTATTCAAGTGTTGTTTGTTTTATGCTTCAAGTGTGAAATTGTGATTCAGTAAAGCATGAATATATAAAAAAAACTCACATATATTTATGCCTTAAACTTTGGGCAAGCAGATTTAGCTGGTGGGCAAGTAAATATATGATTCACTTGCCATGGCTGGACAAGCAATAAACATATATGTGTAGAGCCCTGCAAATTGTCATGGAATAACTGTTATTCTCGCAAGATCAAAATGTTTACACCCGGCCTTCCATAAAGCATTGTTAGGCTGAATGTAGGACCAAGTAAAAGTGGTTTCATGATGTGATTGTCCCATTAGCTTGGCTTCCACCATCGTGGTGATCAATTTTATAATTTTTGTTTCCGTATCGACCACATTCTTATCAGTTTTATTACTGCTGTCAACAATCCTAATCCTCTAATCCTCTGCTGAGACAATAGCGCCCAGGGGCTAGAGATAAGAAGTGCCAATCCTGATCAAATGTACTGGATGCAAGCTTGAGTGCTCAAAAATCACTACCGCTCCTCAGCCCTCCAGGAGCGGTATTCAGCTAGCTATAGAATTACCTAATGAAATAATCTATTAATTATTTTCTGTAAATGACGAGGCTTCTTTGATCTCGGAGCAGAATGTCAACCCGTAGATCTTACATGTTGAGATACAGTCATATGAATCTTTGAATATTTACTTAAGACTTGGTTGATTATTCCTCCTAAATATTGTAAAAGTTTTTAATAAATAATCCTAGGAGTCTTATGCACAAATTGTCATTGATCTTCATTAGATTTTCATAATTTTAGCCTTTGTATTATATGAAGTGTTTTAATGTTTATTTCATTGTTTTACTATCAAAACCTATGTACAGTATTTGTCTGAAATATATTTTGTATAATGTTGGCTGTTTGCAATATATTTAAATGTAGGTACGGTATGTATTTCGCTGTTTCCCGCATAGCGTAGCATGTTTTTCAAAGCAGGTGTGTTCAAAGTGTCATGTTCCAGCAGTTTGATTTTGTTGTGAAATATCTGTAATACAACTACTCAAAGAAAGTAGTTTTGAATTTTGACTTCAAATTAAATTCTTTGGTACACGGGTACATACTTTACTTAACCCCTTGACCACGGGAACCGAGTGGGTTGTTTACAAAGTCTATGGGGATTTCATAAACTCGTATGGAATGGGTTAATACTACTTAGTCAAAGAGAGCACTAATTTGTTGTAATACAGGATTAATTTTGACAATCTTCATTGTGGACTCAGTATTAACATAATTTTGTAGATTTATAATATGGGTGATGTATTTTTTTTGCTACAACTTCTGTTTGATGTGCGAAGAAATTGGTGGGATCTAAATTAAATTCTATGGAATGGAACAATCTTTGGTGTATTGGTACTAAGTTTATCACTTTAGTTTTCTCACAGGGAAAGGAGGGTTCTAGTTAAATGCAATTTTAATGACTTAAACTTGTATAATTATTTTCTTTTGTTTAATTTCATTATACATTCAATTCATAGTAGTTTTGAGGCCCGTTTACAAATAAAAAATAAAGTACCCTTTGATGTATGAGGTCACAATTTGGACGACCTGGAAGATTCAACCATTTCAGGTCGAAACGTTTTTTTTTTTTAATGAACTAACAAAAATAAAAATTAAATAAGAGGGGTCTATTTTCATGAATGTCATCAATGGCCAAATGCAACTATTCCATTCTCTTCTTGTGGCTGGTTTTGTTTAAAAAAGTTTTATTTTTCAATTACTACACCTTGTTATACTTTACCTCACACTATCGATCAGAGCCCATATTCATAAAAGCCTGCTAGCTTAGTTCCTTGCGAAGTCTATTTTGGATGACGTGGCTAAGAATTAACACCAGGGTCACGTTGCAGAAAGAGATACAATCGATTGCAAGTCAGAAACTTTGTGCGTTTCAACCAATCAGATTCCCGCATTTAGAACACATGATCGGACTTACAATTAAGTGTAACTTACAGTCGATTGTATCTCTTTCTGCAACGGGCCAAGATCTTTTAGTTGGTTAGTAGGGTTAACTGAGAGGGTACCTAAGCCTAGGCTTACCCAGCTAAATAACCCTTGTTTGGGGCTAAGAAAACTGTCTGTTGCTCAATAAACTGCACATTTAAATTACCCTTAGCAAGGAACTAAACTCGGTTATATGAATATGGGGCCAGAATTTCCCCGACTCCAACAATTGTGTCATTTAATTAATGTATACAATTTGTTTTGTAATGGAGGTTTTGACCATGTTCCTGAATTCAGTGGCATGTACTAACATTAAAACATGAATGTGTAAAACAAGGGAATTTTTTGAAGGTACAGGTTTGATATGACAATGATGATGTAACGGATTTATTTTGAAGAAATGCTTTATGAACAAAGAACTTATGCATGATAATAAATATCTGAATTTATTGTATAATGGTTTGAAGATTTGTGTTATGTTCTTCATTATGGATCAGAGAGTAGCGACACTACAGGACAATGAAACAAACTCGGACAATCGTTTGCACCATAAGACACTTAAATAGGATGAATAGCCTCTGAAAGTTTTATCACGATCGGTCAGGAAAAAAGAAAACTATGACTCTTTGGAAATGTATTTCTACAAGTGACACAAAATGGCAACACACTCTATAGCAAAATTGTTGACAACTCTCCATATGTACATGTATAAGTCCTGTAGACATAAATTCAATTTGTTTCTATTTTCTTGAAATCTATGTTTACCCTTCATTTGAGTTCAACATGCTTTGTGAACTACATTTATACACAAAATATCAATAGTTTGGGGAAATGAAAAGTGTTACTAGAGAAAACTGAAATAATAGGACAATGTGTGTACAAAACATATATTGTATGGGGAGTAGTCCGCAAACTTATCAGTGTGTTGCAAATTTCCAGAGGGCCATAGTTTTTGTATTTCTTGCCCGATTATGCTCTAACTTTCAGATATTATTCCTCCCAATAGCTTAGAGCCTATGAATGCAACATTTTGCCAAGGGTTTCATTGTCCTTTAACTTTGAGAAAGGATATTAAAGGGTTATTGCATCCATTAAAACCCATCAAGGATGATGGCCCACATATTTGTGGTTTGGTAGTCCTACGTTTGAGCAAGTTATATGAAGTGTACAAGGAGAAAAAGCATAAATTGCTGTATTTTAGAGCCCTATTTTGCTAACTGTACCTGCCCTCATTATTTTAAAATGATTTGTTATTAATGCGCAGATCGCTACAATTTAGGTTAGTCTTTAAATTGGCAACAAATTGTCAAATTTTCAACAAAATATTTTCCACCTATTTTTATGTCATTAATGGGTAGAAAAAAGAAGAGTTGGTAATTCTGAGTTACTAATTTGTTGAGGGGGGAAAATTATAAATTTTGCCTAGCTCTTGTCCTTGATGGGTTAAAAAGTGTCTGTACTCGTGCACAAACACGCCTCCACCACTCATACAGGAACAACATAGTTCACCCAACATACACTTATACAAACCATGCTCATAAAAGCCCACTAAAAATATACAAACCACACTTACACAAACACAATACAACATAGTCACAGAAATACATAACACACATTCAACACGTTTACATCACACTCACATAGACACGACACACAATGCTTACACCAACACACAACATACACACTAACACATACTGTACTGTGTTCATAAAAACACAACATGGAAACACATAACACACTAAACCAATCAACATGCTTACACCACATTCACACTTGACAACAAAAAATCACACAAACACACTCACACCAGGCTTACACAAACACACAACACAAAATATGCTCACATGCACACAAACACATTACACAAAAACAGCCAACACATACAAACACTTAACACAAACACACACGTCACTATAACATGCACGCAATAATTGAATGTTCACAAGCAGAAAACAAGGAAAAAGTCATGGAGAAATATGCATTTTTATCTGTCATTTATTAACAACAATTTCAATAAAGTCCAATTACTTCAATATAAATGACCTGTATATATACATGTACATGTATCTACAAAATATTCCAACAGCCTACATTATATACAAATTACAATTGAAGTAATGTAAATATTAATAAACATAATTAGGCACAGGTTTACTAAAAAAAAATAATACAATGATTTACACATCTGTTCATACATTTGTGATCTGACAAAGGGACAAGGGATAAGTCAAACAAAAACAATCATGACCATGAAATATGTTGCATAACAATTGCTGCACCTAAAATAACAATTGCTGCACCTAAAATACCCTTTTTATTCATTAAAAAACAAACAATGTTCTTCATCGTTGAAAGAAGAAAAAAGTATAACAATTTCTATTTTTATTAGAAAACAAAGATAATGTATTTTTTAAAATGATACCAAAGATATAAAAAAAAATTCTGAAAACCCCCCAACAATCTTAGTTATCTGAACCATCTGTATAAATTCTAATCTAAATGAAAATGTACAAAGAAAATAGTGTTTCAGGGATGAACAACCGTCAGATGAGCTTTCTCTAGCTCAGTCGGTAGAGGACCCTCCTAGCAATTCCTCTAGAAGTTGAAACCCTATTTTCTTTCTTCTTTTTGATTTAGATATATAGTTTTCATCTGCAAAACTATTTTGGTATAACATGCATTCCATAGACCCAAGCTGATGCCATCTTTGGCCACTTACATTTACGTCATCCTTCTTCACAAGCAAACTTCCAACATTTCAGATGAACACCATAATGTAGCCCCCTTAAAAATTGTATTTAGCAAGTCCTTGCTCAAGACTACACGTCCTTGATCCGGATCAAACTTGTTGCTACCGTGTAAGGAGTGCTGCAAAATCCCGACGCCTACCCCCCCCCCCCCTCCCGTGCGAAGAAGCAGGCGATTGGAAAGCTTCTGCAAACAAAGGATGGAAGTGTTTAGCCAGATCCAGCACTCCTGACAGGCTGGGAACTCAAACCTCTTCAATCACAAAGTGGCCTCCGACTATGTCAGGTGACATAGGCTGGTATCTGAGAAACATCGACAATGCGCAACTTGCCAAATCATGTCAGATTATAAGGAAGGCAAAGCCTATAGTTACTTTGCCTCCGGTTAGGTGAAGGACTTGGGAGTACCACAACATCTCACCCGAAAACAAGTACCGTATTTGTCGGTGTATTAACCGCACCTTTTTTTCTCAAAAAAAAGCTCCAAAAAGGGGGGAGCGGTTAATACACGGAGATAGGAAAATTGTACACGCAAATTGCCTAGCCAGCGCCGGGCCCTAATACGATGCGGTTAATACACGGAGATAAGATTCACAAGTGACCAAAGTCCACCTCAGCAAGGCATTCATACTCATACGATGCACGGAAAATACAAGCATATTCCCCCCAAAACAAGTCATGCAGTGTCTTTTATGTTTCTCTTTTACCTCTTCCTAAATATTGCTCGTTGTTGCTGCGAAAGCAGCTTTGAAGATTCACGATCATTGCTTCGATCTTAGTACGAATCCTAACATGCACCCGGCCGCGCGACTGGCACTTGGCCGAGCATGCAGGCGGGGATTCTCTTTCCCGACCCCCGGCCGCCGATGCTCCAATACAGCCCGCCATATCACTCATATACTTTGCGTGCAGGTTATCAGGTCTATTTTGTTACGCGAGATCCATCCGCCGGGGATTTCCCCAATTCCCGGCGGATGGATCTCGCGTAACAAAATAGACCCATAACCTTCACGCAAAGTGTATGAGTGATATGGCGGGCTATCGGAGCATTTGTTTAGTACCGGGCGGACTGGATGTCAACGTTTGAGAATCGTTTCATCCATGTCGACGATCGACGACGATCGTATGCCGTATTACTCGCTATTATTACTTACTATTTCTGAAACAGTTTTCAAGAGTAGATTCAACATAATTTGAACTAGAAAGAAGGAATAACATTAAGGTACATTTTTTTTAAAATCTCCGTTCTGATTGTTTTATTGGTGAAATCTTCGTTTTGTTGTCTAACGTTTTATGTAGTCCCATGTGTAGTGATCCGTGTGGCAAATTCAACAGAAGTTATAGATTCTTCTGCTGTGAAGAAGGCCTGATAATTTTCTTTATTTACTTCGGAGACTTCAGTAAATAAAACAAAATTCATATGCAAAAATTCTCTGATAGATAAGCTATTTTTGGTACCTTTCCTAAGAAAATGCTGACCATCTAAAGACTAAAAATCAAGAATTATACTATCAAATTTTTTTTTTTTTCATGGAAAAACGGCCAAAGTTGGGGGTGCGGTTAATACATCGGAGCGGTTTATACACCGACAAATACGGTACTGCTTCTCAATCAAGCCAGAACTGAATGTGTCCCATCCCAGCGGATAAAGAACGTTCCTTGTATTATATGTTGTTTATTAGGCGGTTAACCCTCAAAGCTAAGATATGATTTAGGTCAAGACTTGTCGCACGTAACAGGAAGGAAACAAGCGTGAGGAAAAAAGACGTGGGCTTAGCCTTACATTATATATCTACACTCATCGTTGTCCTTCACTTATTTTTTGTTATCGCGGCGAAACATTGTATTTATTGAGCTGTGTTTCTCCCCTCGACCCCCTTCATGCAAGTAGGCAAGATCGATGTTCGTGAAGCCTAGTACTACACCATCCAAGTTCATGCAGGAGCTCATGACAAAGGCGTTCTCACGTGAGAATATGGCAACCTACAGCCTGACAAATTTCTCTTTATGAACATTATCTCTTTTGAAACCAGATTCCACAGCAAGCTTCAGCAGTAAATATGAAATCCAAACCACTGCCATTTCAAATGAAAATAAGGTGCAGGGGTGAAGACACCAGTGCTGTAGTCGAGTCCGGACTCGGACTCGCTTTTGATGGTCTCGTGACTCGGACTCGGAGCCGAGTCCCTATGTAAAACATATGGGAACATGCTATTTCGTTGGGGACTCGGACTCGGAACTCAATCAAGCCAGATATTGACCTCATCTAGTAAGGCTGATGAATCAAGCACAAGTAAGTCTTCTAGCTGGAAAGATGGCAAAAGCAAGACTTCTAACTGGAGGACCAAACTGAAAGTTACTGATAAAAAAAAAGTATGCTAAGGTCAAGGAAAGGGAGTGGGCCTACTACAAACTTAGACGTCTGGAAATGTCCTTGGCAAAGGAGGACCTCAAGAAAAGAAATATGTCAGAGGAAGAAAGGCAGACTGCACAAAAAAGGCTTGAGCAGCTAAAAGCATACAATGCAGGCTGTGCTAAATCAGGGCTCCACACCTAACTTTTTTGTCAGTGGCCCGGTCGGGCCAGTGAAATAATTTATCCCATATTCTGGTGGCCCGAAAGAAAAATTACTGGCCCCGAAAATTTTATTTCATGAGTAAACTTTTTACTAATTCAAAATATCACTCTTTCCTGTTCAAACCTTTGATTTTAGATAAAGCATGATATGGAAGAAAGCAAGATTTTGATAATTATGTCAATGTCGGGTTGAACATCTGCTTGCCCAATCTGGCCACCAAAATACGACTTTTATACATTTTTGCTGGCCCGAAGTGCAATTTCACTGGCCCCGGGCCAGCAGGCCAGTGCGAGTGTCGAGCCCTGGCTAAATGGATGAGAAGAATGAGAGCTAAGGAGAAAGAAGAAAGAAAAAAGCACCTGTACCAGAAAACAACTGCAAGCAAATAAGGACAAAAATGCCATGTTGGCTGAGAAACGGCGAAGGCAACGAGCTACTATGACGCCTCAAGAAAAAGAAAACAACATGAAACGACGTAAAGATTTATATACAGACCGATGTTCGTGAAGCCTAGTACTACACCATCCAGGAGCTCATGACAAAGGCGTTTTCAAGTGAGAAAATGGCAACCCACAGCCTGACAGGGATTACCTCCGATGCCAATGGGGCGGAGCCACAAGTACAGCTGGCGAGCTTGAAGTCGAAGATTATCGCTCAAGACTCGAAACTGGCAGGCAGTTTGTTATGCAACCGCTGATTTTGCAGTACGCACCTTGCTTGGGGAGGGGGGGGGGGGGGGGGGTGGGTGGGTATGATGGATTTTATTCATCCTTGTTTTGCTTAAGCTGATAAAACTGGCAAGACAAAATATATGTGTGTCATTCGCTCTCACGGTTTATTGAAGCTCGACATTATACTCCACTTTCTATTGTAGCATTTCATCGCTTGTTAGTTCGTTGTCTAGTTCTAACACGGCTCGTAAGAAAATAATCGGCCGTTTGGGATCACTTCTCGGTGGACCCAGATGACCAGCCATTCGCAATCTGCAATCATTGTGGGACGCGCAGGAAAAGGGGGAGAGATGCTCGCAGTCAAAGTACGATGAATCTCAGGAGACACCTCGATCATTGTTGAGGAGCAGCACGCCCTGCCCCTGCTCGACCGGATGGGGCCACTGGGCAGGCTAGGGCCACTGGGCCGGACGGGGCAACTGGGCCGGATGGGGCCTGTGGGCAGGCTAGGGCCCATCCCGTAGTTCCCCGGAGACAGCCAACACTCCTAGAAACTCTAGAGAAACGTTGCATGTTCAAGCGGGGTCGCGATCGACGTGATGATCGCGATCGACCTCCGCCCCGTTACCGTTGTTGAGAACGAGGGATTCAGAGACTTTGTTATGCATGATTGTACTGTATTAGCTGAATGACTGGGATGGTCGGACATTGGACGAGATCCTCTTCGTCTACAGGAGTAAAGGAATCAACAGGCTATACTCCTTTTGAAGCTATGTTCAATAGGAAACCAACATTTCCTATTGAAGTGGAGAGGAGCAAATGATGATCCTCTTCGTCTACAGGACCGGAGTACAGGAATCAACAGGCTATCTTCCTTTGATGTCATGTTCAATAGGAAACCAACATTTCCTATTGAAGTGGAGAGAAGCCACGAGGAGAGAGCTGCTCCAGATGCAGAAATCACAGCAGATGACCGTGAAAAGGTCATCGAAGAGATGAAGGAGAGGGGCGCGGAGATCGACACTGAAGTAAAGACAAACATCAAGAAGGGCCAGGCACGTCAGAAGAAGGCATACGACAAGTATCATGTCCATCAGGCTTTCCGTGTAGGAACCCGGGTCTGGAAAAAAGACATGCGAAGATCTACGAGAAGGGGGGAAAATTGACCACGAGGGCAACGGGCCCTTTTCTCGTTGAAAAATATCTCGGAAAGGGCCTCTACATCTTGAGGGACATTCAAAAGGATGTCATCCTGAAGCACAAGGTGAATGGTAGCCAGCTGGTCCAATATCATGAAACCGACCGAAACATGTGATGAGGAAACTGCCGGTCAGTCTGTCATTCAGGGCATACGGAACCAAGGCAATGATTGCACCACAATGGCAAAGCAACCGGACGTTTTCATGTTGGGAACATTAGCGGAGGAACTAGCGGAGACAGCCATCACTCCTAGAAACTCTAGAGAAACGTTGCAAGTTCAAACGGGGGAGCGACAAGCTAAGGAGATAGATCGGCGCAATGATCGCGGGCAACCTCCGCCCCGTTACCGTTGTTGAGAACGAGGGATTCATAGATTTGGTGACCCTTTTGGAGCCGAGATATCCAATTCCATCGCGACGACACTTCTCCGAGACCGTCATCCTCGAGCTGTATACCACCGTAGTTCAGGGCCTGAAGAACGACCTCCAGCGTTTGAGGGGGCAAACGACATCGCTGTCAGACTCTGTGCCTATGGTGAAGAGCTTTGCCAAGCAATATACCATGATGCAATAGGGGGAGGAGATCCGTGGGGTGAGAAACATGGAGACGTGACAACGAAATTCCACCGGAAGTACCAGAACTTCCAAGTAACTCTACCGGATGGCAGAGGTAATACATCAGCTGTGTTTGAGAGCTTCCAGGAGAGGGTGAAGGAACCTGCAGAGAGTATTTCATCTAACAACCCAGCAACTACCACCGAGACAACAAATAGAATGATCACAACAATCAAGTCGACGATGACCGATCAGGGACCAACGATGCCACAATTTTCGGACAAAATACATGTATACGCTAAAAGAAGAGCTCCTTCCCCATGTTGTATCAAATTGGGACGGCCTAATCAATCGAAGACGACAAATCGACCTGCCAGCAATTTGCCACCTTCTACTGTAAAATTTTGCATTAGGTGGACAAAGTGCTGAAGGCCTATGAGGATATTGCTGGTGGAGGTAAGTCCACTCATTCCATCATAGAGGTTGTGATAGGTCAGGAGTGGAAGACTCTTTCACTGCCTACTTGGACAACCAGTATGACTCCCTAAACCTGCAAGTGGACTACATCGGAAACAGAGCAAACATATTGTTTGAAGGTGCAGCTGCGCCTTACTTCCACATACCGCATATTTCCAGCTTTTTCGGCATGCTACCGGACCCTAACAACCTTCTGCAAGCTGTCACAAAAGATGCGCAGGACAGGATTGTGGAAGCTTAAGTGAAGGCCCTGGGAATTACTCACCAACTAATCACTCGACCTCTTTGGACTGCAGTTAAAACAGCCCCAAACATCCTCAGTCTCAACAGCACTCTCCATGAACTCCAATTGAAATTGAAGGCTTGGAAGGATGATGCCAGTCCAATGCTCGCTGGAATATCAGCATTCGAGAATGTTCCCGCTGTTCATGACGAGTTGCATGATCGTCTCTTCGAGGAAGAACCTGACCCAGGAAAACATGCCATGTGCATTCAGGCCCTGGAATTGATCTCATGCGCCATCCTCCAAATCCTAGAACGTCAGTGCCAAGACAACTTGCCAGGTGCCACCAAAACCTCATTTTCCAATGTTCCAAGTACCAACATGATCGGTGAGAGAGATTTTGCCCTCCTGGACATGCTTGTCCGACAGAAGCCATCAGCCCGCACTTCAAGCTTGGAGGCACTGATTATGTGGATGAACAATAAAACCTCCACCTGGTTACATAATCTACCACAGGAAAAGCAGGAGTTTGTCACGTTTCTGGATGACCCACCAACACTACGTGAGCAGCAAGTCAAGTTTTATGCCATGGCCGGTTTCCCCCAAGTCGTGGGAGCAGTAGATGGGACGCATGTTCTACTGAATGGCACAGAACTAGAGGAAGAACAAGTATATACCAACAGGAAGGGGAGACATTCCTTGAATGTGCAGATCATCTGCAATGCAGAATTCAGGATCCTGAATTGTGTGGCTGGCCGGGCAGCACTCATGACAGTAGAATTCTTCAGGTTATAATCACCCAGTTGAGGTGATTGCAAAAGATCTTTCTAGATAACCTTTATGAGTGAAAGCCTTTGAAAGGTTGAACATTAATAGAGAATTAAAGCTCTATTTGTTATTTGTGTCTCACATTACCCGGAATTTGTATTCTTTTTGACATGCTTAGGTTGGAGAGCTCATATGCACATCAGCATGGAAGAGGAGAAAGCTGACACTGGAAGAAGGCGAGAGTAACATTAAGATCAAAATGTGGGGGGGAGGCCGCGACCAAGGTGGTTCAAAGAGGACAGAAAACGCACAGTTTGTCGTAGAGTTTGAGAGAAGGATCAGACGGAATGCCATCGGGGTGTTGTCCAGGCAAATTACATATTTTCTTTTTAATTCATCACGTTTCCGGATGACCTACCAACACTTCGCGAGCAGCAAGTCAAGTTTTACACCATGGCCGGTTTCCCCCAAGTCGTGGGAGCAGTAGATGGGACGCATGTTCTACTGAATGGCACAGAACTAGAGGAAGAACAAGTATATACCAACAGGAAGGGGAGACATTCCTTGAATGTGCAGATCATCTGCAATGCAGAATTCAAAATACTGAATTGTGTATCTTGCTGGCCGGGCAACAATCATGACAGTAGAATTATTCAGGTTATAATCACCCAGTTGAAGTGATTGGAAAAGATCCTTCTAGATCACCTGTATGAGTGAAAGCCTTTGAAAGGTTGAACATTAATAGAGGATTAACACCCTGCATAATGCCACACGCACCACTTTACACCCATGTTTAATGAAGACAATCTTTTTAATCCAAGAATTTAATCCATGGAGTATGGTCTCTGCCATTTTCAGAGAAGTTACCCTCTTGTGAATTGTAGAGCTTGCCTGCAATTACATCATATTCCCATGAGGGGTGGTGATCCAGATCCAAGAAGAGAGCAGCAAGTGGAGTTTTATGTCATGTCCGGTTTTCCCAAGTCGTTAATCATCATTGTAAGCTCTGTACTCGCCGCTACTCGCCAACGCTTGGCGTGCATCAACGTAAATGATACATTGGCCATCATTGTAGGCATCCGAGGAAACAGATACTTTGTTCAATAACATATTTTCAACTCATCATCAACATCGCGTTTCATTGGCATTAAAGATGGCAAAGAATCTGAGACTAAGAGACTTGTCTCCTTATGCTCTTGGCAAGATACTTTGTTCAATAACATATTTTCAACTCATCATTAACATCGCGTTTCATTGGCATTAAAGATGGCAAAGAATCTGAGACTAAGAGACTTGTCTCCTTATGCTCTTGGCCAGATCCTCTTAGACCGCGATTCTACACAGAGGTATGTATGTATTCATGACGTTTTTTGAAATCGCAATTTGGGCCAATAGAGTCTTTACAGACACTAAGTGCAGAGTTCCACTCACGTATGCAAAAGAACGGAGAATCTTTGGCAGAATTTAGTAGGAACTTGATGAGATTATATGCTCGAATGGAGCAGGTTGCCCCAGATACAAAGGAAAGGACAGCTCTCGAAGTCTTAAGAGACAATTCTCTTAAAGAAGCTTTTGTCCGAGGGGTTAAAGAGCCATGGGTGAAGAGAGAGCTACGTAGGATTGAAATGTCCTTGAAGAAAGCTACCTTTCTTGAAATGAGAGCGGAAGTCCTGGATTTTTTTAGAGATGAGTATGTAGGAGTAAGAGGGAAGGAAGTACGAGCTGATGTTGCCAGTACGTGTTTTTCGGCTGAAGAAAAGCCCTCAAATAGTAGTGAAGTCCATGAGTTGTAAAATGGACTTGCGCAGCCGTCACAACAAGTTGCTGTCCTGGTAGATTCTGTAAAGCAGTTGAAATCGCAAAAGAAATCAGATGACGTGGTTTGTTACAATTGTGGAAGGTATTCTTTATTTATTGCGCACACTCGTAAAATCCAAAATATCCATGAATCTTTGACATTTGTGGCGACCACGAAGGGACAGAAAATTTAATTTGTCAGGTTTTGTGGATTTGATTTAGTAAACTAATTAGGCAATTTGTGATATGCAATAGAGAATCAAAATTGAGTAATTAATGTTTCATTCCTAACTTGTGTTCGATGACGATCGAACTGAACAAACATATTACGCACACGAACTAAACGAAGTATGCAGGTACACTACCTTCCAGTAATGCTACCTACATTTATCAGTAGAAGAAAATTACCTCCTTAAAGAGACCACATGTTTTAATGGTATTGTGTACCATAATTATGTTGTTACACAAAATGCAGAAAGAATGCAGCCTGCAAGCAGTCAGTACACTCCTCTGCACCCTCATCCAATCACAGTATAGGGATGATGTTGCTATGCAGTATTACATAATATCGCCCCTGTGAGGAACCCTCAGTACACCCCTCACTAGATTTTGTGTAGCTACCAGTAAATCTACACATAGAATCCAGAGTGTGCATTTATGTGCAGCAAACCTGGGTAAAAAATAGGTAATTTGTCAGGCAAGATCATATTCGCATATTCCGGCCTGAACTACAGAAAGACGAGCGTAGATTGGGCGAATTATGCAAGAGATCTTTGCTGTAAATATGTACATGAACTCTACCAAGGAGATGAACAACTCACAGGGGAGGTGGAAATCGATGAAAGTTTGTTCGGCAGAGCACAGAAATTCCACAGTGGGAAATTAACTGGGCGACCCGTCTGGATCTTCGGTATGGTCGAGCCATCTACAAATCGTATCATCCTGTACTCGGAAGATGACCGGTCAGCTGCAACTCTAATACCCCTGATCGAGAAGCACGTGCGGCCAGGCACAAAGATTTTTTAGTGACGGATGGCACGCGTACCAGAGTTAAACGATCTTGGATACCAACATTATATGGTCCTGCATAAGTATACTTTTTGAGGAACACCTTCGTCCAAGGATGCAGCAATCTCAAGTTATACACGGTAAAGAAACATATGGAGAGCGACAATCATCAAAAGGCCGTTGAGGTAGAAAAAGCAAGGAACGCTCTTCCAGGAACTTCAAAGGCTGAACAAATGATGGCCAACATGAACGAGACTGTGGTAGAGACTTTCAAGACTTTTCCATTACTCCCATGCAATAGCAAAGAACAACCAACCTTACACGGACTACGTTTAACAATTCAATATTTTAATGCTCAGCTCAGGGACAATTGATATGTACACGGACTAAAAACATAACAGTACTTTTTTATACCAATTTGTCCTTGAGACAGCGCTGAATAGGGCAATATTAGAGGTAGGGAGACGGCAGGTCATTGTGTGAAGACACGGAATGCAAGAGCCAAGACGATGGTGATCGGGAAGCCCAGATTCTGTGGCAGAGATTTTAGATTCTGTGTCGAGTGCAGAACAATTTTCAGGCGAGCATGGCTATGGCTCAGATGTGCGGAAGTTAGCGAATCAAATGTTAGCCAGGAAAGGAGATGCTTCTTTTGTGAACAGTACAGCTACAGAGAGGGAAGTGGAGCAGCGGCCTAAGCAGCTACAGGGGGCTGTGATCAAAGTGGAGGCGCTTGTGCATCGAGATGCAGAACGTCCAGAGACTGACAAGAGGGTGAGGCAGATCACCATCAACAGATTCCTGCCATCCACTTCCGATGACCGTGATGTGTGCAGGAGATGCACAATGCTGAGTGCGGAGGTGGCGCAGTTGAAGCAGGAGGTCCGCCGCATTCGCACACAGGCTGCAATCAGCGTGGAAAGTAAGTCACTCACAGTTTATCTTTTTTTTCTTTTTTTATTAGTATACCTTTTAAAAAAATATGATTAGCTGTAAAAATGTGTAACCTAATCTTACACATAACCCCTTTCAGTAAAAGAATATTAGGGGAAACAAGTAGGATTTACTAACAAGCATCATTAAATGACACTGATATCTAACACAGGGCACGCAAAATTTGGCACACAGACAGCATGCGACGTAACCTACAGTTTTTGTTTATTAAATTTCTAATTAATTATGCAAATTTATGCAGAAATCCCCCTTTTTGTCTGTAAATCACTAAATATTGCTCAGAATATGCTTATTAGAGGTACGGAGACGGCAGGTCATCGTGTGAAGACACGGAACACAAGAAGAGCCAAGACGATTGTGATCAGGAAGCCCGGATCCAGAGATATATTGCTGGGTTTATACCTTACGCCCTAGGAAAGTTATCATAAATCAAAGCAGACACTTGCCAAGGAACACGTACAAAACACCATGTCGGATCGTTGTGCCACCAATGGTGCTGTAGACCGAGAATTGTCAAATTTGACTGGAAACAAAATAAACTCATTCTGGTGTGCTGTTCACCCATTGGACACTATCCACCGACAGTGTACCAAAGAAAGCAGCTGAAGGGGATGACAATATTTGGAAAGATGAATTAAGATACTCGGATGGCAAAGAAACTGATGAAATTTATGAAACCAACTTAGTTAAAAAAATGGATTGTATAAATCGTGTGGAGAAGCGAATGTACAAAAGTATCGACAATCTTCGCTTCCATGACGGTGGTAGTGGTCTACCAAAGGAATTTGACCATCCTTTTTAAAATTGAAAGGGTCGAGCACAGGAAAAAAATGTCACCATGTTTCCCAGGTGGGTTGGAAACAGATTTAACATCTTCTTTGTTGATGCTGGTTTGGTGTATACATAAATTTACTATAATTAACATATCTACATGTAAATCAAAATCTGGGTCCGTTGAAAAACACAAATCATCCAACCAGGGAAAACTACTGCAGTCCAGATCATCTCTGAGCCAGGGATCGACACTGGTGGGCTCACACAAGAGCTGTTCTCATATGTCATCCCAATGCTGAGGGAGGGATCAGATTTTACAGGATCTGAAGTTAAGGGTACCGTTTGTGCTTCACATGACTCTGTACATGGACATGCCTGAAGAGCTGTCGAGATAAAAAAAAAACACCCTAAAGAACAGACAGTGGCTGTATAATCAGTGGGAAAAAACAATCAAGGAAATTTGAGATACGGTTTTTAAAATGACACTGAGACAAAAGGAAGGGAACCTTCGTGAGCTGCTTGCTGAGCTACATCAGGAACTGAAGACATTCCCAGAACACCTTTTCCAATGGATGTCGGCACCCTTGTCAAGTAGAGGGCTCACGTCATACCAAAGAGCTATTGCAAAGCAGATAAACTGCAGGAAAGGGCATGATGAGAAGGTGGAGCAGTGGGCCAAAGATGTGCATAGAGGATGGGAGAATTACCTTGGACATGCCCATATGTCTTATCTCCCCAAATCTTCAGATGAACAAAGACAAGACCAATGTCCAAGTATCACTCACATCAGAGATGCCGAGGAACCTCAGAAGAGAACAGCTTCTTGGGTACTAAGAACTAGGAACTAAGAACCAAAGCCCTCATAATAAGAATAGTGCGTGTGTTAGTTTCGACACTAATTTAAACAGGTTTGTAAAATTAGAATCATCTACTTGACTTTGCACTTAGCAAAAGATACATTCACTCTCCAGACGGCCTCTCGAGCTGACAGAGTCTTAATCATTTCTCTTGATGAAGTAGGAAACAGCTGTAAGATTGTAACATTTAAAGCAGATGGGACATGGTCATGCAGGGTGTTTGGAAGGCTGGTTCTTTCTCCACAGTTGAAAGAGTTTGAAGGGTTACCAGGACAGGTTACCAGTGTTGAAGATGTGATGGATGTCGTCATTAAGTTGTTGATTTGTACCGGAAATCCAGAGTATGCAACAATTAGCACGGAAAAAATGGCTCTCAAACCTGTTTTCAAGTGCTCATGACTTTCCTGACCACACCACTGTTAGACATAACAGCTGCCCGCTCCTTACCCCAGACCAGAGATGTGGACCCTGCAAAATATACCGCAGCACCTTGGCAGCATCAATATGTACCCCTTCATCCTCTACATCCCTCCATACTAACCCTAGGCCACATCAACACAGACTGTACAGATCATGAAAAGAAAAATCAACAAACTTGAAGAGCGCATCACAAAAATGGTGGAGGAGGAAGGAGAAGAAATCCCTCAACAACAGGATGAGGGATTTAGGGAAGTTTTGACCAGCGCTGCAACACTTGCAGACAGTTTGCCAGATGGGTCACCACAGAAAGTGATGTGGCCCGAGATTTGAGGCTCGGTGGACCTGAAGGTCCGGACAACGCCGCGAAACCGCAGGTAATGGAACCGCGCCTTGCACCCCATCCGCGACAACAAAGCCTCCCGAAATCAATTAATTTCGACGGAAAAGGCCCGTGGACGCCGTTTATTACGAAATTCGGTATGTTTGCGGAAGAGGCGGAGTGGTCCCCCAGGGAACGTAAACTACAGCTGTGCTGGTGCCTGGAAGGCAAAGCGAGTGAATATTACAGCACGCTGCTGAAAAGGGACCCAAATGCACGGTTCCGAGATCTGATTCAGAAGATGGAACAGCGGTTCGGAGGCCGGGAATTCCCGGAGGCCTCGCATTTGGAGTTTTCCACTGCGAGCCAAGCGCCCACCGAATCGGTGTACGATTGGGCAGACAGGGTCCTGGAGCTGGCCACCCATGCATTCCCGGAAGTCCCCGAACTGATAGTTTCCCGCCATGCTCTTTCTAAATTGACAGTCAGTTTTTCATTATCTCGCAAAAATATATCTTTGGGAAAGACAGATACTCAATGCTACCTGTAATTAATATGTATAAATGTATATTTTGTCATGAATATTATTGTGTAATTTGTTTACTTTTTCTTTAACAGGCTAATCACACCGTACATCCTTCTGGTGGAGGATGAGGACAAAAGGATAAGGGAAGTCAAAGTGCTGGGAACAACAGATCTTCAATGCCGAGGTCTGTTGAGCAACCTACCGGTCACGGTGAACATTGAAAGTGAAATCCGACAAGATGAAGAGGAGGTGGCTGTCACCATTTCATCTGTCCCCCAGGCCGAGGCATTAGAGGAAGACGAGTAGTCAAATTTTGTTACAGTTGAGAGCAAATATTTTCTAAGGAAGACCCCCTACCCTATCAAAACTATACATTTTCTGAAAGGAAATTTACCAAGGAACCCAAATATGCACTCAGAAATAACACCAGGGCCCCGTTACACAAAGAGATACAATCGATTGTAGGTAACGATTGATCGTAAGTCAGAAAATAGAGAACACTCTATTCAACTATACACACTTCGCCGACACATCCCCTGGAAACAACGCAAATCTTTTGAAACACATCATGACCAAACACAACATCCCTTCACTACACAACTACAACAAAAATGTCTGCATTCTGATGGATGAAATGAAGCTTAAATGTGGTCTTTTCTTCACGTCAAGTGGGAAGGTTGTAGGATTCAATGATCTGGGACCAGTCAACAACGAGTTGAAGCGTTTCGAGGATGAACTAAAAAAATGTGATGGGAAGCTGGCTACACATGTCTTTGTTATAATGGCAAGGGGCCTTTTCTCTGGACTGAAATTTCCCTTCGCATACTATCCATGTGTAGGGATGACTTCCGACCAGATATATTCATGTGTTTGGAGTGCAGTTCAGGGCCTTGAATGCTGTGGACTTCGAGTGCGGGCGATAACATCGGATGGGGCGAGCAACAACCGAACATATTACCAGCTTTGTGCGGAAGAAGTTCATGGCCATTACACTCAGAACCCCTTTGTGCCAGACAGGAAAGTCTATTTTCTTTCGGACCCGCACACCTCCTCAAGACAGCGCGTAACAACTTTGCCAACAGCGGAAGTCACACAAACACCAGGAATCTGATGGTATGTAAAGTTATGCATGCATCTTCATATCCCAAGTTCAATCAAAGAGTATGTTTTAATTTTAAGAGGAAATGCAAATCACAATGTTCACAAACATCTATTTATTGCTTCACTGTTCATAGATGCTCAGCTGGCACACCAGGACAGAGGCAAGGAACAAACACAAAAAGAGTCGGCAGCGTTGTCAAGTTCTCATAGAAAAAAAAGCGCGAACAAAAATATTGGGAGTGACAAGAACTATGAGCAACACTGCTTGGAAAGCCTTAAACAACTGGATTGATCAGCATACATTTACAATTTCAATCGGCGCGGATTGAAGGATGTCACCATGGGAATGCTGTGAATACTCACAGAAAAAAAGGCTTGATGACCTCCGTCGTGGGAGCCACAAAGACACATCACCTGGCGATGGGGGAAAGAGCAGCTATGGTGATAAACAGCAAGTAGGCGGGGGTTCCCAAGTTCCAGCATCCTTTGAATGTCCAAAGTCAAGACATCCTGATTCATGTGTTGCTGTCCTTGCCGAGCATACAAATACTCGATTATGTTGGCTACAGACTATTGGACAGCGTATGGGGTCAACTTGCAGTGTCAGTCAAGGTAACAAAAACACCCTTAAGAATAGAAAGTGGCTGTATAATCAGTGGACGAAAAATCAAGGAAATCTGAGATACAAAGTTCTTCAAAGAGGAAGAAAAAACCTGCCGAAGCCAACATCTGCTAATAAGTGATGAAGACTTGCAAATGCAGAACGAAAGGAGACTGGGCAGCACCACCACCACCACCCCGAACACCACCCAAGGGTGCCAAGTTGAGAAAATTTGACTACCACTGGATGACGGAAGACGATTCCGACTTTGTTTAGACTAAATATATACATATCAGTAACACAATCGGAAAATAAACTCCGACATACTGCTTTAATATAAAATGGAGCAGCAGTGCACACCCTATTTGCAGGAGAGTCTACAATTTAATGTTATATGTTAAAAACTAGTTTGGAAAAAGATTAATTTATTTCGAGTTGAAACGCATTGTATATATGAAGTTTATAATTTTTGACATGGTAGTCAGTCCCTGCACGTTGGAAGACAACAAATTGCTCTAGAAGAACTGGATGATATTTTCACTTTAAAAGAAGGATGTGCAAATAAGACAACATTCAAGCGCATGAATAGTAGAGGACTGAGCACGTCATACCAAACAGCTGTTGCAAAGCAGACAGACTGCGGAAGAAGGAAATGAGGCATAGGTGAAGCAGTGGGCACAAGATGCATTGAGGAGGTGAGGAAAACATGTCCTATACCCTTGTCATGGACAATGTCGATATAGTAGTCCGAGCTCGTCATCCAACCAGGGAAAACTATTGTAGTCCAGATCATCTCTGAGCCAGGGATCGACACTGGGGGGCTTACGAGAGAACTCTTCTCACATGTCATCCCAATGCTGAGAGAGATGGCAGATTTCAAGCATCTGAAGGCAAGGGTACTGTTTGTGCTTCACATAACTCTGTACATGGGCATGCTTGAAGAGCTGTCCCATCTGACACTTTGTGCAGGAAGAGAGCCTCCATGCTTACCAGCAGGTGACGGATGGTCTCTTGGGTGTTCTTGTGGACATGAGGTGCCGTTTGTTTGACCGAGTTGACTTTGACAATGTCAATTTTCAATCTAAGGGTAACAATGCTATGACGATCTTCCACCAGAACTTGGATCCTACAGAGGCAGTTTGCTCACGATTCTTGTTCTGTAGTTTTAGCCTCCCAACAGAAAGATTTCCCCAATGTTGAATTTGATTTACAACTATTATTTACAATGTAATCAGTGACCTTGATTAAACTTATCTTGGTAATTGGTTGCATTGTTTTTTGTTATTTTATCATTGACTCTTATGAAACATGCAAATGTTACAGGTAAAGAAAGAAAAATATTGAAATTAATTAGTAATTCATTATGGTTTGTCTTATTTTTTCCTTGATATTACCCATGAAAACTACCATCACAACTTCTCTTCACAAGATGATCATGTAGCTGGTCAACCAAAATCTACCATGAAGAAGAGTGCTCAACGACCTGGACCATCACTTCTTCGACCAAGACGCAGTGCAACACCATGTGTACAGGTTGGTTCAAGAGGTGATGGAGAGATTTATAACGATCAGCCTCCACCACAAGGCCCAGATGGCAACGCAACAAGTGATTGGGGAGAAAGTGAGGCATCACTTCCACCATTTGTCCACGGTGCAAGGACAATAGTTTCGGTATGACTCCCAAATACCATTGGAGTAGCATCTGTCAGAAGAAAAGCACCCTCACCACTAGCCACAGAGACCCGCGCTTCCCGTTCTGCTTGATTAAGTCAAAGGACAATGGTGGGCTCCCCTTCTCTTTACCATCAGTAATGACTGTGATCACAGTGGCGGTGAAGGTTTTCCGGGTTGTGACAAACAAGTACATCCCATCTGCATCTTCTCTTGGGAAGAAAATAATGATGACAGCCAACCAACATGTACCATGTAAATGTGGCCATTGCCGCCACATGGAAAGAGAGATAGAACGGAAATGCTGCAGGAAGAGGCCTCTGGAATGCCATTCCAGAAGCCCACGATTTGCACGCCTGTGCTTGGAGGCAACAACTGCAAGAAAGTAAAGATCAGACAGAGAAATTGATTGCCTCTGCGAGGGACAGGATTCAAAGGGTGCATGCCAAAGGGAAGTAGAGCGTAAATGTTGCAGGAAGAGGCCTCTGGAATGCCATTCCTTTAGCCCACGATTGGGATGTCTCTGCCTCTGGAATGCCACAATTCGTACGCCTAAGCTTGGACCCCCAAGTACTGGACTAATCTGGAAGACCAGTATGCCCGGGCTAGGAAGAGGAAAGCGGTCATATCACCATGCTGGTTGCAGGACGTATGTCCACTGGCAGCATGGCCGACTAGAGAGGGGGAACAGGAGGGTGGTACCCTCATGTTGCCATTCGGGATACATACCCTTTATTCAACGGGCATTATGTAGGCTTCCAAGAGGGAAAAATAGACTTTTCTAAACTTTTTTGTTTTTATTCTTTCTTTTGACTACAGACCGAGACTACTCCATGATAACCAATATGGCTAGCGTCCAAGTGGGAAACAACATTGTCATCCGGCCACCCAAGTCCCAATAAAAAGATGGGGAACCATGGATTGGAAAAGTATTGAAGGTTACACCAAAGAATGTACATTTTGAGTTTTTCCACGGGAATGACAATTGTGTTTGGATATTGGGAGTGTACGGAAATGGGAAAGAAAGCATTAAGAAGACCCAAATTGAATGTATAATCGAATGGGATGAAGCTCATCTCATGCCCACTGTTCCGATCAGCGACATTAGCGGTTTCGAGCAAGCTCTTCACGTCAACGACAAGTGCTACATGGTACGATGGACGGGGAGGCAGCCACGGCCAGGTACGTCGGCAGAAGCTGCGGGTACCGAGCCCTCGCCCATGGACATTGATGAGAGGACTATAAAGAAGCCATCGCATAGGACAAGCCTCCCCAAGATGCTGAACGGAATTTGCAAGAAATGTGCACTTGCATTTGGAAGGAGCAGTCATTCATTCAATTCAGTAGATTGTCCCATAAAAGTCACGTAGGAAGTCGACAACGTCTTATCGCCTGCAATATGCACCAGTATTTCAGTCGGAATCATCCCAAATACCAGCTGATTGAGTTGGTTGAGCTGTCTACCTTCTTATCAGCGCCTCGTGAAGTCCAGGAATTCTTATCTCGGTACCAAGCCATTTCAACATCCGGGGACCCTGCACGCTGTGAAGACATGGACTTCGTTTTAGAAGCGATCAACAAGAAATCCAAAGCATGGGCACCAAGGGGTGTTCCGAGCCACCAAGACTGGCAACGGATCTTTCGCAACCTTGGAAAGCTGGACGAGGTAATTTAATTTTCAATAAAAGTCACGTAGGAAGTCGACAACGTCTTATCGCCTGCAATCTCCTGTCGGCATTCTATACTGCACAGGAGATGGCCGACATGGATGGATCTCTTCTGCGGGCAGATCCAGACCTGATTGATGCTTTTATAGATACTATTACAGTTATTGTGATATCTCAATCTTGAGCCAACTTCAGGCTTATGGATCATACTTTTCTGTGCAAGCTATGCATGGGCATCATAACTTAATTTTCTTCTGTCTTTTTTTGCTTGAACAGATGGTCAAAGTGACACCCGGGTCTGGATTTTATGCACAGGAAGCCATCCTCTGCAAGGCCGGCCGTAGGAAGTCGGCAACAGACATAGCCTGCAATCTCCTGTCGGCATTCTATACAGCACAGGAGATGGCCGACATGGATGGATCTCTTCTGCGGGCGGAGGAAGTCGGCAACAGCCATAGCCTTTTTTCCGCTATCAATTTTATTTTGTTCACGATAATTTGAGATTTCAATTTTTTGAATCTTGATTCTCACTCTTGTAGATCTACGCTCAGACATTCATTTCAAAAGAAACTTACACAAATTGGACTGCAATATTGCGGTGCCTTCGCTTGATCGAAAATTATCGTGCACGGCAAAGCGGGTTTCCGTACGGCGCAAGTTTATTATGTACTTAGGTTCAATTAATGTGTCAAAACTCAAATGTAGGAAAAAAGGATCTGCAATTTTGGGCAATAACAAAATTGTTGAGTCGCCATGCAGACGTGATCTGTCTCGGAAGTGTTGCCGTTTTGATTTTAACTGAGCTTAAAGGGATCTAGTAACTTTGTTGAGATGTGCAAAAACTGATGAATGGTTGATGCAATGTATACTGTTGTTATCTCATATGTCCTCAGGGTATTGTGTGAAAATTTCAGGTCAAATGGACAATGTATGGCCAAGTAATGAGCGAAAATGCAAAGTGATATTGGGTGATATTCACCAACTCACTGCATTCACTTTGTACAGGGATGAAAATCTCGCCCGGAGATTTTCTTATCTAAATACTTCAATCATACATATCTTTGTAATGAAAGGGAAATTTGAAAAACCGAAAGCTGTCCCATGATTTTATTGTTAATACGAATACAACAAGGTATAAAGGAACCGCTAGAATTACAATTTTATTTTGAGGATTTGGACAATGTTACTAAGTCCCTTTAATCATCTGTGCCTTTGATCTCCCCGTGCATTACAGTTACCAAGGAAGATTTAGTGGACAGGATAGAAAATGGGAAAAGAATCATTATTCCAGCAGTTTACGACTCAACTGTGGAGGAGATCGGCGGCAATGCGAAGCAGAGCGACAAGGCCAGGGCCAGTGCACCACTAAAGAGGAAGTTGGATGAGGTGTTCAAGGTATGCACCAGTATTTCACAGTCAGAATCATCCCAAATACCAGCTGATTGAGTTGGTTGAGCTGTCTACCTTCTTATCAGCATTCTATACTGCACAGGAGATGGCCGACATGGATGGATCTCTTCTGCGGGCAGATCCAGACCTGATTGATGCTTTTATAGATACTATTACAGTTATTGTGATATCTCAATCTTGAGCCAACTTCAGGCTTATGGATCATACTTTTCTGTGCAAGCTATGCATGGGCATCACAACTTAATTTTCTTCTGTGTCTTTTTTTACTTGAACAGATGGTCAAAGTGACACCCGGGTCTGGATTTTATGCACAGGAAGCCATCCTCTGCAAGGCCGGCCGTAGGAAGTCGGCAACAGACATAGCCTGCAATCTCCTGTCGGCATTCTATACAGCACAGGAGATGGCCGACACGGATGGATCTCTTCTGCGGGCGGAGGAAGTCGGCAACAGCCATAGCCCTTTTTCCGCTATCAATTTCCTTCCTTCTTTCTCTCTTTGAGAAAAATAGACTTGTCTAAACTTTTTTGTTTTTATTCTTTCTTTTGACTACAGACGGAGACTACTCCATGATAACCAATATGGCTAGCGTCCAAGTGGGAAACAACATTGTCATCCGGCCACCCAAGTCCCAATAAAAAGATGGGGAACCATGGATTGGAAAAGTATTGAAGGTTACACCAAGGAATGTACATTTTGAGTTTTTCCACGGGAATTACAATTGTGTTTGGATATTGGGAGTGTACAGAAACGGGAAAGAAAGTATTAAGAAAACCCAAATTGAATGTATAATCGAATGGGATGAAGCTCATCTCATGCCCACTGTTCCGATCAGCGACATTCGCGGTTTCGAGCAAGCTCTTCACGTCAACGACAAGTGCTACATGGTACGATGGACGGGGAGGCAGCCACGGCCAGGTACGTCGGCAGAAGCTGCGGGTACCGAGCCCTCGCCCATGGACATTGATGAGAGGACTATAAAGAAGCCATCGCATAGGACAAGCCTCCCCAAGATGCTGAACGGAATTCGCAAGAAATGTGCACTTGCATTTGGAAGGAGCAGTCATTCATTTAATTCAGTAGATTGTCCCATAAAAGTCACGTAGGAACTTAGAAGTCGACAACGTCTTATCGCCTGCAACTTGCACCAGTATTTCACAGTCGGAATCATACCAAATACCAAAATAATAACAAAATTGTTGAGTCGCCATGCAGACGTGATCTGTCTCGGAAGTGTTGCCGTTTTGATTTTAACTGAGCTTAATCATCTGCGCCTTTGATCTCCCCATGCATTACAGTTACCAAGGAAGAATTAGTGGACAGGATAGAAAATGGGAAAAGAATCCCTATTCCAGCAGTGTATGACTCAACTGTGGAGGAGATCGGCGGCAATGCAAAGCAAGAGCGACAAGGCCAGGTCCAGTGCACCCCTGAAGAGGAAGTTGGATGAGGTGTTCAAGGTATGCACCAGTATTTCACAGTCGGAATCATCCCAAATACCAGCTGATTGAGTTGGTTGAGCTGTCTACCTTCTTATCAGCGCCTCGTGAAGTCCAGGAATTCTTATCTCGGTACCAAGCCATTTCGACATCCGGGGACCCTGCACGCTGTGAAGACACGGACTTCGTTTTAGAAGCGATCAACAAGAAATCCAAAGCATGGGCACCAAGGGGTGTTCCGAGCCACCAAGACTGGCAACGGATCTTTCGCAACCTTGGAAAGCTGGACGAGGTAATTTAATTTTCAATAAAAGTCACGTAGGAAGTCGACAACGTCTGATCGCCTGCAATCTCCTGTCGGCATTCTATACTGTACAGGAGATGGCCGACATGAATGGATCTCTTCTGCGGGCGGATCCAGACCTGATTGATGCTTTTATAGATAATATTACAGTTATTGTGATATCTCAATCTTGAGCCAACTTCAGGCTTATGGATCATACTTTTCTTTGCAAGCTAAGCATGGGCATCATAACTTAATTTTGTTCTGTGTCCTTTTTTGCTTGAACAGATGGTCAAAGTGACACCCGGGTCTGGATTTTATGCACAGGAACCCATCCTCCGCAAGGCCAGCCGTATGAAGTCGGCAACAGCCATAGCCTGCAATCTCCTGTTGGCATTCTATACCGCACAGGAGATGGCCGACATGGATGGATCTCTTCTGCGGGCGGAGGAAGTCGGCAACAGCCATAGCCTTTTTTCCACTATCAATTTCCTTCCTTCTTTCTCTCTTTGAGAAAAATAGACTTTTCTAAACTTTTTTGTTTTTATTCTTTCTTTTGACTACAGACCGAGACTACTCCATGATAACCAATATGGCTAGCGTCCAAGTGGGAAAGAACATTGTCATCCGGCCACCAAAGTCCCAATAAAAAGATGGGGAACCACCCTTACAAAAATATCGTGTGGTATTCCTGTGGTATTCCTGTGGTACTGCATAATACCACAGAAAATACCACAGGGATAATGAAGTACCACACAAAGTCCTGTGGTACTGCAGAAGTGTAGCCTGTGGTACTCATGTGGTACTAAAAATACCATAGGAAATACCACAGAAAAAAAATTATACCACAAAATACCACACAGCAGTGCTGTGGTACTTGTATGGTACATTGTAATACCACAGAAAATACCACACGGGTTAAAACCCCACACAGATTCCTGTGGTACTGCAGAGGTGTAGCCTGTGGTACTCATGTGGTACTAAAAATACCATAGGAAATACCACAGAGAAAAATTATACCACAAAACTACCACACAGCAGTGCTGTGGTACTTGTATGGTACATTGTAATACCACAGAAAATACCACAAGGGTTAAAACCCCACACAGATTCCTGTGGTACTGCAGAGGTGTAGCCTGTGGTACTCATGTGGTACTAAAAATACCATAGGAAATACCACAGAGAAAAATTATACCACAAAACTACCATACAGCAGTGCTGTGGTACTTTTATGGTATATTGTAATACCACAGAAAATACCACAAGGGGTAAAACCCCACACAGATTCCTGTGGTACTGCAGAGGTGTGGCCTGTGGTACTCATGTGGTACTAAAATACCATAGGAAATACCACAGAGAACAATTATACCACAAAACTACCATACAGCAGTGCTGTGGTACTTATATGGTACAGTGTAATACCACAGAAATACCACAAGGGGTAAAATCCCACACAGATTCCTGTGGTACTGCAGAGGTATAGCCTAACTGTGGTACTCAAAATACCATAGGAAATACCACAGATAAAAATTATACCACAAAAATACTATACAGCACTGCTGTTGTACTGGTACAAATGGTAGTGTAGCACAGAAAATACCACAGGGGTGAAAAGCCTACACAGGATTTCTGTGGTATATTGCAGAGATGTAGCCTGTGGTACCCATGTTGTAAAGATATACCATAGGAAATACCACAGGAAAAAATAACTCGTTAAAACGATCGAGGTTCTTGGGACCATGGAAATTACCTTGTTACATGTATATCAGGAATCTTGTATTTTCATTAACATGAGATTAAGTACTACATGTAATTTGATATTGTTAATATCATTATTATGGTTTCTTATCATGATACTGTGATATTTTGTGTTATCGTTATATGATTGTAATTGCTTATTTCATCTATTTGGAAACGGAATAAATGAGTATTGAATTTAGTTGAATTCAAAAGTATATGTATAAGACAAATCCTAGTAAAAGCATAATTACTTATTTTATGCATATGGCCCATTGTGACATACAGTGATTTAGATATACAGCTTGGGATATAATTATTATACCATACTGCATGGGAACTTAGTAGGAAAGTGGTAAAATAATAATTTCTCAAGCTATCGAAGATAATGTACATGCATATACAAATATAGAGTATCGTAGATGATACAGCCTTTTGTAAATGTACTAATACCCTGAAATAAAATGTATGGAGTATAAAGATATGTACACTTGTGTTGTATATTGAGAGTATTGTATACATGTATGTTCTGCAGAAATATGTAATGCTATTGTAACTGTTTTTCGGACCAAGTAAATTGCCTCTTTATAATGAGATCTCATAATACTGAACACATAGACAAGGTGCATCCTCAAGCTGTCAGAAATGTATAAATACACCCATACAAACAACAGTAATATGAACATATACACAACCAAAACATTACTAAGGCACACAAGTTTATATTTCAATATAAAATTAATATTTATTTCTTTACCTTCACAATGATGAAACACAGGTTCATCAAGCCATATCAATAAAATGAGTATTTTTTAATACTCTCTGTTAAAACATATTTCCCTTCTTGAAACACATACACACAAGATCTTTTGCAGAGTAAATTTGGCATATGATTTTCAGTTCTAGAACCATATTATAAAGATGTCTTATTATCTCTATAACTTTGCATACATAAAAGGGCCTAGATGTATACATGTACAGTCCACTCCTGTTTTAACAGGGTCCTTGGGTTCAAGCCAATTACTTTATATTGATACAGTAAAAACATAGACATATGCACACATGCTTGAATTTGGGATCATGTGAATTGCCTCACTGTTATGAAACCTTGTTGCAAACACATGTGCTTGTTATAACAGAAGTGGATTGTACAACATTGTTAGGAATAGATTACCAATGTTGAATCAAGGTAGTCACAGTGATCACATGTGCTTGAATGAATAAGGATCCCACAAAACAAAATTATTTCATTCATCAATGTTACAGCCCCATAATTCTCTTATTTTTTTTTCTTATACTTTTTTTGTGTATATACATGTAATTACAAAATGCCATCCGCGTTTTCAGGACTTTTTTCTTTCACATCTTGCGCAACTTGTGATACTTATTTTGAAAAAATCGGACGTACCGTCCCCGAGTTACGCAACATTACGTAATCGAATGTCTGCTCAAAATTTGAGTATTTTCAGGATTTGTGTACAAAACCTATGGAAAATGACTCAAGCTAAAATTCCATTTTGGGCTATAAAATGTTGTTAGCTTTTGTAATAATTCATATTACTGTAATACCTGCTGATATTCAATACTTATTCAACAATTCAACAAAAAACAATAAAAAACAAAAGTTGAAAAACAAAGAAATACATAAGAAATTCAAAAAACAATAGAATACAAAAGAAATAAAAAGAAATTTTACAATTTTTTTCTTCAGAAAGTACGTGTGAAATAAGTTTGCAACATTATTAAGACATGTTTCCAACTCCCAAACTTCTTAATTAATATATGAATAATTAAAATGGAATTTATGCATATAATTAAAGCCACTGTTTAACATCGTGAGAAGCTGATTAAAAAAATCATGGAATTACGATGTTTAATGCATATAGGTAGGTGTATATGTTCCTAAAAACCCTGAAACCAACACAAATTCCCGTTAAAAATCTCAAACAATTAAGAAAACAGCTTATTTGTGAATTAAATCTCGGCCCGAGATTTAATTCTGTACATAGTCTATGGGAGGAAATTACAGATTTTCACTTTTTTAAGGCACTAAATGATAAATTTAGAGCGCAATTTTTTCAGTAGCATGTGGTAGCATGTAGAACCATGCATTTAAGATTTTTTTAAATGGCAACAATGTTAAACAAATTTGCATAATTAAAAAAATACATTGTTTTTCAATATAGAAATTTCGCGAGCGTATTTGTATCGACACGTTCTACGTATATGCCAAATTTCATAATTTTTTCGCCGCTCCGCGCGGCCGAGATCTGAGGGGGGGGGGGGGGGGGGGGGGGGGGGTGTGGGCGGATTCTGCACCCCCCCCCCCCCCCCCCCCCCCCCCCGATTAGAGATTGCCAAAAAAAGCCTAGCCTGATTAGGGTTAAACTGATGCCAATTGGTACGTGATTCTTTTGTATAAATGTATGTCATGCTCAGTGATCTACACATATACTCAAGAATATTGTGAATGTTAGAAATATACAATTTATCTATGTCATAATGAAGAGTGTGAATTGCGCAGTGGCCCACTTGAAATCACACTTGGGTCGGGTGACACAACATAAAAATATAATTAGATCTGGCTGTTTAAAGTAAGGTAAAGCCATCAATTTACATGTATTCTCACATTCAACAAAATGTTTGTAGTGGGTACATATACTTAGGGCCATAGAAGCATTACCATACAGAATTTAACATGCATTTTACTGCTTCAAAACAACTGTTTGATCAGGTCACCAACACATTCCTTTGGTTCAACAATTAAGAATACATAAATGTATACGTGTAGTGTGTTTTTAGCAGTGGTTATGTTGAGAAAAAAAAAGAAAGGGGGAATTAATCAGTTTCATTTTATCAAACATTACTAAAAAAATATACTAAAAATCAAATGAATTTCCAGGAGATTGCATTATTTCGAGAAAAGCAAAAATGAGCAATGATTTTATAGACACTCTATCACGCCGTCAAGCATGTGTACGTCTGTTTGACCTAGATTTCTGGCCAGACAGCAAACTAATCAATTTTGACTGAATTTCTGACATATCCTCAAAATGAGAAAACCCACACACAGAACATGAACATATTTGGTGTAGGTTTCCATTTAATCAAACTTCAAATCTTCAAATTCGTATTTATCCATTTATAGAAAGAAATACAAAGGTATAGAACATAAATGTAATTACAGAACAGGTAATAGATCATACATACTTTTATTTTCTATTTTTGTAAATACATATTAAAGAAAATAATCCTCACAGGTACAGTCAACCTTGACTAAGTTTAACTCTCATAAGTCGAATAATCGCTTAAGTACATTGAAAACCTTTTCAAATAATCTTCTCGCTACATCGTATATTCTATTATAGTAAATAAGTGTATTTATAATGAGATTTATGATTGGTCGAATTGGTACCATGTGACATTCAATTAATTTAGTTATATTCAACGATCGTGCGCATATATAACTTTGATTCTTGCACAGGGAATCTCGTGTTAACCCTAAAAGGGCCGGAATCTGCCACCCCCCCCCCCCCCCCCCCCCTGGCCCTTTCAGGGTTAAGACTATAAAATATATTACAAACAACAGCAACCTATGTAGATCCATACATGTAGTCCCATATGTGCATTTTTATGAATGTCTTGTTATAACGACGTATCGGCTATAGCGAGGAAAATCTATCGGTCCCAATGACCTTGTTATACCGCATTTCCCCTATACCTAGAAATTTCATAAATGGTGCTAAGGTGCACCTTACATCTAATTGTAAAAGAGAAGTCTGCATCAATCAATCAGATTCATTCATGTTGCATAGAGGAGAAACAAACATGTTGCCCGCAGTATTGTACATAGCTACACATTTCCGTTGGATATCTTTTGCAAATGCACATTTTGTTTCCAAAGATGGCCGCACTTCATAGAAAAGATCAGAGGAGTTTACTTGTATCCGAGCATCCTGAAAAACATGAGTGGCTTGTTTTACAAGTAAAGAAAACACCACAATAACACTTTGACGACAATGACAATGTTCATTTTCAAGGCAATTGCAGTTCAGCTTACATAGAATAATATGTTCAATGGTCCCCAATGAGCCATTATCAAGTTGGACACAGAAATCTAGTCTACGAACAGACCGATTGTATGACTTGCAATAAAACATGCATCTGCCAATCATGACCCTTTGATAAAACTTGCCCATTCTGTTGTGAATATCGTACCCAAGCAGATTTCTCAAGGCTGCAAAAATACGAAGAGGAATTTGCTCATGAACAGCACATCCAAACAACACTGCTCCTTGTAACCTAACAGCATGTTTTGGCAAGACGGAAGTACAGAGCCACAGCCTTTCAACAAAATGCTTAACATTATTTGGAGCATCATTGAGGGCACCAAGATACTTAGGAATACTTCTCCACAGAATGAAAGATTCCGATATCTGCTGTGGGACATACTGGGTTCCATGAAACAAATTCAAAAGCTTGCCATTATTGGATTCGAATGAAAAAGCAGATGCTGCCCACAAGGGGCCCCATTCTTTTACAGATTCTGCCAGATGGGTGAGGAGATGGACATTGAAACTGACATGCTCAATGCCATACAGGTCTTCAATTCCAAGGACAAACTTTTTGAGGGCAACATCTGCTTTATCAATCATCGCTTTTGGAACACTGGACTGGAGTAATACCTGCATAGAAAAAACTAATAGGCACCAGTGCTTCAAATACTGTGCGGGAAGTAACCCACCAAGGACCAACGGGGAAAAGTACAGAAGAAAGGATTTCCATTCGGTTGCTTTCCAGTATGCCCTGTTAGTTATCGACCGTGGAGCACGTCGTAATTCCCGAGGTGGCTTCACTTCCAACAGTTTTGCATCAAACTCTGGAACCTTGTTTCCAAGGTACCAGGGTTTGTCATGGAAAGACGAGTCAAACCACAACTTCACAACTTGTCTGACCACACCCAGGAGAACACAATGCATATAATCGGGCACAAAGCCACAAATTATATTGAACAGTGGGAGGAAAAGGAGAAGGGAAGGCCCTTTAACTCCATTAACAGGATTTTGAGGAGTTGCCTGCTCTACATTCTCCTCCCACTGTTCCTGGGTACGAATTTCCGGCTCATCACTGTAAGGGTACACTCGCACTGTACCTGCACCCTTATCTACAACTTGGCCTTCTTGCAGACACCAGTCGCAACCAAACCGACCATTGAACTGCATACAGTTCCTCATAGTTGGACGAGCAACTGAATCGCAAGCAGCAGTCAAGAAGAAGACCCTCGAGTTGATCTGCTCTCCAGATTCAGGGTGAGACCACTGAAACCCTTCCTCTGCCAAAACCTCTGCCTCATGTACAAGTGGCGTGAAAAAAGTATTCATGTCCGGTTTGGTTGCGCCAAACCACAAGCCACAAAAAAGTACATGCTTGTGCCTCTCCTCAGGTGGTAGCTCATTCACTAGAAATTGAAGGGGCCATAAAGAGTACTTGGAAGACTTGAAAACTGGAATGCCATCACAGTTCCAAAGAAGGGTGAAATCATCTGCCCCAACCTTACCATCAGCAATCAAATCTTGCATCATACTTCCATCAAAAATATCTCCTACAAAATCTTTTACATCTCTTTTCTTCTCAATTCGAGATCGGGCAATTTCTTTATTGGAAAGAAGATCCTGAAGTTGTGATTGAACCGGCATATAAATCACAAAGTTGCCATTTTTCTTGTTCTCCGATGCAGAGAATTCCTCTAAACATGCATCATTTGGGCATACATCTGGAAAATTCTCTTTGCCTACATATGTCAAACACGACTTACAGTAATAATGAATTTGTATATGATCCTTGACACCTTCAAAGCATTTAGAAAACAAGAACTTTGTCTTTGGGGCTATTCCTGGGGCAAAATCATTCAGTAATATAAGTAAATCTTTCAGGGCTTCGCCTGTCAACTTGTGACGTAAGATATAACTTAAAATCATGAGCACAGCTTGATCTTCTGCAATACCATTTTGCAGGAGTGGGTCCTCATTAGGATCTTGATCTGGCTCTCTGTCTACTCGTGGATCTTGTTCCAGAGGGAGATGATCTTCCAATTCTTGTTGTTGTCCTTCTTCGTCAGTCTCATTATCAGACTGTTCTGGGGTCTAAAAACAAAACAAAATGTAAAACTAATAAAAAACAAGAACAAAAACATTTACAAGCAGTTTGGAGTAATTTTCATTATGTGGGTGAAGTACTAGCCTACAATCTAGGCGGAGGCTGCAGCTATATCTTTGCCGTTACGCTAAACATGTGCGATACGTCCGATGCGACGAGACTGCAAACAGTGGGTGCAAAGCACTCACCGCCTATACATTATCGTCTTGCCTTAGTTGTTTTCTTATTATCGACAAACATCTGTTGGCAGTTTTTCGTATGAAACTCTGCACCGAATCATAGTCGTTAAAAAGCAAAAAACAACTAAAGCAAGCTGAGAGGGTATAGGCAGTGGTTTCTTCACACCAACTGTAGTCTCGCCGCATCGGACGTATCGCTTACGTTTAACGTAACAGCAAAGATATAGCTGCAGCCTCCGCCTAGATCATAGGCTAGTGAAGTACTAGTATACTGCTGGCCGACATCAAAACCACTTTGACACGTTGACAGAGGTTATTCCTATGCTTGGGGAAACTCAGGTTTGGTTAGAAAGGTTACATGAGAGTGACGAGTTGAAAAAAAAATGATTCAGTGATGTATCCTGTACCTCCTGAAAATGGACAAACAAATTAGAGGCAGAGAGTAATAATTAGTTTACTTTCAACGCTGCTGAAAATATTTTATAAACGTTAATATTTGAAAGGAAAAAAAAAGCATTTTGAACACCAGTCAATGTGACTTAACCCTAATAGCACCAGGGTATTTCAGACCTTGCTATCACAAAGGGGGGGGGGGGGGGGGAGGCATTATGGTTTCCCTTTAAAATCTAGGCCGCTGATTACGCAAGCGCCGCAAAATAGTGATGTAATCTACAAAACTGTATAGTTTGTTTTTCCAAAAGAATGTCTTTTTATTTTGAATAACCAATTGTGCTGATTTATACATGAAGCTATAACTTTCTTAATGTAAATATTCTTTATAATATTTCTAACAAATGTCCTTGAAAAAACAACATCAGTATAAAATCTAAAATCTTATGCATTTCTTTTCAAGCATAATAATAAAACAAATAAATTTCAACCATTGAAAGTGAAAATATCATCTTCATGACTGAGGTGAGAAAACTTTTGCTTTGACTTTGTACACAAATGATGTTTTGAGCTATTTTTGGTCTACGAGCATTAACGGTCATGCAGCATTGTAGCGGTATGCCCTATTTTCATAAATATGGTATAAAAAGGTGGGCACGATTTGAAAGTAAAGTGAGCGGCGCATTAAAAAGATTTTGCACAGTGAAATGGTCATGAAAATGTCGAGGGGGACCATTATGCCCCCCCCCCCCCTGCACCCCCGTGATAGTAGGGTTAAATGTGTATCAATCAAGGGAAATTAGATAATAACAAGCCCACAATTTGAAACTTCTGATATCAGTATTTTTTTATGCAATCTTGTGGGCACATTGAATTAATCTTAATGTAGTAGGTAAACACATCTACTTTGTATCAGCTTCTAAACACTATGGCCCGTATTCTGAACCACGGTTTAGTATTATACTCAAGCACAAACTTTGTGATTGAACTGCAGTCTAACTTTATACCTGAACTCCGTTTTAGACTCGCGATTCACTGACTCTCTATAGAGAATGAATGCTGCGATCCGAAACCAAAGTTGTGTTTTTGTACCAAAACTAGAGTCAAAGATTGTACTCAAGTACAATTCTAAACCATGATTAAGAATACGGGCCTATAAGCTGAAAGAAGTCATTTGTTGAATCAATAACTATCTATTTACATGATAAGTAACGCACAGAACAGTTACCACAGTGAATTTTAAAGTGTTTATGGAGAGTATCCACAAATTTATCTGATTATATAATACCTGTATGTCATAATTTCCCAGGTCCTGGTCTCCATCTGAATCCACATTGTCATCAGATGCCATCCTCTGCTCTGCCTCATCTCCGCTTGACGCACAGATCTGAAAAGCCAAAACATGAATGAATTAAAATAAATAAATAATAAATAAATAAATACATTTTTTTAAAGGAAAGGAAAAGGTGAAAGGATGTACCGTTATGAGGGGAGGGGTATGATTTGCAGAACAAGAGAACATGACAATCAATTCCAACTGAACCATTTAAGAACTGATGCATTTGCAAATTCGTTCTTCCCCAAAACAACAAAGGAATGGAATAATCTACCTTCTTCAGTAATCACTAAACAGACAACCTCTGCCTTCAAATCTGAGGTGTCTAACATACGGAAGCTTGCAAATTAAAATACCACTTGACACCACAGCTCCAGTTAAAATTCCCAAGTGGAATATTTAGGAGGAAACTCATCCAAGATCCAAGATCAGAACAATCTTTTGGCATTTATAATCATGATAAGACTACATGTAGGACCCTAACAAGACCAAGGCTTTTGCCTACTGTCATGCAAACAAGTTCTTGAATGTTTCAATTGTTTAAAAAAAAAAGTTGAACAGTCTACCTGTATATCTTCCTCATCACTCCCAGATTGATCGTTGCTCCCAGATATTGACTCCGACTCTCGGTCATCTTCACTGTATCCAACGTCTTCACCTGACGAAAGTATCTGTAATCATGTTTCAAATACAATGACATAATTAGAACTTTAAAAAAGGCCTTATGAGAATGAACGATCTTTATATTTTTGAAAATGGGAATAATCACTCTAACTAAAATTTGTAAGTTTGTATCGCACTAATGACTAATGAACGAAAAGAGTAAAAACTACAGTCCAGAAACTTTGTATTACAAAAGAAACCTAAAAGCTCCAATTATTCGATAACATTTCTTATTTTTTATCTGTAAACAGAGATATTTGAGTAGGTATAGAACTGGGCACTAATGCAGTTTCGTATACCCTATACTCCACCCTACCCTAACCCTAGTCAGCGGGTGTCGCCGAAAACCCTATCCCTTCTAATGTGGGATATGGAACTGCATTAGCACCTAGATCTGTTATCAAGTCTAAACTTTCTAGAAAATATCACTTTTTTAAACCAAGTCCTCCTGATATGTCTGGAAATAATCCAAAGCAAAGCACTTTTATACCTTCAATGAGTAGCAAGTCATGTATCAAAGTACAGTCCCACCTCACATATTTTTGTTGGAGTTTAATGCTGGAGCAGATTTTGACACAGTAAATTAAAGACTTCTAGACGTAAAGTTATAAGCTGAAAGAAGTTATTTGTTGAATTACTGACTATTTACATGATAAGTAATGCACAGAAGTTACCACAGTGAATTTTAAAGTGTTTATGGAGAGTATCCACAAATTTATCTGATTATATAATCAAGGACAGTCAACTCCCAAATTGAATGGAGCTTGGGACCAAGCCAATCACTTTGTAATAATGCAATCTCGTTATGATGAACATAAAGCCAGACACATGGGCACATGTCTGAAATTGGCACTGGGAGAATCGCCTTGTTATGAAATCTCAGAGTCGACTGTTCTATCAAATACCTCAAACTACATGCATGTATCTTGTTATTATATGCCAGTGTTTCATTAAATTATAATTCATCATTTCTATCTGCATATCAAAAGAACATCTGTCAAAGAAAAACAAGCTTTTGTTAGATATAAGTTTTATTTTTATATCCCCCCATTTTGTTTGGTAAACCACATGCTTTAATAGCCTACTTTTAAGAGTAAAAAACTCTAAAAAATACCAAATCTAATTCTACTAGTACTACAAATTATAATACTTGGAACATTAATTGTTGTAAATAGATACCTGTATGTCATCATTTCCCAGGTCCTGGTCTCCATCTGAATCCACATTGTCATCAGATGCCATCCTCTGCTCTGCCTCATCTCCGCTTGACGCACACATCTGAAAGGCCAAAACATGAATGAATTAAAATAAATAAATAAATATATAAATGAATACATTTTTAAAAAAGGAAAGGAAAAATTGAAAGGATAAACCGGTATGAGGGGAGGGGTATGATTTGCATCAGAACAATCTTTTGGCATTTATAATCATGATAAGACTACATGTAGGACCCTAACAAGACCAAGGCTTTTGCCTTCTGTCATGCAAACAAGTTCTCGAATGTTTTGTTCTTAAAAAGAAATATGGAATCATCTCAATTTATTTTTTCCCCACAAAGATATTAAATTGAACAGTCTACCTGTATATCTTCCTCGTCACTCCCAGATTGATCGTTGATCCCAGATATTGACTCCTGCTCTCGCTCATCTTCAATGTATCCAACGTCATCACCTGACGAAAGTGTCTGTAATCATGTGTCAAATACAATGACATAATTAGAACTAAAGCCTTATAAAATAATAATAATACATAACATTTATTAGGCGCTTAATACTGATGTTTCTGAGCGCACAGAATGAATGAATGATCTTTATATTTTAGAAAATGGGAATAATCACTCTAACTAAAAAATTGTACGTTTGTATCGCAATAATGAAAGAAAAGAGTAAAAAATACATACCAGAAGCTTTGTATTACAAAAGAAACCTAAAAGCTCCAATTATTTGATAAAATTTCAAATTTGTAAACAACAGAGATATTTGAGTAGGTATAGATCTGGGCACTAATGCAGTTTTGTATTCCCTATACTCAACCCTACCCTAATCCTAGTCGACGGGCGTCGGCGAAAACCCTATCCCTTCTAATGTGGGATATGGAACTGCATTAGCACCTACATGTAGATCTGTTTCAAGTCTAAACTTTCTAGAAATAGCACTTTTTTAAACCATGTCATCCGGATATGTCTGGAAATAATCCAAAGCAAAGCACTTTTCTACCTTCAATGAGTAGCAAGTCATGTATCAAAGTACAGTCCGACCTCACATATTTTTGTTGGAGTTTAGTGCTGAAGCAGATTTTGACACGATTAATTAAAGACTTCTAGATGTAAAGTATGCAATGTCTGCATGAACATCAAACTGAAATGAATATGAAATTAAAATAACTATGAAATAAAGAGTCCAAATTTAGGATTTTGTCTTGAGTGGTCTTCTTTCATTTTCAATTTCATGAATGACATTTTGTCAATCCTGGAGCAGCCATAGCGCAGCAGAGCAATTTAAGTCAGAGATGAATCTAACGACTTACATGTAGAGTAGTTGTTAGATTTTATAAAAATTTTGCCCAGAAATTCTGAATAGATACATTTGTACAATATGATGCAACCGCTAGTCAGACGCGTCTGGTCGGGGCTAGCATGATTCCTAATCACTAATACACTATACAGTAGTCTGAGCACAGAGTAGATCTACAGTATAGTGACGTATTGCACCACCGAACACTATCATTATTCCGGAATGTTACTAAAATACTGCATTTTTTTGTTAGGAAATGTTTTAAATAACAATTTTGACCAACTTTGAGGTGATTTTGTTGGGAAAATGTTGACCAGTCCCACATACTGATTTATGATTGTTAGTTCATAAAAGAGTCCACGATCACGAGTGCCAATAATACTAGCCGTCCGGCAATACGATGCACTACCATACAATAAACTTACGGATTTACGTATTAGGTGATATCAAGTACAAATGCGCAACTTTTTACCGGGCTGCACGCCACATCGCATACAGTCAGTTAATTCATACATGTAGTTCTAGATCTAGATCTAATCATATCACTCTTTTTTAAAAGCATATTAAAAAATGATGATATATCGTCCATGATCAGAAATTCAGAAAAACGTAACAAAACATACAAAAAACGTATGATGCGTCCACCCCGTATCGGAAGTCCACTTTCACTCGGAAATCCAAATTCGCGCACAGAAAGCAAAGTACGCACTTCACTGCGCGCTAAAATTGTACAGGCTTAAACAAACGATCGAGTAGTAATGCAAAAACAATAACATTGCCGTTGTTAATACGTTAAATGGAGGAAACAAACTTTCAGAAAAATCTTCATTCAATATCAACGCGTTTTTGTTTACAACACGGTGTTCTATGAGGCTTGTTTATTTTGTGTTTACGTGCTATGTCAATGGTTTCCGAGTGAAGGTGGAAGGGTTTGGAATGCGAGAAAATGGCAAAGGGTGGACGCATCATATTATTAGACCGATAAAATATGTCTCTAATTCGAGGGGCCGACCAAATTACATGACCGTACTGTTAATACGAGGCCCACGAATTAGAGACAGATTTTATCGGTCTAGCATCATATAGACTAGATCTAGACACTAGTTCATTAGTTGACTAGATCTAGATCTAGATCTAGACCTAGATCTATTTCTAAATTATTATTTTTTATTTTATAGCAAATTCTTATCTTTCCGATAGATGGTGGCCACTAGCCTTAAGGGCTCTCTCGAAATGTTTTTTTAATGATAGTATTCGAGAGAGCCTTAACTGGCTCCCATACCCCTGCACGGAGAGGTATGTAAACAACATCAAAAATGTGTCCAAAATCACACTTTCCCGCACCCGCCCAATATTGGACAGTGGCTTTGATAAATTGTGTGGGACTTGTGATCGTAATTAATCCCAGAATATCATAATCAGAGGTAAAAATAAAAAATTAAAAGCAATTTTCTTACCAGACCGATCAGCTTAGCTTCCTTTTCACGTGTACCGTGGGAATTTACGATCTCTACACAATGGTGATGACCTCTGACTGGCACTTCCGTAATTGTGGGTAAATTGTGCTGCTTCCGTATAATGCGCTGTATGAGTGTTATTCAGCGCATTATACGGAAGCAGCACATTTACGAGAATGTGCTGCTTCCGTATAATGCGCTGAATGACACTCATACAGCGCATTATACGGAAGCAGCACAATTTACCCACAATTACGGAAGTGCCAGTCAGAGGTCATCACCATTGTGTAGAGATCGTAAATTCCCACGGTACACGTGAAAAGGAAGCTAAGCTGATCGGTCTGGTAAGAAAATTGCTTTTAATTTTTTATTTTTACCTCTGATTATGATATTCTGGGATTAATTACGATCACAAGTCCCACACAATTTATCAAAGCCACTGTCCAATATTGGGCGGGTGCGGGAAAGTGTGATTTTGGACACATTTTTGATGTTGTTTACATACCTCTCCGTGCAGGGGTATGGGAGCCAGTTAAGGCTCTCTCGAATACTATCATTAAAAAAACATTTCGAGAGAGCCCTTAAGAGTTAAGGCTAGTGGCCACCATCAAACTCATAGCAAAAAAGCGTAACAAATACGCCTGAAACGTAACGGTTGGCATCTCTTTATAAGTATAACTAAGTAACTAACCTGTTCAACTTCAAGATCTCCAGATTCAACTAGATCTAGACCTAGATCTACTCCCTCTTCTCCATTGTCATTGACATTGACATCGCGTTGTCGTTGTTCAGAATCAGATTCAGACTCGGCACAGTCGGAAGAGCTAACGTTAGAGTCTGCGATCGTCGACGTCGATGAATTAACTCCTTCAACATCATGACTATCACCCTCGCCCTCTATGCATGTCCAATAATAATTAGTTCGACGGGGTACCTTTGCAGAATCATCCGTCAGATACTGCTTATACCTTCCGCGTTTCCGATTTTTAGGTTTGTCATTGCCAGCGCCATCCCTTGAATCTCGAGAGCTGTCATTGTCAGCCATGTTGATTTGGTATGGAATGCACGAGCTCGTTCGCAGATGTAATTATTAATTGTTATATATTTAAAATGAAACAATACACATCTTATGCTAGTATTATTATTAGCTTTGATTTCAAGCTTTTTAATTTTTAAAACCTGTTTCTAATTATGTATTTTTTATTTGCATTTGTATTTATAGATTTATTTAATATTTTACTGGTGCTCTTCAAAACGTGTCGCCGCTTCGTGATTTTGATTCTATGGCGCGCATGCACCGATCTCTATTAACAATAGTCAATAGAGATCAGTGATTGCGCTTCTGTGTACGTACGTGTGTACGTGTGCGTGCGGCGCGGGGAGCCCTTCCAAGCAAGGCCACGCGCTTCGTATCCCGTACGTGCGTGCTCGAGCATGCATATTATATGCACGAACGAACACGTGCATGCATGCCCAGCTACAATGTATAAGCTATATATGCATGCACAGCGCACGTAATAGTACGTAAGTACGTACGTACATTGTGCGAAGATTTGAAATTTTTCTCGCAGTTCAAAATTGTAGGTCTGGCTTCTTCTAGATTATTTTACTCTTAGTCTTAGTCTTACATCATGATGAAATATTGTTTGTATGATTTTTTCGAAGAAGGCACAGTGGAAATTGAATCGACTAGTTTCATCGATTTAGAAGTGGATCCCGAGGCAGTTAAAGCAGAAGATTTTAACAATGACCGATGGAACTTCGAACGCGAAGTATTGGTCAACTGGCCATCATCGAGCAAAACCAAGCAGAACAAAGCGTATGTTGCTCGAGTGAAGTTCTTCGCAGGTAAGTTTTTGAATTAGTATGGTTAGGGCAATTAGAAGTCGGCTTAGTAAGCTTTTCCGCTTATTATGGCTACAAAATATAATATAAATTTTACCTGAATTTAGTCTCCTTTAGGCAGAAAATTACGCAGATTATGATGGTCTTCTAGTAGTGTCGTAAATATACACATCCCTGTGCGAAGCACAGCCACAGGGGTGTACAAATGGTGCATGCATTTTGTATCTATTGCACATGTTAAGATTTTCAACTTTGAGATACAATCTTTTGAAATCTAAATGACATGTTATTGATTTTGTGCCTATTATTGATTACATGATTAACAATCTAATTGTTAGTAAAAAAAGAAATACCATAAAATAAATTAAAACTCACTTTATAACCCCAAACTTGCAGTCCTCTATCGCTAGTTCACTGCACTGGCGGCCATTTTGAAAATTATTGTATGGTTGGGGCAATTAGAAGTCGGCTTAGTAAGCTTTTCCACTTATTATGGCTACAAAATATAATATAAATTTTACCTGAATTTAGTCTCCTTTAGGCAGAAAATTACGCAGATTATGATGCTCTTCTCATAGTGTCGATACAAAGTGTGCCCTTAAACTTAAAGATATCGCCTTCAAATGCGTGCGATGTTCTTTTACGCGAACGCGTGTGATGGCAATATGAAGTCGGCGTATTATGGGAATTGCACGTATACTGTCATACTAACAAAATTAGGTAAAATTTAAGTTTACAGAAAAAATAATGATAATTTTGATGGAACTTCTTACCAGTTTCTGCCTCAGCTCAAATCTCCAGTTATGACTTGCCTGTGTATTTGGAACGCATCTTATGCGCACACATGTAAGTCAGAGCACAAATTGCATTGTATTCCCACGCGTATTCTCTTGGTAAGTGCGTAAACGCACTTTTAAAATTACACACGCCGAGGCCGAGTTCATGCTTTGCGCCGACTTCTAATTAACGCACTATACAAACGTTAACTCCCCTTAAGCGTAATTTCAACGAAAAATATATTGAAAGAACCTCACTTCTGTAAATTGCATTTTTAAAGTGGATTTTTACGTCTCCAGTCCCACGTTTTATGAATATGATCATGATGGGACTTTTGAGTCTTTGACTGAGACTGAGTCTATCACTTATCAGGAAATCAGCGAAAATAAGTTTTTTTTTATTAGATCTAAGTTTGAAATACCTTAATTAATTTTGAAGATCCATTCCATGAAATTTCAAAGACTTAAAGACAGATTTCATTTTGCACCCTGATCCTGATGTTCACATTTCATTTTTCAAACCATTCATGTTTTTTATATTGATAAAAATTGGTGTTTCATTATGCCCGGTGAAATGGCAAATTAAATGGTGCACAAACTAAGTTAATTATAAAGCTCAGTAACTTAAATGTATACATGCAACGTAGACCATGATGGATCATGGAGGTATCTAAGTTCCAACGTTATACATGTACTTCAGCTCTCTAGAGTCTAATCAAAGTGTTACTTTGTTAGCTGTTAGTGTTACGATCGGATGTTATTACTTTTGAATTTTGAAAGTGGTCTTGTTCATCATATATGTTCACATGTGGAACTTAAACATGTTGTAAGAAGTCTGCAATAGTTTATCTTGAATAGTTTATCGAAATCGGCAATAGTAATTCATCAACATATTCCTGTGTCTTCACAGATAATCGGCTGGATCACGAACTTCTTAGGGTTCGTGACGAAATGGTCTCTGACGAGAACGAGTCCACGTCTGTGAAGAAAGACCCTAAACTGGCTAAAGGAGCAAAACGATCTCAAAAAAAACCTTTGAGATATGAGTCTGCAGATGATGAGGTGCTTCAGGTGGATATGCCAGCAGCAAATAAGGTATTTATCGTTAATTTTGAACAGCATTAAACTTAATTTAATGGAGATCAAAATTTTGTTTTCAAAACATTAAGGCTTTTCGTCCTACGTGTATAGTAGCCATCCAAATTGTCAGATTTTACCTTGATGTTGGGCTTACAGTATAACAAACTTATTTGCCCCTCTGCATGCATCTCCTATTCTCCTTGCATATTTGCTGAAAAAATGGGTGTAACTGTTGTAAAATGTGTATCAAAGGAAACTTGGGTTCAAGTAAAGATATTCAGGAGATCAATAAGCAGTCTAGTGATTTATATTTTTAAATAATTAGTTGTTGTTGTAAAGCCTATTAGTATTACTCTCTGAAATTGTATTCATTCCTATTGTTTCAGAGAAAAAAAACAAAGACCCAGGCCAAGACAAACCAGGTACGGGAAGCTGTGCTCCTGGACAGGTTGGCAAAAAAAAAGGAAACTGCAAGCAAGGTAAGGGTTTCATCCTATCAGCGTATATCACAAGTAAAACAAATGCATGTAAATGAAAGTATCCTGCTCGATCATCTGGGGCATTGTAGCCTCCCAAGCATTCTTCTGAAATCATTTGAAGTGCCTTTTTGAAATGCTGTTGCGGTCTGTCAAGGCAGATTCCACCTTCTGTTCAACTTTCTGATACATTCCAAACGTTCCCTTAATTTTTCATTATTAGACAACCTAGCATAATTTAATTTGCTACCCTGTAGTTTTTATGGGCGATTCCATGAAAGTATCCCTGGCCCTGAGCCACAAATGTAAAAATGTTCAATAACTCCAAAGTTACAGATGCCACCAGTATCAAACAGAGTTCATTAAGCTCTTTATAAAAGTTTTAGTTTAAAGGCATCTAAAAATGTCTTGTACAGATTTTCTTTAAAAAAACTGTATTTTGGGTCAAAATGTCATGATTTTTCTGGTAAATAACACCGTACCTTTAAATCTTGTTATTTCACACCCCAAGCATTCCTGGTTTGCTTTTCTTTCAGCTTATAGTGAATATTTATTTTCTCCTAATAATGCAGCCAGTGTCATGTTTAACAAATTAAATCTTGACATCACTTTAAAGTTGAAATTTAATTTAGAATTTCACAGCGTAACAGTCTACTAAAAGGCATTTAAATTTGTTGGATAGGTTTAGAAATAAATCATGCATGCTATATTGAACATCAGTCAATGAGCTCTCAATATACAAATATGGGACTTTTATTGTACTTCAAACTTCAGAGACTTAAAGATGTTAAGTTGGTACGTGAGCAAAATCTCAATCTTGTGAAGTAACGCCCGTAACAGCACTTTAATTTATTGTAATTCAACCTTCTAATCAAAGTTGTTGCTGCTAATTCTTTGTGAAATAAATGTGTTTAGTGCTTTACCCAATGGGTGTATTAACTGAAAAAAACCCTCAAACAATTTTCTCTGAGTATTCAAAGTTCCGAAATTCTCTCTGAAATGTAACGCCAATAACGTGGAATCGCCCTTATATAAAAACAATATAACACTATTTAAACATTTATTTTACCTTTTTAGTCACCAACTGACAAGGAAAGAATTGCAGAGCTTCAGGACCAAGTGCAATCTACAACAAAGGAGAGAGACTCTCTTGTTGCCGCCCTCGCCTGCGTTAAAGGTAATATGAGATACTAGGCTTCATACATTGTATTTCAGTTGCATAGAATGGCTCAAATTTAATAAATTTAGTTTTCAAATATTCTTCATTCGATTGATTGTACCATTTATTTGAAACCTGTAAATATGTGAAATATTTGTTTATAAAATTGACCAGCATAATCCTTATTGGATCAGTTTATTATTATTATTATTATCTCTTAATACGAGACGCCTGCTGCCCTGCTCCACCAATTCCCTTCTACACTTTAAAAGTTTCTTCCTCGACTGCGTCCCCTTCCCTACCGGGCAAGGATGGTGAAATAATTCCATGCAAGGATATCTCCCATACTTCACATTCCACATCAACACCGGATTCGACGGGGGCATCTCTAAAAGTAATTGCGAGGGTTCAGGGAGAAACAATCCACCTAAAAGAATAGCCACTTTATTATATGTGACCCCTCACGTGTTGGTTTACAACCTCATGCAGTGCCATTAGCCATATCACAGGTCTTGATAGAAGTTGATAGGTTCCGCTAGTTATTATTATACAAAACTGATTCATTTAATATCTTTCATGGGGATCAGACAGCTGAAACTCGCCGGGAAATCAGACAATTTGACTTAGCCGGCCTCTCTTGGGCCAAACCGAGTACATGGCTATCCCCATGTCAAAATTGAGTTCATATTTTAATTGTTTCCTTTTTTTCTCATGTAGAGCTACCAGCACTTCTGCAGGAGATGAAAAACATCAAGCAGAACGTCCGTCAGTCCTCCAACTCCCCGACATCTTCCAACTCATCACCGTCCCCATCTTCCAAATTGATTACTCACTGTGTAAGTTTAATTTTTAAAGATATTTTTCCCTTATGTTATCTTTAGAACTTACTGTTATTGTTAATTGAAGGGTAATTTGTAATGCGATTATTGATTGAGCATGGTTATGAACTCTAGTATATTTTTTTTGTAATTGATATGATCCATTTACACCATTCTGGGATTTTTTTTTTTTTTTTTTTTTTTTTGCTGCGGTTGCGCGGTCAACTGCAGAGTTCTCATGGGTGGGCCAATTGATTTTTAATTTTTTTTTTTTTTATACATCTAATTGTCTATTTGCAATTGGTCTAAGTGCAGTATTAAAATGAATACTATAGTGCTGGGCGGTATTTCGATATTATCTAAATTAGGCGATATGAAAATAATATCGAATACGCGATTATGATCTCATGATTATTTCGATATATCGCGGAGACACGATATGACCCAAATATCGTTGATATTATGCATGAGTTCCAGAGTCCAGACACGTGTTATTCATTGAGCGGCGGGACTTGTGTGTTTGTGTGTGTACTGACTGTATTATGGCAAGTGCAGTGTGAGTGTATAGTATACACTCACACTGCACTTGTCATATAATACATTCAGTAGTCAGTATACACACACAAACACATGCATACACACATGCACGCACGTGAACGTGAAGCCGTTTTCCGGCTCCACGATATATCGTGTTATCGACGATATTTTACTGACGATAATCGGTTAACCTTCAAATCAAATATCGACCAGCACTAATGAATACCCCTTTGATGTTTTTTTTTATTTAATGCAGGATCCCGTCTCTCCGAAGTATGACTCCAAAAAAGCAAGAAAAAGTGCCACCAACAACGCCTCAAAATACTTGCAGGACTTAATGACCAGAACATTTACGAGGCAGGAAATGGCAAGCCATTCCCTTACAGGGGGGGCATCGAATGCCAACGCAGGGCAGGAGGCACGTCCACAAATAAATAAACAAAAAATGGAAGAGCTGTTCAGTAAGTTTATTAATAGATTTGATTTGTACCTTGCTTCAAAATAATTATTTTTGTGTGAAATCAGGCCTCATATTATTCATCACTCAGAAGAAATTAAAGTTCCCATGCAAAGAAACTGAACATGAATAATTTTTCATGAAATTGCAAAAAGAGATTATGCCAACCCCAGTATTACTATTTCCGACCTCACGGAAAAGATTTGTAAAACACAAATCGAGAAAAATTGGAATAAATGCCACCCCCCTTCCCATTGGAAAAACCTTCCGAAACTCGCCGAACACGGCTGATATTTGTGACGTCACTCTACAGACACAGCTAGCAATAGCAGACTACATCCTATAGACAATGTACAGATTCTCTGGTGTACTTGTTTGCCAAAGTGAGAGTTTTATTGATATTTAGCAGGATATATGTCATACCAATGCGAAGAGAATGTAACATGTTCCCCCGTTATTTGAATGATCTGCTTTAAAAACATCCACAGTAAAGACAATCTATAAAATAAAAGGTGAAATTCCATGTCTCTCATGCAATTGCCCGCCACAAACAGTTCAGCCAAAATCATTTTCAGCATTAGCTATGCTTTGCTACCATTTCAGTTATGCATGCAGCCCCACTGCTATTCACGATTGTTAGGTGGGCTTTTCAAACTCAAAAATACGACGACACTTGCCTTCCAAAAACTAAAATATGCCCTTCCAGTGAATGTTTCTATGCTGGGCATTGGTATAGCAGGGTTCAGTGCCACCTTTTCCTCCAACATTATCACAATTAGCCAAATTTGAAGTACATTAAACCTGTTCCTCAGTAGCAATGAATGCACTTATGATCTTTGCTTGAGCTATGACACGTCGTCTGCTACCATTAGATTGGACTATGTCATGACGTCAATAAAAACATCACCAAATTTTCCCGAATTCCTCCAAAGTGCTCGCATTACTGCAGTCATTTTTTGAATTTTCTCTTTGCTTTTTTTGCATTCCCCGATATGTAATGAGCAAAAGTCTTACACATTTGGCATTTCCAAGCTTCTAGCATAAACATTATATATAATTTGTGCATAGTTGCAATTTTCTTTGCATGTCTACTTAAACATAATGAATAGGGTGTAATTTTTCCTACCTTTTTGAGCATACCCAAAAGACATGTAGAAAATGTGAAAATGGGAAATTGACTAAATGTCATTCTATTAAATCAAATTCATGGCATTGGGCTTACATTTGTAAAGGGGAAGTCCACCCTGAAATGAAATTAATTTTAATCGAAGCAGGATAATGACAGACACATAAATTTGAGGACAATCCGTCAAAGAATGACGATGTTACGGATGTTTATAAAGTTTTCATTTTGTGACGATATTGTGAGCTGCTCCTCTCATATGTTGTGTACAGTAAATTCATAAATGGGTTATTTCATGGTTCTTTCCACAGAGGTATACAAACATGGGTTTAATGACGTTATCAAAGGTTTCTATTGTGCTTTCAGTTCTTGTAAAATTGTTGAACATGACTAACTTTCATTTCCTTCTAAGTGTATATGTCCATGTTTTCACCCTTCTCTTGTTCTACAGAAAACGTGGCTGCACAATACCCAGACACAGACATGAAGACTTTGAAAGAAGCTGCAAGGAACAAGCTTTCAAATGAGAGGAAGTTGCTCAAGAAGCAGTCCCTTACAAAGTAAATATGCCCATCACAAGCCTGGGGAGGGAGGCTCCCCCCCTTTCCCACAATATTTCCACATATCTTTGTTAGATTTGTATTGCATTTTTTTTAGAAAACGACATCAGGGCTTTCAGTTTGCAAATTAGGATGTCTCTTAAACCAACTAGGCACTTTAAAAAGTATCTCACATTTGGAGTTTTTACATACATTTTTTTCTTTTGTCTTAAAACAATTTTTGTTTTACTTTTAATTTATCCTGAAAGTCAATTTCTAAAGGGAAAAAAAGTGAATTTTCTTGGAGAAAATGTCACACTTTTTTGGCATTTCATGAACAGAAATAAACAAGAAATTCACAAAACAATAAAATACAAAAAGAGAAAGAAAAGATTTCCAGGGAATATTGATACCATGCATGAGAAATACACCCCCCCCCCCCCCCCCCCTCCCTCCAGGTTGTACGCATGGGTTCTGGTGCAGCTTTAAAAAAAAAAATTATTATTGCATACTCTTCTGAAGATAGTTTTCCTCCTTAAGTAATATACTAAAAGCACTGAATACCATCAACTTCAAGCGTTAATGACTCGTACACTTGAAAAATGAAAATCTTGCCAGTTAACTTTGCCTTAATTCTCTGAACTTGCCGGCACAAACTTGCTACTTATTTATCCCTCATTTATAGAGTGCATATTCCCCCAAAAGAAGATGAACAAATTTTAGTGTTGTTTCAATATCATATCGGCATATCGGGTACTTTTTTTATCATATCGGTATCGGCCGATATAGGTTTAAAAGTGGAACCGATACCGATATTAAAAAAAAATAAAAAATCAAGTGGGGTAACCTTTATCAATCACAGTAGTCCAGACATGTGTAATGATACAATTTAGTTTTCCCAGTAATTGAGTAGTAATTGGAAATTAAAATTTAAGAGAAAACTGAGGCTCGGACAAATATGGCAAAACATGTATGAGAATTTGAGTGACATGGACCATCACATAACATTGTGTGTGTGTGACTGATGTGATTTGTATGCCTTCATTGCATGAACAAAATAATGTCCTCTAAATCTTAGATTATATCCATTATTTCATGACAGTAATTCTCTCAGCAGAACCCTTTTTGCTATGGAAAATATATCTAAATTACTTGCACAGATATTGTCCTTGTAGAAAATGTAAAATATTGGCGGATCTAAAATCAAAGCAATAAAATCCTTCTGCAGTCTTGATGCGCAGTTAGCTGGGCCGAAGGATTTTATTACAAAGCCTTTGCTTCCCGGAGCATTTAAATCTGCCGATTTTTGCAACATTTTCTACAAGGACAACATCTGTGCAAGTAATTTAGATAATTTAGATATATTTTTCGCAGCAAAAAGGATTCTGCTGTGAGAATTACCGTCATTTTGCTATTGCTGTGGAAATAATGAATATAATCTGCTGAGATTTAGGGGACATTTGTTCAATGCAATGAAGGCATGATTCACATCAGTCCCACACACACAATGTTATGTGATGATCCATATCACTCCAATTCTCATGTATGTTTTGCCATATTTGTCCGAGCCTCAGTTTTCTCTTAAATTTTAATTTCCAATTACTACTCAATTACTGGGAAAACTTAATTTGTATCATGACACATATCAGGACTACTGTGATTGATAAAGGTTACCCCTTTTGATTTTTTTCTTCTGATTTTTAAAAAATTCTCTAGATTTTTTTGTTGTTATACATATCGGTATCGGCATCGGCAGATATGAATTTGTTTCATATCGGTATCGGCCGATATGCTTTTTCTCATATCGAAACAACACTAACCAAGCTTATTCCAAGCTCATGTATTTTGACAATTTAAAGGTAACATGGTTAAAGATGAACTTTTTACCTTTGCAGTGATACCTTTCTTGCATCACATATGTCACACATACCCCCAATAAATTGCAAATGAATGTGACATTTATAAAGTCTAGTTTTTGCAAGTTTAGAAAAAATGATAGAAGACTATATGGTGAATGTTTTCAATGTTGTCACATGGCATTGACTAGGATTATGTTCGATCTTATTTACAAAAACTGGGCTTTCGCATGTCATTTAATTTGCCTTGTACTTATGCGTGACATCTGTGATGCAAGAAAGATATCATTGGAAAGGTGAGGAGTTCTTCTTGTTACACATAAATTGCAAAAATTGTGAGATTGAAATAGAGACTTCTACATTTCGATTACCTTTTACACACTGTATAGTAGACTGAATTTCCATAGCACTTGATACCATAAACTTGACATGATTCACATGAGAAAAAAAATCTTTCTAGTTATCTTTGCCTTCTCTCAACTTGCCAGCACAAACTTTCCACCTATTTATCTCTAGTTTTGTCATTGTCTCATCATGTTTTTAATAGAAAAATTAAATCAAAAAACTAAAACACAATACCCCACCAGTGTAGTGGAACGTAGTATAATGAGATGCCTTGTAGCATGAATATTTTTATGTTTTGGGGATTTCCATCTTGTTCTTCCCATTTGCTTGTTAACAAAATATTTAGATTTTGTGTATTCATAAATTTACATGTATTTCAGTATGGAAGACTGAAAGTTCTAGTTTGCCAAGAGGATTTCAATAGAATGGGGTCACAAGTGTGTTATTTGTTTAAAGTGAAATTTCTAAGGTTAAGTTTTCATTTGCATAGTAGATTAGCTGTAATAGTGTAGTCTATAAATAATAGATTAGGAGTACGTACATGTACAGTCCATTCCTGCTATAATGTGGTGCTCAGGTCCAAGCCAATAGACCGATTTACTAATGTATTCAAATTTATGGATATTTCTTCCCTTGGGACTAGCTGGTAACAAGTTATCCCATTAACATGTTCCAGACAATGGTAATTCAATACTTGGAATCCACTATGAATACATTAGTTGTTGCTAGTCGGCAAACATTGCAAGCTTTACGGTTGTCAGGATCAACCTTTGTTAAAATGGCATGCATAAAATTTGAATACATTAGTAAACCGGTCAACTGCCTCGTTAAAATGAAATCTCGCTAAAGCCCCTGTCACATATCACTCCGGTGCCCATACGGCGAGTAAAAAACAGCCGTTTTCCCTATTTTCGAACAGAGCAGTTTGTACGAAAACGGGCAAAACGGCAGATTTTTACAAGCCGTACGGGCCCCGGAGTGATTTGTGACAGGGGCTTAAACTGGGAACAGCTACAGGTGAACATGTTTGAAATTAGCACTATGCTTCGTCATAATGAAATCTTGTATCTGTACTTGTGATGAAATATTGTTATACTGCACACATTGTGGCCTACATGTATATACAACTTAGTTTACTTTTCATGTTTATACATGTACATGTACATATAGTTCCAGTAATGTGATGTTCTAGTTAAAAGTGATTTATTTTTTGATCAGATTACATTATTCTCTTGCTATGTTGGGTGTAACACTGTTAGTTACATCATCAGTTTAGTTTAGAAATTAAATATGTAAAATTCTCTTCCATAAGCTTATTTCATACCTCTTCTAGGATTTCTTCCATTCCTACCACCAGATTACCTGCAATTAAGTCACATCTCATGGTTTACTTGCACGAACACCCTTTTTGAGGACTTGCCATAGGTTTGTACACGTTTTAGGTCCAGGCTCTCTTCAGTCTCTCCTTAATTGACCTTCACTTTACTCTGCTTTAACTTCTCCAAAATCAAGTTTTTATGAATGTCTGGATCATTGTCTAGTTGAAAGACCCAATTTCAACCTGGATCAAAGTTTTGGGCTGACATTTAGACAAGATGCTACATATGCTTCACCACCAACATGACCATGACTACAATACTTCACATTGAGTTTATTATTTGATGTGAGTGATGGTGGTGGAGCTTGTAACGTCATGTCTAAATGTCAGCCCAAAACATTAATCCAGGTTGAAATTGAGTCTTTCAAAAATACAATGATCCAGACATTCATTTAAAAAAAAAAAATGATTTGGAGAAGCTAAAGCAGAGTGAAGTGAACACTGGCGCCGGCGCGTTTCTCGGAGACAAAGCATTGGAGGGGCAGAGCATTGTTCACGAACAGTGGTTTGCCCCCTCAATGCTTTGTCATTACAAAACGTGCCGGCGCCACTGGAAGTGAAGGTCAAGGAGTAGTTCTGGAGAACATGGACCTAAAACATGTACAAAGTACATGTATTCAGGGTAGTGTGTATAAACAGTGTGTGTATACAATCAAATTTTAAACCAAAGTATTCAGGGTAGTGTGCATAAACAGTGTGTGTATAATCAAATTTTAAACCAAAGTATTCAGGGCAGTGTGTGTATAAACAATGTGTGTATAAACAAATTTTAAACCAAAGTATTCAGGGTAGTGTGCATTGCATAAACAAATTTTAACCAAAGTATTCAGGGCAGTGTGTGTACAAACATATTTTAAACGAAAGTATTTTAGGGCATAATTACATGCTTATTTTGTATCATAGCTACATGTATTTATGTAGCAACTCAAGCATTTATCAAATTTGTCTTTCTTTTATTAAAAGGTGACTGAACCATTTCATAAACCCTGCGATGTATGGTTTTACTGCTGTGTACAATGTAGTATTGATATGTGGTATTCTGATGTGGTAGTGCTGTGGTATTGCAGTGCGACTGCTGTCTTACTGATATGTGGCAATGCTGTGTCATACGTACCACATAGCAGTACCACACAGCAATACCACACAGCAGTACCACAGCAATACCACACAGCAGTACCACAGCAATACCACACAGCAGTACCACAGCAATACCACACAGCAGTACCACAGTAGTACCACACAGCAATACCACAGCAATACCACACAGCAGTACCACAGCAATACCACACAGCAGTACCACAGCAATACCACACAGCAGTACCACAGCAATACCACACAGCAGTACCACAGTAGTACCACATAGCAGTACCACAGCAATACCACACAGCAGTACCACAGCAATACCACACAGCAGTACCACAGCAATACCACACAGCAATACCACAATATGTGTGTGGTATTTCTGTGTGGTACTGATGTGTGGTATTGCAGTGTGGTACTACTGTGTGGTACTGCTGTGTGGTATTGCTGTGGTACTGTTGTGTGGTATTGCTGTGGTACTGCTGTGTGGTATTGCTGTGGTACTGCTGTGTGGTATTGCTGTGGTACTGCTGTGTGGTATTGCTGTGGTACTGCTGTGTGGTATTGCTGTGGTACTGCTGTGTGGTATTGCTGTGGTATTGCTGTGTGGTACTGCTGTGGTACTGCTGTGTGGTATTGCTGTGGTACTGCTGTGTGGTATTGCTGTGGTATTGCTGTGTGGTACTGCTGTGGTACTGCTGTGTGGTATTGCTGTGGTACTGCTGTGTGGTATCGCTGTGGTACTGCTGTGTGGTATTGCCGTGGTACTGCTGTGTGGTATTGCTGTGTGGTATTGCTGTGGTACTGCTGTGTGGTATTGCTGTGTGGTATTGCTGTGGTACTGCTGTGTGGTATTGCTGTGGTACTGCTGTGTGGTATTGCTGTGTGGTATTGCTGTGGTACTGCTGTGTGGTATTGCTGTGGTACTGCTGTGTGGTATTTCTGTGTGGTACTGCTGTGGTACTGCTGTGTGGTATTGCTGTGTGGTACTATTGTGTGGTACTGCTGTGTGGTATTGCTGTGGTATTGCTGTGTGGTAATGCTGTGTGGTATTGCTGCTATGTGGTACTGTTGTGTGGTAATGATGTGTGGTATTGCTGTGTGGTACTGATGTGTGGTATTGCTGTGGTAATTTTGTGTGGTACTGATTGATGTGTGGTTTTGCTGTGTGGTACTCCTGTGTGGTAATTTCTGTGTGGTATTGTCCTGTGGTAATGGGCAAAAAAACCACAGGATTATTTTGTGGTATTTTCCTGTGGTATTTTTCCTGTGGTATTTTCCTGTGGTATTTTCATGTGGTATTTTCTATGGTATTTCCTGTGGTACAACTGTGTGGTATACCACAGGAATACCACACGATATTTTTGTAAGGGCCGTAATTCAAATATTAATTTTTTTCCCTGAACGTATGCTCCTTTTGGATAATTACGTAACCAAAGAGAAGATAGATAAGTGAAGATTTTGGGCTCACTTTGTGCTTACTTGATCATAAATATTCCCAGCTCATTTTTAGCTCATCCGGCCCGAAGGGCCCGATGAGCTTATGCCATGCCGTGGCGTCCGTCGTCCGTCCGTCCGTCCTTCCGTCCTTCCGTCCGTCCGTCCTTCCGTCCGTCCGTCCGTCCGTCCGTCCACAGTTTTCAAAATGCTTCTTCTTCGTTATTTTTCAACCGATTTTGATTCTGATTGTTTCATAAGATAGGGCTAGGAGGGGGATTTAAAACTTCTACACAGAATCGTGAAATTCATTATATATGCTAATTTATGCAAATTTATTCGAAATCACAAAAAATGCTTCTTCTCCTTCATTTCTTGACCGATTTTGATTTGGTTTGCTTTATCTGGTAGAGCTAACTTTGGTACACTAAACTTGTACACAGAATTTTGAAATTTTTCTCCATTAATTAATTATGGTAATTTATGCAAATTTATTCCAAAAATCACAAAAAATGCTTCTTCTCCTTCATTTCTCGACCGATTTTGATTTGGTTTGCTTTATCTGGTAGAGCTAACTTTGGTACACTAAACTTCTACACAGAATTTTGAAATTTTTCTCCATTAATTAATTATGGTAATTTATGTAAATTTATTCCAAAAATCACAAAAAATGCTTCTTCTCCTTCATTTCTCGACCGATTTTGATTTGGTTTGCTTTATCTGGTAGAGCTAACTTTGGTACACTAAACTTCTACACAGAATTTTGAAATTTGTCTCCATTAATTAATTATGGTAATTTATGCAAATTTATTCCAAAAATCACAAAAAATGCTTCTTCTCCTTCATTTCTCGACCGATTTTGATTTGGTTTGCTTTATCTGGTAGAGCTAACTTTGGTACACTAAACTTCTACACAGAATTTTGAAATTTTTCTCCATGAATTAATTATGGTAATTTTTTATTTATTTATTTATTTATTTATTTATTTATTCATTTATTTTTATTATTTATTTTATTATTATTTTATTTTATTTTTTTTTTTTTATTTTTTTTTTTTTAATTATTTTTTAAATTTTTTTTTTTAATTTTTTTTATTAATTTTTTTTTTTTTTTTTTCCATGTCCCTTCTGGGGCGTCAAATCTATATTTTTTTCACTCTATTTTTTTTAAAATTAATTTTTATGTCCCTTCCAGGGCATCACATTTTTATTTTTTGACCAGTTGAAAAGTGTACCACATGAAATTTGCGATATTTGATGTTGCGAGATGCCGGATGAGCGCTACGTCATTGACGTTCTGGTTGACTTTCCCCGCCAATCATGAACCTGGAAATTTAGGATGGCATCCCGTGGTGCATCTACATGTACATCCCGGTTGATGTTTTAATTTTAGTTTTCACAGAGTCAGGATGAAAGCCAAAATGTTACTGCCTGTGGACTTTTTACATCAATGTATACTCCTGCTTCAACATCCACATCGGCATCAACATGGTAATTGGCAAAGATGATAATTTGGGTCAAGATTTATCGCATGTAACAGAAGGTAAACAAGTGAGAAGACAACAAAGAGAGAGGGAGGGAGATATGGGAATGGAGTCTTTGACATGCTGCATGCTCCTTTTGGATAATTACGTATTGCAAGAAAAGAGAGGATAGTGAACATTTATGGTCATGGCGATCACCGCCACGAAGGGGAGCGGCGGCTTCTCAGCGGGGTCGGGCATGTTGTCATCGACATCGCCATATAGTTTCTGCTACGACTTTCATTTCGATGGTCTCTGGGTTACTGAATTAGAAATATGAGCTATGGCAAACCTATTACAAACTGATACATACACATATCTGATGATCCGGATCACTTGAAAAAAGGGAAACGAGTGAGAAGGAAAAAGAGCAGCAGATCTGGGAATGGAGCCTGCAACACGCTGCATGCTCCTCTCTGATAATTACATACCCCAAGAGAAGGTAGGTACAGTAGGTAAATTTTTGCTCACTTTGTGCTAATTCGATCACGAAAATTCCTAGCTCATTTTGATTTCCCCACTAATTTTGACCCCGGCACGCTAGGATGGTATCCAGGGGTGTATCCACCTCTTATTACGCCGTTAGCCCTCAAAGCCAAGACTTACTTTCGTTGCAAAAATTTGCAATCACATTCTAATTTATATAATTTGAGAAGCTTGCGTGATACACTGCTCTTTGAGTTACCCAAATGTTCTGCCAAAACAACAGTTTCGGGGCGACACAAACAAATGCACGATTTTATTTGAGAAAAATTGAATCTGTTGGTGCAGGGGTGAAGACACTCGATCAAGCAGGATACTGACCTCATCTAGTAAGGCTGATGAATCAAGCACAAGTAAGTCTTCTAGCTGGAAAGATGGCAAAAGCAAGACTTCTATAAACTGGAGGACCAAACTGAAAGCTACTTATCAAAAAAAAAGTATGCTAAGGTCAAGGAAAGGGAGTAGGCCTACTACAAACTTAGACGTCTGGAAATGTCCTTGGCAAGTGAGGACCTCAAGAAAAGAAATATGTCAGAGGGAGAAAGGCAGACTGCACAAAAAAGGAAAAGCATACAGTGCAGGCTGTGCTATTAAAACGGATGAGAAGAATGAGAGCTAAGGAGAGAGAAGAAAAGAAAAAAGCACCTGTACCAGAAAACAACTGTACGCAAAAAAGGGAAAAAATGCCATGTTGGCTGAGAAACGGCGAAGGTAACGAGCTACTATGACGCCTCAAGAAAAAGAAAAGAACATGAAACGACTTAGAGAGTTATATACATGTACAGACCGATGTTCATGAAGACTAGCTAGGGCCCATCCCGTAGTTCCTCGGAGACAGCCAACACTCCTAGAAACTCTAGAGAAACGTTGCATGTTCGAGCGGGGGAGCGATCGGCACGATGATCGCGGTCGACCTCCGCCCCGTTACTGTATCATGATTGTACTGTATTAGCTAAACGACTGGGATGGTCGGACATTGGACGAGATCCTCTTTGTCTACAGGACCGGAGTAAAGGAATCAAACAGGCTATTCTCCCTTTGAAGTCATGTTCAATAGGAAACCAACATTTCCTATTGAAGTGGAGAGGAGCAATGATGAGAGAGATCAACGTGTATATTATATTTCATTAAACATACCACTTAATTACTTAGACATGTTCTGCCTTAAATTTCAGAATGCATCTACGCAATTTTCGATGAATGCAGAAAATCGACAGCCAACAAAGTTTTAGGGCTCTTTGATGTCCATTTTAGTGTAGAGGGCTCGAGAGAAATTACAGCAGATGACCGTGAAAAGGTCATACAAGAGATGAAGGAGAGGGGCACGGACATCAACACTGGTGTCAAGCCAAACATCAAAGAGGCTCAGACACGTCAAAAGAAGGCATACGACAAGTATCATGTTCATTAGGCTATCAGTGTAGGAACCCGGGTCTGGAAAAAAAGACATGCAAAGATCTACGAGGAAGGGGGGCAAATTGATGCCAAGGGCAACCGGCCCTTTTCTCGTTGAGAAATATCTCGGAAAGGGCCTCTACATGTTGAGGGACCTCCAAAAGGATGTCATCCTGAAGCGCAAGGTGAATGGTAGCCAGCTGGTCCAATACCATGAAACCGACCGAAACATGTGATGAGGAAACTGCCGGACACTCCAACGCTGGTCAGCCTGTAATTCAGGGCATATGGAACCAAGGCAATGATTGCACCACAATGGCAAAGCAACCAGACGTTTTCACGTTGGGAACATTAGCGGAGGAACTAGCGGAGACAGCCATCACTCCTAGAAATTCTGGAGAAACGTTGCATCCTCGAGCGGGGGAGCGACAAGTGAATGAGATCGATCGGCGCAATGATCGCAGTGAACCTCCGCCCCGTTACCGTTGTTGAGAACGAGGGATTCATAGATTTGGTGACCCTTTTGGAGCCGAGATATCCAATTCAATCGCGGCGTTTGAGGAGGCAAACGACTTCGCTGTCAGACTCTGTGCCGATGGTGAAGAGCTTTGCCAAGCAATATTACATGATGCAATAGGGGGAGGAACATGGAGACGTGACAACGAAATTCCACAGGAAGTACCAGAACTTCCAAGTCACTCTACCGGATGGTAGAGGTGATACATCAGCTGTGTCTGAGAGCTTCCAGGAGAGGGTGAAGGAACCTGCAGAGAGTATTTCATCTAATGACCCAGCAACTACCACCGAGACAACAAATAAAATAATCACAACCATTAAGTCGACGATGACCGATCAAGGACCAACAATGCCACAATTTTCGAACAAAATACATGCGCTAAAAAAGAGATCCTTCCCCATGTTGTGTGCAATTGGGACGGCCAACTCAATCGAAGACAAATCGACCTGCCAGCAATTTGCCACCTTCTACTGTAAAATCACCCGATCATCAATTTTGCAGGAGGTGGACAAAGTGCTGAAGGCCTATGAGGATATTGCTGGTGGAGGTAAGTCCACTCATTCCATCATAGAGGTTGTGATAGGTCGGGAGTGGAAGACTCTTTCACTGCCTACTTGGACAACCAGTATGACTCCCTAAACCAGCAAGTGGACTACATCGGAAACAGAGCAAACATATTGTTTGAAGGTGCAGTTGCGACTTACTTCCACATACCGCATATTTCCAGCTTTGTCGGCATGCTTCCGGACCCTAACAACCTTCTGCAAGCTGTCGCAGAAGATGCGCAGGACAGGATTGTGGAAGCTGAAGTCAAGGCCCTGGGAATTACTCACCAACTAATCACTCGACCCCTTTGGACTGCAGTCAAAACAGCCTCAAACATCCTCAGTCTCAACAGCACTCTCCATGAACTCCAATTGAAATTGAAGGCTTGGAAGGATGATGCCAGTCCAATGCTCGCTGGAATATCAGCATTAGAGAACATTCCTTGAATGTGCAGATCATCTGCAATGCAGAATTCAGGATCATGAATTGTGTGTCTCGCTGGCCGGGCAACACTCATGACAGTAGAATTATTCAGGTTATAAAATTAATCACCCAGTTGAAGTGATTGGAAAAGATCCTTCTAGATCACAGGTATGAGTGAAAGCCTTTGAAAGGTTGAACATTAATAGAGAATTAACACCCTGCATAATGCCACACGCACCACTTTACACCCATGTTTAATGAAGACAATCTTTTTAATCAAAGAATTTAATCCATGGAGTATGGTCTCTGCCATTTTCAGAGAAGTTACCCTCTTGTGAATTGTAGAGCTTGCCTGCAATGACATCATATTCCCATGAGGGGTGGTGATCCAGATCCAAGAAGAGAGCAGCAAGTGGAGTTTTATGCCGTGTCCGGTTTTCCCAAGTCGTTAATCATCATTGTAATCTCCTGTCCTGCATGCCCCAAGAGTGAGGGCAAAATGATTGTTTGCCTTGATGGAAACTTTGGCCTTGTGAGGTGCAAGAAAGGAGGCAAGGAGGTCAGACCCACCCAATTTGGAATTTTTATTCCAGATGATGAAGTGAAAGACTTTGTGGATAATTATGAGCAAGACAAGGGTGCACAGAGTGCTGATTGCAGCAATTTTCAAGCTGGCCAGCTCGTCCGATCCAAGAAACGTAACACTGCCTTGGATGTGAAAGGAGTTTTCGCAGCAGTGTGTAAACACGGCTACCCTGGACGAAAGCGCAAGTCGGCATCCGCATCGACATCTGGACAAACTGCAAAGGCCGCAGCTTCTTCATTGGAGCTAGATGAGTTGTCGACGTCTGAACTAATATATTTTGTAGATATATAAGATAAAATGGGATATAATCATATGTTGAAGTGATATGTAATTTGCTCAATGATTGCAAGTCTATCCTTTTTTCCCTTCAATTATTACATTCCATAGGATGAGGGCTTTAGTCGTCAGAGGAAAGCTCAGGCAGCTGGCGTCTTGGCGCGAAAGAGGAGAGCAGTTGAGGAGGTGTTGATGACGGAGGGAGAAATGAGACGGGTTGTGGAGTGGTATGATTACCAGCTCGATATCTTGAGACAGGAGGTGCTGTCCATCAGGATGGATGATACCAGGGAATAACTCAGCATGTGTGCAATAATACAGCAGCGCATTAATACTCTGGAAAGACACATGCACAATGCCAATATAGCTTTCTCCAAATTTTTGGTGTAATGATTTGTGATTAGCCTACAAGCCCCACAATTTTAAACACCTCCAAAACACAATTTGGAAACCTATACTTCAGAATAGCGACTGTTTACGATTCTGTAAAAATATCCTTATTGTATAGCCTTGGATATATTTATATTTTATTTTGAGAAAGCAACCTTGGCATTTATGATCTTTATGTGCTGCTGTATTATTGCACAGAATTCCCCACCGACAATTTACTATTGATTGTGTTCTCTATACAGGTCAACCTCGGTTATAGCAAGCTCTTATAACGAGGCTTTTGTCTTGGTCTCATTTGTTAACATGTGTTGTTCAATGGGAAAGAACCCCGTTTATATATCAAGCTCTGTTATAGCGAGAATAATAACTTTTTTTTTATAACGAGCTCTTTCTGCTAATGTTATTTTTTTTTTAAATCTTAAGATGTTACCCATCTTGATATGAACATAATCATTAAAGTGATCCATGTACTTTGTCCAACTCTACGAAAATTACTTTGAGCTTCCACATTTCTCTTCTACCGTGTTGTTTAGCTTATGGTAAAAGAAGAATGAAATAGGGTTAGATTTTTCAAATGTCCCTTTAGTTTGAGCCTGCAAGAAAAGCATTCTTCGTAATGAAATGAAACTTTGCCTTAATAAACCCGAGTAATGTACCCTCTACCACACTGAATTACAACTTGTCTTCTAAATTACTTTCACAGAGTTTTCAACTTAAATATTATTTATAAAAAAACTAATTTCTTCTGGTCCCATACGTAACGCCATACATTTTATCTAATAAAATATTATTGCAAAGGTCAAAGGTCACCATCTTTACCATGGTTATTCTTCTCATAGATACCAGTAATGGAGATGGTAAAATAATAAAATCAAAGTCCCTCTACATTATTTTTTAGGGGGTGAAAGTCTCTGAAATGTCCCATACGTAACACGCGCGTTATCTTGGACTTGCCCTAAAACAAAATAGCTGGTGAGCAAACTGTCACTTTAACCTCATACAAATAGAAATAGTGGATAACTACATAATTTGCATGAAAAGTTGAACATTAATAAAGAATTAAAGCTCTAATATTTTGTTATCATTGTCTCACATTACCGTAAAACTCCGTGTATAAGGCGCATTTTTTTTTTTTTAGAATTTTTTTTGGGACACCCTGTAGTCATGTTCAATGCATATTGCACTGGTCCAAGGCATGCCAGAAGCTTACAGTGTGTTGTAGCATTCAGCAACATATACCTATTTCTCACAAAAAAAATGTTGGTTACTGATTTTAAAATTGCAAGTTTATTGAGCAAATACTGCTGCTAATGAATATTCATACATTTGTGAGCAGCAGTACTCATATTATATATGCAATTATCTAACCAGTGGTTATAAATTTTGCTCATAATTAAAAATATTTGTTAGTTTATTAAGAAAAGTATATATAGAAAAGAGTATAAGTGCTAATGAATATTCATGAATATGAACATGAATATTTATGAGCACCAGTGTTAATGCTCAATGTGTGCAAGTTCTGTACTAACCACTATTATGTAAGTGAAAAAATCTATGTGATGATGAAAGCTACAATTGACATTAAGCCCCTGGTATGCCTTAGACCAGCGATGTAAGTATTCCAACAACACTACAGGGTGTCCCCCGAAAAAAAATACAGGGTGTCCTAAAAAAAAAAAAAAAAAAAAAAAAAATTTTTTAGAAAGTTGGGGGTGCGCCTCATACACGGGTGCGCCTTATACACGGAGTTTTACGGTACCCGGAATTTGTATTCTTTTTGACATGCTTAGGTAGGAGAGCTTGTATGCACATCAGCATGGAAGATGAGAAAGGCGACTCTCGAAGAAGGAGACACGAGCATTAAGATCACAATGTGGGGGGAGGCCGCGACCAAGGCGGTTCTAAGAGGACAGAAAACGGTAGGAGAGCTTGTATGCACATCAGCGTGGAAACGGAGGAAGATGACTCTGCAAGAAGGTGAGAGGAGCATTAAGATAAAAATGTGGGGGGGGGGGGGGGCCGCCACCAAGGCAGTTCTAAGAGGACAGAAAACGGTAGGAGAGCTCGTATGCACATCAGCGTGGAAACGGAGGAAGATGACTCTGCAAGAAGGAGACATGAGCATTAAGATCACAATGTGGGGGGGGGGGGGGGGCCGCCACCAAGGTGGTTCTAAGAGGACAGAAAACGCACAGTTTGTCGTAGAGTTTGAGAGAAGGATCAGACGGAATGCCATCGGGGTGTTGTCCAGGCAAATTACATATTTTCTTTTTAATTCATCACGTTTCCGGATGACCTACCAACACTTCGCGAGCAGCAAGTCAAGTTTTACACCATGGCCGGTTTCCCCCAAGTCGTGGGAGCAGTAGATGGGACGCATGTTCTACTGAATGGCACAGAACTAGAGGAAGAACAAGTATATACCAACAGGAAGGGGAGACATTCCTTGAATGTGCAGATCATCTGCAATGCAGAATTCAAAATACTGAATTGTGTATCTCGCTGGCCGGGCAACAATCATGACAGTAGAATTATTCAGGTTATAATCACCCAGTTGAAGTGATTGGAAAAGATCCTTCTAGATCACCTGTATGAGTGAAAGCCTTTGAATGGTTGAACATTAATAGAGGATTAACACCCTGCATAATGCCACACGCACCACTTTACACCCATGTTCAATGAAGACAATCTTTTTAATCCAAGAATTTAATCCATGGAGTATGGTCTCTGCCATTTTCAGAGAAGTTACCCTCTTGTGAATTGTAGAGCTTGCCTGCAATTACATCATATTCCCATGAGTGGTCGTGATCCAGATTCAAGAAGAGAGCAGCAAGTAGAGTTTTATGTCATGTCCGGTTTTCCCAAGTCGTTAATCATCATTGTAAGCTCTGTACTCGCCGCTACTCGCCAACGCTTGGCGTGCATCAACGTTAATGATACATTGGCCATCATTGTAGGCATCCGAGGAAACAGATACTTTGTTCAATAACCTATTTTCAACTCATCATCAACATCGCGTTTCATTGGCATTAAAGATGGCAAAGAATCTGAGATTAAGAGACTTGTCTCCTTATGCTCTTGGCAAGATACTTTGTTCAATAACATATTTTCAACTCATCATTAACATCGCGTTTCATTGGCATTAAAGATGGCAAAGAATCTGAGACTAAGAGACTTGTCTCCTTATGCTCTTGGCCAGATCCTCTTAGACCGCGATTCTACACAGAGGTATGTATGTATTCATGACGTTTTTTGAAATCGCAATTTGGGCCAATAGAGTCTTTACAGACACTAAGTGCAGAGTTCCACTCACGTATGCAAAAGAACGGAGAATCTTTAGCAGAATTTAGTAGGAACTTGATGAGATTATATGCTCGAATGGAGCAGGTTGCCCCAGATACAAAGGAAAGGACAGCTCTCGAAGTCTTAAGAGACAATTCTCTTAAAGAAGCTTTTGTCCGAGGGGTTAAAGAGCCATGGGTGAAGAGAGAGCTACGTAGGATTGAAATGTCCTTGAAGAAAGCTACCTTTCTTGAAATGAGAGCGGAAGTCCTGGATTTTTTTAGAGATGAGTATGTAGGAGTAAGAGGGAAGGAAGTACGAGCTGATGTTGCCAGTACGTGTTTTTCGGCTGAAGAAAAGCCCTCAAATAGTAGTGAAGTCCATGAGTTGTAAAATGGACTTGCGCAGCCGTCACAACAAGTTGCTGTCCTGGTAGATTCTGTAAAGCAGTTGAAATCGCAAAAGAAATCAGATGACGTGGTTTGTTACAATTGTGGAAGGTATTCTTTATTTATTGCGCACACTCGTAAAATCCAAAATATCCATGAATCTTTGACATTTGTGGCGACCACGAAGGGACAGAAAATTTAATTTGTTAGGTTTTGTGGATTTGATTTAGTAAACTAATTAGGCAATTTGTGATATGCAATAGAGAATCAAAATTGAGTAATTAATGTTTCATTCCTAACTTGTGTTCGATGACGATCGAACTGAACAAACATATTACGCACACAAACTAAACGAAGTATGCAGGTACACTACCTACCAGTAATGCTACCTACATTTATCAGTAGAAGAACATTACCTCCTTAAAGAGACCACATGTTTTAATGGAATTGTGTACCATAATTATGTTGTTACACAAAATGCAGAAAGAATGCAGCCTGCAAGCAGTCAGTACACTCCTCTGCACCCTCATCCAATCACAGTATAGGGATGATGTTGCTATGCAGTATTACATAATATCGCCCCTGTGAGGAACCCTCAGTACACCCCTCACTAGATTTTGTGTAGCTACCAGTAAATCTACACATAGAATCCAGAGTGTGTATTTATGTGCAGCAAACCTGGGTAAAAAAAATAGGTAATTTGTCAGGCATATTCCGGCCTGAACTACAGAAAGACGAGCGTAGATTGGGCGAGTTATGCAAGAGATCTTTGCTGTAAATATGTACATGAACTCTACCAAGGAGATGAACAACTCACAGGGGAGGTGGAAATCGATGAAAGTTTGTTCGGCAGAGCACCGAAATTCCACCGTGGGAAATTAAGTGGGCGACCCGTATGGATCTTCGGTATGGTCGAGCCATCTACAAATCGTATCATCCTGTACCCGGTAGATGACCGGTCAGCTGCAACTCTATACCCCTGATTTGAGAAGCACGTGCGGCCAGGCACAAAGATTTTTAGTGACGGATGACACACGTACCAGAGTTTAAACGATCTTGGATACCAACATTATATAGTCCTGCATAAGTATACTTTTTGAGGAACACCTTCGTCCAAGGATGCAGCAATCTCAAGTTATACACGGTAAAGAAACATATGGAGAGCGACAATCATCAAAAGGCTGTTGAGGTAGAAAAAGCAAGGAACGCTCTTCCAGGAACTTCAAAGGCTGAACAAATGATGGCCAACATGAACGAGACTGTGGTAGACTCCCATTGGCTCTGGTTTACAGGATGAGACATTCAAACGGTTCCATTCCTTGAGGATCCGTAAGGAGCAGAGAGTGGAATGGAACAGATTTCTCAAAGATAAAAATGTAGATACTTTCAAAGCAATTGTTGGTACTTTGTTAAACCAATTTGTCCTTGAGACAGCGCTGAATAGGGCAATATTAGAGGTAGGGAGACGGCAGGTCATCGTGTGAAGACACGGAATGCAAGAGCCAAGACGATGGTGATCGGGAAGCCCAGATCCTGTGCCAGAGATTTTAGATTCTGTGTCGAGTGCAGAACAATTTTCAGGCGAGCATGGCTATGGCTCAGATGTGCGGAAGTTAGCGAATCAAATGTTAGCCAGGAAAGGAGATGCTTCTTTTGTGAACAGTACAGCTACAGAGAGGGAAGTGGAGCAGCGGCCTAAGCAGCTACAGGGGCCTGTGATAGAAGTGGAGGCGCTTGTGCATCGAGATGCAGAACGTCCAGAGACTGACAAGAGGGTGAGGCAGATCACCATCAACAGATTCCTGCCATCCACTTCCGATGACCGTGATGTGTGCAGGAGATGCACAATGCTGAGTGCGGAGGTGGCGCAGTTGAAGCAGGAGGTCCGCCGCATTCGCACACAGGCTGCAATCAGCGTGGAAAGTAAGTCACTCACAGTTTATCTTTTTTTTCTTTTTTTTATTAGTATACCTTTTTTTTTAAATGGTCCATTTATTCAAGAAGCATGATTAGCTGTAAAAATGTGTAACCTAATCTTACACATAACCCCTTAATAAATGTGCGATTCTGAATCCTGATTGCGCACTGAAGAACATCAACTAAACTGTCTCTCTCCGTATCATTATTTCCAGATTCTGTTAGTTTTAACAAGCAACCATCTCTACACACCATAGGGGTGTAACACTTGCAGACAGTTTGCCAGATGGGTCACCACAGAAAGTGATGTGGGAGCAGCAGGCCAAGGCAGCAAGGACATCACCGCAAGGTATGAGATGGCATCCTGCTCTCCTCCGATTGTGCATTGCCTTGCATGCCAAATCCACATCCGGTTACAATTTGTTAAGGTCTTCCGGCTTCATAAAACTCCCCCACGAGAACACTCTATTCAACTAAACACACTTCACCGACACATCCCCTGGAAACAACGCAAATCTTTTGAAACACATCATGACCGAACACAACATCCCTTCACTACACAACTACAAATACAAAATGTCTGCATTCTGATGGATGAAATGAAGCTTAAATGCGGTCTTTTCTTCATGTCAGGTTGTAGGATTCAATGATCTGGGACCAGTTAACAACGAGTTGAAGCGTTTCGAGGATGAACAAAAAACCGTGATGGGAAGCTGGCTACACATGTCTTTGTTATAATGGCAAGGGGCCTTTTCTCTGGACTAAAATTTCCCTTCGTATACTATCCATGTGTAGGGATGACTTCCGACCAGATATATTCATGTGTTTGGAGTGCAGTTCAGGGCCTTGAATGCTGAGGACTTCGAGTGCGGGCGATAACATCGGATGGGGCGAGCAACAACCGAACATTTTACCAGCTTTGTGCGGAAGAAGCTCATGGCCATTACACTCAGAACCCCTTTGTGCCAGACAGGAAAGTCTATTTTCTTTCGGACTCGCACACCTCCTCAAGACAGCGCGTAACAACTTTGCCAACAGCGGAAGTCACACAAACACCAGGAATCTGATGGTATGTAAAGTTATGCATGCATCTTCATATACCAAGTTCAATCAAAGAGTATGTTTGAATTTTAAGAGGAAATGCAAATCACAATGTTCTCTATTAACATCTATTTATTGCTTTATTGTTCATAGATGCTCAGCTGGCACACCAGGACAGAGGCAAGGAATGAACACAAAAAGAGTCGGCACCGTTGTCAAGTTCTCATAGAAAAAAAAGCGAGAACAAAAATATTGGGAGACACGGAAGACACGGAACACAAGTAGAGCCAAGACGATAGTGATTGGGAAGCCCAGATCCTGAGATATATTGCTGGGTTTATACCTTACACCCTAGGAAAGAACTATCAAAGATCCAAGCAGACACTTGCTGTGCTGTTCACCCGTTGGACACTATCCACAGACAAGTGTGCCAAAGAAAGCAGCTGAAGGGGATGACAATATTTGGAAAGATGGATTAAGATACCCATACGGCAAAAAGTCATAGTGCAAGGCCCAGTCACTCATCAGGGCTGTTGACAAACTTTTCCATGGTGGTGTTAGTGGTCTACCAAAGGATTTTACCATCCTTTTTAAAATTGAAAGAGTTGAGCACAGGAAAAAATGTCACCATGCTTCCCAGGTGGGTTGGAAACAGATTTAACATCTTCTTTGTTGATGCTGGTTTGGTGTATTTACTATAATTAAAACATCTAAATCAAAATCTGGTTCCGTTAAAAAACACAAATCTTAAAGAAAATCTTACTGCAAAATGCCGCAACAATGATATTGTCTTGAAACTGTTCGGATCTTTGGTTCAATCCTGCTCTTTAAAAATTGATGTGTGGTAGGTCTATGATCCGATGGAAGAAGAGGATAGAGAAGGGGAAATATGTGCCACTGAACATACATACATGTACTTGCACACAATTTGTGACTTTTAGTTTCATTCATCATTCTAGAGAAAAGAAAAGTTATGATTTTTGTTTCCCTTATGTAGGTATGGGACCCTCTGCATGGCCACCTGGTTAGAGAAGAAGAAAAGGCTGTGGGATCCGATGACGGTGGACAGTATGAAGGCCTTTGTTGCTCTGCTAATGGTGATGGGCATGGTCACATTTCCACGCTACAAACTATACTGGAGCACATCTTCACTTCTCAGGATCCCACTGTTTTTGTGGAACTGCTTCTGCAGAATCCTACGATTCTTACATGTTGCCGACAACGCCACTGCAAGGGAAGGAGATAAGCTGGCGAAGGTGCGTCCACTTCTAGAACTCCTGATCCCAAAGTTCAGTGAGGTTTACATGCCAACAATGAACCTCTCATCGGATGAATCCATGATCCAAGTTCAAGGGCTCACCTTTGGTGGATTACGCCAAAAAAGCTGGTGATATGGGGCATCAAAGTGTTTGTACTGAGCGAGTCCAGCACTCGGGCAAATCCGTCGGGAGGTTGACGAGAGGTCTGTGCCTCCCAGTTCATTGTCTTGAGTGCACAGAGGAGAGAGTCTGCGCAACTCCAGGGGGGTGTTTCACAAAGATCCTAATTTGATCTTAGCACTAAGATGGTCTATTATGGAAAGCCATTAGTGTCTTGAAACAGTTTTTAGAAAAGTTATGTTGAAATGCATAAAATGTTGATTCAAATCATATATATTGTCTAATTATTAAAGAGATTCATTATCTTCACATAAAATTCATGAAAATCTCTTTGATAATTAGAAAATATATATGATTTGAATCAACATTTTATGCATTTCAACATAACTTTTACAAAAATGTTTCAAGACACTAATGGCTTTCCATAATATTTAAGACCATCTTAGGATCTCTGTGAAACACCCCCCAGACTTTTGTTCAGAGTCAAGAAGAGGCGTTTGCAATGCTTGGAGTTGGAGGAGATAGTTTCCTCGCAGAGGCCAAGGAGCAGGCAAGTGAAATCGTAAGTCAAGCAACACTCAAAGAAATGGAAGAGGATCTTTGTGATCGACTCCACGTGCCCCCCTCTGAATTGCTGGAGATGGGTAAGCAGGCAACCCTAAAGCGATAACAGGCTCTTCTTCAAGATGAGATAGAGTCTTTGGCTCTTTCAGTTCGGGAGGTTTCACTTTGAAGCACTATTCTCAGAGGCTCCCTGTATCGACAAATCTGCACAGGTTTACGTGACAAAGGTGGAAATGGTAGCTGCCAAAAATATAAAAAACAAAACAAAGGACCAGATCACAAAACGATCAACGCAGATTGCAAACTGTCTAAACGGTGAGGGTCAGAGAGAGGCATTGCTGGATGAAATCGCACGGTCAAAACAGCTGAGAAAGGACGATCTCATTGCTCTTTTTCATTAGGCAGAAGAACTGTTACTCCATCAGGATTGTGCTATGGAGAGCGACTCAGATAGTGATTACTGAACATGCTGAAGTGTTGCATCAAATGTATTTGCTTTCACAGGTTTTCATGGATACATCGATGTAGAATTGCATTTTCATATGGAGTTATGTATCACAGTCAGTTGATAAATTGGTTGCTTACATGCATATAATTATAAAGACCTTACAGACTGTACAATGGCAATGAGTATATAATGATTTTTCTTGCTTGTTTTGTATACAAGAGATTTACGAAATATATTCATGATTGGCTTTCCTTCGCCGAGGTTCAGGACGGCAGCCGGCATCCCCTGCATGACCCTCAAGGAGTTTAACGAGAAGATAAATGCTAAATGTGCCTCGGCTAGGCGAGCAATAAAAAAGAAAGCTCTTAAAGGGATCTAGTAACTTTGTTCACATGTGCAAAAAGTGATACTCTGGATGCACTAGTAGGAAGTAATTTTTCACAACATATACATGTAAACTACTTACCTTCGTGAAGAGTGGCTGGTAGCGGATGAATAGTAGAGGGCTCACGTCATACCAAAGAACTATTGCAAAGCAGACAAACTGCAGGAAAGGGCATGATGAGAAGGTGAAGCAGTGGGCCAAAGATGTGCATAGAGGATGGGAGAACTACCTTGGACATGCCCATATGTCTTATCTCCCCAAATCTTCAGATGAACAAAGACAAGACCAATGTCCAAGTATCACTCACATCAGAGATGCCGAGGAACCTCAGAAGAGAACAGCATCTTGGGTACTAAGAACTACCCAAAGCCCTCATAATAAGAATAGTGCGTGTGTTAGTTTCTACACAAATTAAACAGGTTTGTAAAATTAGAATCATCTACATGTACTTGACTTTGCACTTAGCAAAAGATACATTCACTCTCCAGACGGCCTCTCGAGCTGACAGATTCTTAATCATTTCTCTTGATGAAGAAGGAAACAGCTGTAGGATTGTAACATTTAAAGCAGATGGGACATGGTCATGCAGGGTGTTTGGAAGGCTGGTTCTTTCTCCACAGTTGAAAGAGTTTGAAGGGTTACCAGGACAGGTTACCAGTGTTGAAGATGTGAGGGAGGTGATGGATGTCGTCATTAAGTTGTTGATTTGTACCGGAAATCCAGAGTATCATGCAACAATTAGCACGGAAAAAGTGGCTCTCAAACCTGTTTTCAAGCATGACTTTCCTGACCACACCACTGTTAGACATAACAGCTGCCCGCTCCTTACCCCAGACCAGAGATGTGGACCCTGCAAAATATACCGCAGCACCTTGGCAGCTTCAATATGTACCCCTTCATCCTCTACATCCCTCCATACTCCGTATTTAAGCATCTCTCCAAACAGGAGCTCCACCAACGCTTGGCCACATCAACACAGACTGTGCAGACCATGAAAAGAAAAATCAACAAACTTGAAGAGGCGCATCACAAAAATGGTGGAGGGGGAAGGAGAAGAAATCCCTCAACAACAGGATGAGGGATTTAGGGAAGTTTTGACCAGTGCTGCAACACTTGCTGACAGTTTGCCAGATGGGTCACCACAGAAAGTGATAATGGGAGCAGCAGGCCAAGGCAGCAAGGACATCACCGCAAGGTATGAGATGGCATCCTGCTCTCCTCCGATTATGCATTGCCTTGCATGCCAAATCCCCATCCGGTTACAATTTGTTAAGGTCTTCCGGCTTCCTAAAACTCCCCCACGAGAACACTCTATTCAACTATACACATTTCGCCGACACATCCCCTGGAAACAACGCAAATCTTTTGAAACACATCATGACCGAACACAACATCCCTTCACTACACAACTACAATAAAAATGTCTGCATTCTGATGGATGAAATGAAGCTTAAATGTGGTCTTTTCTTCACGTCAAGTGGGAAGGTTGTAGGATTCAATGATCTGGGACCAGTCAACAACGAGTTGAAGCGTTTCGAGAATGAACTAAAAAAATGTGATGGGAAGCTGGCTACACATGTCTTTGTTATAATGGCAAGGGGCCTTTTCTCTGGACTAAAATTTCCCTTCGCATACTATCCATGTGTAGGGATGACTTCCGACAAGATATATTCATGCGTTTGTAGTGCCGTTCAGGCCCTTGAATGCTGGGGACTTCGAGTGCGGGCAATAACATCGGATGGGGCGAGCAACAACCAAACATTTTACCAACTTTATGCGGAAGAAGCTCATGGCCATTACACACAGAACCCCTTTGTGCCAGACAGGAAAGTCTATTTTCTTTCGGACCCGCCACACCTCCACAAGACAGCGCGTAACAACTTTGCCAACAGCGGAAGTCACACAAACACCAGGAATCTGATGGTATGTAAAGTTATGCATGCATCTTCATATCCCAAGTTCAATCAAAGAGTATGTTTGAATTTTAAGAGGAAATGCAAATCACAATGTTCACAAACATCTATTTATTGCTTCACTGTTCATAGATGCTCAGCTGGCACACCAGGACAGAGGCAAGGAACAAACACAAAAAGAGTCGGCAGCGTTGTCAAGTTCTCATAGAAAAAAAAGCGCGAACAAAAATATTGGGAGTGACAAGAACAATGAGCAACACTGCTTGGAAAGCCTTAAACAACTGGTTTGATCAGCATACATTTACAATTTCAATCGGCGCGGATTGAAGGATGTCACCATGGGAATGCCGTGAATACTCACAGAAAAAAAGGCTTGATGACCTCCGTCGTGGGAGCCACAAAGACACATCACCTGGCGATGGGGGAAAGAGCAGCTATGGTGATAAACAGCAAGTAGGCGGGGGTTCCCAAGTTCCAGCATCCTTTGAATGTCCAAAGTCAAGACATCCTGATTCATGTGTTGCTGTCCTTGCCGAGCATACAAATACTCGATTATGTTGGCTACAGACTATTGGACAGCATATGGGGTCAACTTGCAGTGTCAGTCAAGGTAACAAAAACACCCTTAAGAATAGAAAGTGGCTGTATAATCAGTGGACGAAAAATCAAGGAAATCTGAGATACAAAGTTCTTCAAAGAGGAAGAAAAAACCTGCCGAAGCCGACATCTGCTAACAAGTGATGAAGACTTGCAAATGCAGAACGAAAGGAGACTGGGCAGCACCACCACCACCACCCCCAACACCACCCAAGGGTGCCAAGTTGAGAAAATTTGACTACCACTGGATGACGGAAGACGATTCCGACTTTGTTTAGACTAAATATATACATATCAGTAACACAATCGGAAAATAAACTCCGACATACTGCTTTAATATAAAATGGAGCAGCAGTGCACACCCTATTTGCCCTATTTGCAGGATAGTCTACAATTTAATGTTATATGTTGAAAACTAGTTTGGAAAAAGATTAGTTTATTTAGAGTTGAAACGCATTGTATATATGAAGTTTATAATTTTTAACATGGTAGTCAGTCCCTGCACGTTGGAAGACAACAAATTGCTCTAGAAGAACTGGATGATATTTTCACTTTAAAAGAAGGATGTGCAAATAAGACAACATTCAAGCGCATGAATAGTAGAGGACTGAGCACGTCATACCAAACAGCTGTTGCATTTAGCAGACAGACTGCGGAAGAAGGAAATGAGGCAAGGTGAAGCAGTGGGCACAAGATGCATTGAGGAGGTGAGGAAAACATGTCCTATACCCTTGTCATGGACAATGTCGATATGGTAGTCCGAGCACTTCATCCAACCAGGGAAAATTATTGTAGTCCAGATCATCTCTGAGCCAGGGATCGACACTGGGGGGCTTACAAGAGAACTCTTCTCACATGTCATCCCAATGCTGAGAGAGATGGCAGATTTCAAGCATCTGAAGGCAAGGGTACTGTTTGTGCTTCACATAACTCTGTACATGGGCATGCTTGAAGAGCTGTCCCATCTGACACTTTGTGCAGGAAGAGAGCCTCCATGCTTACCAGCAGGTGACGGATGGTCTCTTGGGCGTTCTTGTGGACATGAGGTGCCGTTTGTTTGACCGAGTTGACTTTGACAATGTCAGTTTTCAATCTAAGGGTCACAATGCTATGACGATCTTCCACCAGAACTTGGATCCTACAGAGGCAGTTTGCTCACGATTCTTGTTCTGTAGTTTTAGCCTCCCAACAGAAAGATTTCCCCAATGTTGAATTTGATTTACAACTATTATTTACAATGTAATCAGTGACCTTGATTAAACTTATCTTGGTAATTGGTTGCATTGTTTTTTGTTATTTTATCATTGACTCTTATGAAACATGCAAATGTTACAGGTAAAGAAAGAAAAATATTGAAATTAATTAGTAATTCATTATGGTTTGTCATATTTTTTCCTTGATATTACCCATGAAAACTACCATCACAACTTCTCTTCACAAGATGATCATGAAGCTGTTCAACCAAAATCTACCATGAAGAAGAGTGCTCAACGACCTGGACCATCACTTCTTGGACCAAGACGCAGTGCAACACCATGTGTACAGGTTGGCTCAAGAGGTGATGGAGAGATTTATAACGATCCGCCTCCAGCACAAGGCCCAGATGGCAACGCAACAAGTGATTGGGGAGAAAGTGAGGCATCACTTCCACCGTTTGTCCACGGTGCAAGGACAATAGTTTCAGTATGACTCCCAAATACCATTGGAGTAGCATCTGTCAGAAGAAAATCACCCTCACCACTAGCCACAGAGACCCGCGCTTCCCGTTCTGCTTGATTAAGTCAAAGGACAATAGTGGGCTCCTCTACCCTATACCATCAGTAATGACTGTGATCACAGTGGCGGTGAAGGTTTTCCGGGTTGTGACAAACAAGTACATCCCATCTGCATCTTCTCTTGGGAAGAAAATAATGATGACAGCCAACCAACATCTACCATGTAAATGTGGCCATTGCCGCCACATGGAAAGAGAGATAGAACGGAAATGCTGCAGGAAGAGGCCTCTGGAATGCCATTCCAGAAGCCCACGATTTGCACGCCTGTGCTTGGAGGCAACGACTGCAAGAAAGTAAAGATCAGACAGAGAAATTGATTGCCTCTGCGAGGGACAGGATTCAAAGGGTGCATGCCAAAGGGAAGTAGAGCGTAAATGTTGCAGGAAGAGGCCTCTGGAATGCCATTCCTTAAGCCCACGATTGGCATGTCTGTGCCTCTGGAATGCCACAATTCGTACGCCTAAGCTTGGACCCCCAAGTACTGGACTAATCTGGAGGACCAGTATGCCCGGGCTAGGAAGAGGAAAGCGGTCATATCGCCATGCTGGTTGCAGGACGTATGTCCACTGGCAGCATGGCCGACTAGAGAGGGGGAACAGGAGGGTGGTACCCTCATGTTGCCATTCGGGATACATACCCTTTATTCAATGGGCATTATGTAGGCTTCCAAGAGGGAAAAATAGACTTTTCTAAACTTTTTAATTTTTATTCTTTCTTTTGACTACAGACCGAGACTACTCCATGATAACCAATATGGCTAGCGTCCAAGTGGGAAACAACATTGTCATCCGGCCACCCAAGTCCCAATAAAAAGATGGGGAACCATGGATTGGAAAAGTATTGAAGGTTACACCAAGGAATGTACATTTTGAGTTTTTCCACGGGAATTACAATAAGCCCTTTCGCTATCTCAGCGCGCGGTGCATTGTGGGATAGATTCTCGGCTCGGCTGGAGATAAACAAAGAGCGTTCCCATAGCTACGCAGTGAATAGCACACACGCCGAGTGCACAGAGTGAGTGGCGTTATCGCGAAAATTTTACTCTTTTAAGTTTTAACTCGCAAAATAGTGGATATTGGACCATTTTTTATAACTTAAAATGGCTGGGAATGATGTTCAGTTTAGTCTTGAACAAATTCAGCAGTTAAATGTGAAGCAATTGCAGGCATTTCTCCGCGAAAGAGGACTGAAAACCGTGGGTAGAAAGACTGAACTACAGGCTCTCGCATTCAGCGCTGTACAGCTTGGATACAAAGTGAAACAGACCGAAGTGGAAGAAGACAGATTGAGATCGGATCAATACGCAGAACTTTTGAACATTGAAGGGAAAAGAATTCCAGACCCCCTTGTCGAGATTAATAACTGGATTTCAGAAAAAGAAGGTGTGAGATTTTGGCCCCCCGTGAGCTATTTCGAGATTGCTGAATGGCTGCTGAACGATGCTCCATGTACCAGCGTACCGAGCTTAAGTAAGCGAAGAAAGGATAATGAGCAGAGACCAACATCACTGAGAGATAGACTGTTGTCTGATTACAAAGAAGGCAAAGCCTACTCGTACTTTAAAAGCAAGTGGCTGCATGAAATTTTCTTTCATGAGATCTGCAAGGAAAGCACAGTGTGTGTTCTAAAGACTAAATGTACGCCGTCGCAAGCTGTGAAGAATGTTCCCCATGATGTTTGGGTAGCATTTGACAAGGCATCAGGAAAAATCCTTCGAGCATATTGCAGCTGTTTTGCAGGGGAAAGGCATGATCACAAAACTTCAAAATTTAACCCAAATACCTTCTTGAAAATGAAAATACTGTAGATCTATGTTACAAGCCGAACGTTGAAAAATAAAAACCAAGCTAGAGTCTAGATCTACACAATATCAGACTAGATCTAGGCTACGTCTATCTACAAAATTCAAAAATAAACAGACGGCTCCGTCCAGGATTCCGAGAGACATGAAAATACGAGAGACAAAGGCCAGAAACAACCCTCTTTTTTTGTTTTAATTTGAATCAATTTCAACATTTTTTTATTTTTCCACTCCCCCCCCCCCCCCCCCCCCCATCTCAACCAAGAATCAATAATTTATTTTCCCCCATATTTTGTATTGTTTGTTTCAGCCTAGGGTCCACTTGCAATCACATCGCAGCATTGATATTCAAGGTTGATAATGCCTTTATGACTGGTGTGTCCCAAAGCCGAAATCTACCATGCACTTCAAAGGTCTGCAGCTGGAACGTGTACAGTGGAGGTGCAGGAGCAGTCCTTCATGGAATCCCGGTGTCGGAGATGGATTGGGTGAAACCTAACTATGGCAAAGAAAGTTCTGGTGAGTTGAATATAGAATCTGCATCTTCTCTTTATCTGAGATTGAATAGGCCAACAGTATAATGAGATGTCATATGAACTTATAAAAATAAAATTATAGGACCATTTCATATTTCAAAAATGGATCCATGAATATGACTCTGATGACTACTTGGTCTTGTCTTCTTTGTAGCCTGTTTGGCTTCCTGCACCCTGCTAAACACCGATGTCGGTTTCTTACTAGGACTCTCCTTGGTCTCACGAAGCAACTCGTGAGATGGCTGGCTCTGGGTAAAGGTTAAAGGTCAAAGGGCAAAGGTAAAACATTTTAATAAAACTACTTCTTGTGGGTAGACTCTCCTTGCTTGCCACAACTTGTTTCCTTGTCCGCTCTCTCATTGGAGTTGGGGTCTTGTTTGACTGTGATTCCGTGAACTCGTATGGATCTCTCCTTCCAATTTCCTTCATGCCCTGTGAGGTAGCATCCATGCTGCCACTCACTGCCCCTTGATCTGTTGAGATGGTACTGTGTTTCTTCTGTTGTGCCCTAGCTGATCTTGCTGGTGATCGTCCTGTCCTGGGTTGTGCATTTCCTTGACAGTCTACAACAGTGTCTGCTTCACTGTTGACATTTTCTTTGTGCAGGAACTGAGCAAGGATGGACATTTTATCTTCCAGGATGTTCTCAGGCGGCTTTCGTTCAAGGATTTCATCAGCTGACCTTTGTTCAAAGGTAGAGATGTCTCTTGTTTGTTCCTTGACAGCAAAGAGAATTTTTCACTCTTGTATAACTAAGGCACTGTTAAGACCACACCTAGAATATGTCAGTAACTAACAGATGTAAAAATTATTTGTACATGCGTATGAGGAAGCCATGGAATTCTCTAATGACCTAGTTAATGCACCCAGTGTCTACAATTTTGAAATTGGTCTGGACAAACATTGGAAGCATGAACCCATCAAGTTGAGGTTAGACCCCATACCACCTGGCGATGATCCAGCCAACGACGAAGGAACTTGGAACTGAATATAGAGGCATAAGTCTGCGTTCAGAATCATCCATAGGTATCCATAGGTAGGTAAATAAGCTCATAAATAAATAGTTTGGAAAAAAAGTCATCCAGCTTGTAAGGCATGTGACAATGAATTTTTATGACACAATAACTTTTTTGTAAACAATTTATCATCAAAATTAATGACACTTTCCTGTTTGACTATAGGATCGTACATATGGAATATTTTTCATTATTTTGATAATATTGTGGTGGTGTTTTGTTTTTTTTTTCGTTTTTTTTTCCAAGACTAGATTTCGAGTGACTGCTTGAAGTTGAAGAAAAAAATAAATAACACGCTCGGATGCATGAAATCGTAGTTATATTACAGTCCCACTCGTAATAATCTGTGTTATGTTTTTATTAACTGGTGAAATTTCGTTGAAAACACAGCAGGAAAAATCTATTTTGAACAAAGCTAACAATATATCAGGGCTTTGATACTTTGATCTAAATATAAATGAAAATACTTACATTCACAACTAACACAAATAGCGGTAGAAATGAAGAAAATCCAATGATTCTTGATATCTGAATGAGCGAAAAATACGAAGCAGGAGTAAAGCTGCTATACACACAAAGATGCAATGCGTGTGCATGCAAAATTCATACACACCACATTCACTCAATACGCTCTTCTCACGGTCGCTCACGAGTTGTTTATCTCCAGAAACTCGTTGATAAGAAAATCTCGCGCATGCGCAGTCGAGACTGCGAAAAGGCTTACCGTAAAACTCCGTGTATAAGGCGCACTTTTTTCCGTCGGAAAAAATTTCAAAGTCGGGGGTGCGCCTTATACACAGGTATAGCAAAAAAAAAAAAAAAAAAAAAAAAAAAAAAATTTTTTTTTTTTTTTTTTAGAATTTTTTTTTGGGACACCCTGTAGTCATGTTCAATGCATATTACACTGGTGTAGAGCATGACAAGAGCTTGCTGTCTGTTGTAGCATTCAGCAAGATATACCTTTTTCACACAAAACAAATATTGGTTACAAATTTAAAAATTGCAAGTTTATTGAGCAAATACTGCAGCTAATGAATATTCATACATTCGTGAGCAGCAGGTACTGCAATTATCTAACCAGTGGTTATAAATTTTGCTCATAATTGAAAATAGTTGTTAGTTAATTAAGAAAATTGCATATATTGAATGAGTATAAGTGCTTATGAATATTCATGAATAAGAATATGAATATTTATGAGCACCAGTGTTATTGCTCAATGTGTGCAATTTTTGTACTAACCACTATTTTGCATGTGAAAAAATGTATATGATGATGAAATCTACAATTGACATTAAGCCCTTGATATGCCCTAGACCAGCGATGTAAGTATTCCAACAGCACTACAAGGTGTCTAAAAAAAAATACAGGGTGTCCTAAAAAAAAAAAAAAAAAAAAAAAAAGTTTTTTTTTTTTTTTTTTTTTTTTTTTAGAAAGTTGGGGGTGCGCCTTATACACGGGTGCGCCTTATACACGGAGTTTTACGGTATTGTGTTTGGATATTGGGAGTGTACGGAAACGGGAAAGAAAGCATTAAGAAAACCCAAATTGAATGTATAATCGAATGGGATGAAGCTCATCTCATGCCCACTGTTCCGATCAGCGACATTCGCGGTTTCGAGCAAGCTCTTCACGTCAACGACAAGTGCTACATGGTACGATGGACGGGGAGGCAGCCACGGCCAGGTACGTCGGCAGAAGCTGCGGTTACCGAGCCCTCGCCCATGGACATTGATGTCGATGACGAAGAATATTATAAAGCGCATATCATTTTGTTGGGTGGTGAGTACATTTGTTTTGCAAGCTAGGGTATCATTTATGAAATACTCGGCCAGTTTAATATCTACGCTTTGCCAAGGAGTAGAGTACTAGTCAAGAAAGTCATGATGATCTAATTCTAAATCATAATTTAATTTTAATCCACATATTGAAGACAATGTGACTGACATTGACATTGTCATATTACTAATTACTACTACCGTAGTGGCTAGAGAACTCGGCTGGGGGGAAAACTCGGCCAGAAAAAGGACTGGGCTGACTTTGAAATTAGATTTAGATTTGCCGAGAATCATGAGAATGCACTGAACATGTGACTCGAAACTTATCAATAATTGACATCTGTTTGTCATTTTGAAAGAAACTTACACAAATTGGACTGCAATATCGCGATGCCTTCGCTTGATCGAAAATTATCGTTCAACGGCAAAGCGGGTTTCCGCACGGCGCAAGTTTATTACGTACGAAGGTTCAATTAATGTGTCAAAACTCAAATGTAGGAAAAAAGGAGAAATCTGCAATTTTGGGCAATAACAAAATTGTTGAGTCGCCATGCAGACGTGATCTGTCTTGGAAGTGTTGCTGTTTTGATTTTAACTGAGCTTAATCATCTGTGCCTTTGATCTCCCCATGCATTACAGTTACCAAGGAAGAATTAGTAGACCGGATAGAGAATGGGAAGAGAATCATTATTCCAGCAGTTTACGACTCAACTGTGGAGGAGATCGGCGGCAATGCGAAGCAGAGCGACAAGGCCAGGGCCAGTGCACCCCTGAAGAGGAAGTTGGATGAGGTGTTCAAGGTATGCACCAGTATTTCACAGTCGGAATCATCCCAAATACCAGCTGATTGAGTTGGTTGAGCTGTCTACCTTCTTATCAGCGCCTCGTGAAGTCCAGGAATTCCTATCTCGGTACCAAGCCATTTCGACATCCAGGGACCCTGCACGCTGTGAAGACATGGACTTCGTTTTAGAAGCGATCAACAAGAAATCCAAAGCATGGGCACCAAGGGGTGTTCCGAGCCACCAAGACTGGCAACGGATCTTTCGCAACCTTGGAAAGCTGGACGAGGTAATTTAATTTTCAATAAAAGTCACGTAGGAAGTCGACAACGTCTTATCGCCTGCAATCTCCTGTCGGCATTCTATACTGCACAGGAGATGGCCGACATGGATGGATCTCTTCTGCGGGCAGATCCAGACTGATTGATGCTTTTATAGATACTATTACAGTTATATATTACAGTATCTTGAGCCAACTTCAGGCTTATGGATCATACTTTTCTGTGCAAGCTATGCATGGGCATCATAACTTAATTTTCTTCTGTGTCTTTTTTTGCTTGAACAGATGGTCAAAGTGACACCCGGGTCTGGATTTTATGCACAGGAAGCCATCCTCTGCAAGGCCGGCCGTAGGAAGCCGGCAACAGACATAGCCTGCAATCTCCTGTCGGCATTCTATACAGCACAGGAGATGGCCGACATGGATGGATCTCTTCTGCGGGCGGAGGAAGTCGGCAACAGCCATAGCCTTTTTTCCGCTATCAATTTCCTTCCTTCTTTCTCTCTTTGAGAAAAATAGACTTGTCTAAACTTTTTTGTTTTTATTCTTTCTTTTGACTACAGACGGAGACTACTCCATGATAACCAATATGGCTAGCGTCCAAGTGGGAAACAACATTGTCATCCGGCCACCCAAGTCCCAATAAAAAGATGGGGAACCATGGATTGGAAAAGTATTGAAGGTTACACCAAGGAATGTACATTTTGAGTTTTTCCACGGGAATTACAATTGTGTTTGGATATTGGGAGTGTACGGAAACGGGAAAGAAAGTATTAAGAAAACCCAAATTGAATGTATAATCGAATGGGATGAAGCTCATCTCATGCCCACTGTTCCGATCAGCGACATTCGCGGTTTCGAGCAAGCTCTTCACGTCAACGACAAGTGCTACATGGTACGATGGACGGGGAGGCAGCCACGGCCAGGTACGTCGGCAGAAGCAGCGGGTACCGAGCCCTCGCCCATGGACATTGATGTCGATGACGAAGAATATTATAAAGCGCATATCATTTTGTTGGGTGGCGAGTACATTTGTTTTGCAAGCTAGGGTATCATTTATGAAATACTCGGCCAGTTTAATATCTATGCTTTGCCAAGGAGTAGATGATGATCTAATTCTAAATCATAATTTAATTTCAATCCCCATATTGAAGACAATGTGACTGACATTGACAGTGTCATATTACTAATTACTACTACCGTAGTGGCTAGAGAACTCCGCTGGGGGGAAAACTCGGCCAGAAAAAGGACAGGGCTGACTTTGAAATTAGATTTAGATTTGCCGAGAATCATGAGAATGCACTGAACATGTGACTCGAAACTTATCAATAATTGACATCTGTCTGTGTATGATACTACGATTGAATATGATGTATATCAATGATTTATCTGCATATTGCTCATAAACAAATACATGTATCTTGATTCTTGCTGTTCTGCATTCCTGGAATTTCAGAAAATGTTAGTCTTTACAATTACAATCCAAAATTTGTTATTTTTTTATTTTGTTCACGATAATTTGAGATTTCAATTTTTAAAATCTTGATTCTCACTCTTGTAGATCTACGCTCAGACAGTCATTTCGAAAGAAACTTACACAAATTGAACTGCAATATCGCGGTGCCTTCGCTTGAACGAAAATTATCGTTCACGGCAAAACGGGTTTCTGCACGGCGCAAGTTTATTATGTACGAAGGTTCAATTAATGTGTCAAAACTCAAATGTAGGGAAAAAAGGAGAAATCTGCAATTTTGGGCAATAACAAAATTGTTGAGTCGCCATGCAGACGTGATCTGTCTCGGAAGTGTTGCCGTTTTGATTTTAACTCTGCTTAACCCTATATAGCCCGGGCTATTTTGAAAATGCATAGCCCGGGGGGGGGGCTAATTTGGCCCCCTCCTAAGATCTCGGCCGCGAAGCGGCCGTTCCCCGCGAAAACTTGCACGCATGTTTAGTGAAGTGTATAGAATACTACGGTAATTTTAAATTTTTTGAAAAATGCACTAATTTGCATAATTATGGTAATTTATGCAAATAAGGTCATAAATTCTTATTTTCACCCATAAATCATATATTCTTCATAATTGAACATTGGTTTTCACTACATATGTTGTTTAGACCATTTGGAATAATAATACAATAACAAAATTTGGAAGAGCCACGTTCTTCCTTATGTTTTCTATTGTTTTTATAATTTCTTATGTATTTCTTTGTTTTTTTAGCTTATGTATTTTATTGTTTTTGTTGTTTATTTTATTTCTAACGATAAATCAACTACTATGAACCCCAAAACAAACACCTAAATTGTAAACAAGACCGAATAGCCAATGATATATCCCTTTTTATGCAAACTGATATTTCCATATGTTTTGTACACAAATCACAAAATCTAGCAATTTTCGGGCTGACATGCGTAGACAAAAGGTCATGTGACTTCGTAACGGTAGGTCCGATTTTCATTTCAAAAGATGCGCAAGACCCAATAGAAAAAAGTCATGAAGTTTCAGCGCAAGTTTTTTTCGCGTTAAAAAATTATCGCGAAAAATGTCGAGGGGGGGGCCATTTTAGCCCCCCCCCCGGGCTATATAGGGTTAATCATCTGTGCCTTTGATCTCCCCATGCATTACAGTTACCAAGGAAGAATTAGTGGACAGGATAGAAAATGGGAAAAGAATCCCTATTCCAGCAGTGTATGACTCAACTGTGGAGGAGATCGGCGGCAATGCAAAGCAAGAGCGACAAGGCCAGGGCCAGTGCACCCCTGAAGAGGAAGTTGGATGAGGTGTTCAAGGTATGCACCAGTATTTCACAGTCGGAATCATCCCAAATACCAGCTGATTGAGTTGGTTGAGCTGTCTACCTTCTTATCAGCGCCTCGTGAAGTCCATGAATTCTTATCTCGGTACCAAGCCATTTCGACATCCGGGGACCCTGCACGCTGTGAAGACATGGACTTCGTTTTAGAAGCGATCAACAAGAAATCCAAAGCATGGGCACCAAGGGGTGTTCCGAGCCACCAAGACTGGCAACGGATCTTTCGCAACCTTGGAAAGCTGGACGAGGTAATTTAATTTTCAATAAAAGTCACGTAGGAAGTCGACAACGTCTGATCGCCTGCAATCTCCTGTCGGCATTCTATACTGTACAGGAGATGGCCAACATGAATGGATCTCTTCTGCGGGCGGATCCAGACCTGATTGATGCTTTTATAGATAATATTACAGTTATTGTGATATCTCAATCTTGAGCCAACTTCAGGCTTATGGATCATACTTTTCTTTGCAAGCTAAGCATGGGCATCATAACTTAATTTTGTTCTGTGTCTTTTTTTGCTTGAACAGATGGTCAAAGTGACACCCGGGTCTGGATTTTATGCACAGGAACCCATCCTCCGCAAGGCCAGCCGTATGAAGTCGGCAACAGCCATAGCCTGCAATCTCCTGTTGGCATTCTATACCGCACAGGAGATGGCCGACATGGATGGATCTCTTCTGCGGGCGGAGGAAGTCCGCAACAGCCATAGCCTTTTTTCCTCTATCAATTTCCTTCCTTCTTTCTAGATCTTTGAGAAAAATAGACTTTTCTAAACTTTTTTGTTTTTATTCTTTCTTTTGACTACAGACAGAGACTACTCCATGATAACCAATATGGCCAGCGTCCAAGTGGGAAACAACATTGTCATCCGGCCACCCAAGTCCCAATATAAAGATGGGGAACCATGGATTGGAAAAGTATTGAAGGTTACACCAAGGAATGTACATTTTGAGTTTTTCCACGGGAATTACAATTGTGTTTGGATATTGGGAGTGTACGGAAACGGGAAAGAAAGTATTAAGAAAACCCAAATTGAATGTATAATCGAATGGGATGAAGCTCATCTCATGCCCACTGTTCCGATCAGCGACATTCACGGTTTCGAGCAAGCTCTTCACGTCAACGACAAGTGCTACATGGTACGATGGACGGGGAGGTAGCCACGGCCAGGTACGTCGGCAGAAGCTGCGGGTACCGAGCCCTCGCCCATGGACATTGATGAGAGGACTATAAAGAAGGCATCGCATAGGACAAGCCTCCCCAAGATGCTGAACGGAATTCGCAAGAAATGTGCACTTGCATTTGGAAGGAGCAGTCATTCATTTAATTCAGTACATTGGCCCATAAAAGTCACGTAGGAACTTAGAAGTCGACAACGTCTTATCGCCTGCAACTTGCACCAGTATTTCACAGTCGGAATCATACCAAATACCAAAATAATAACAAAATTGTTGAGTCGCCATGCAGACGTGATCTGTCTCGGAAGTGTTGCCGTTTTGATTTTAACTGAGCTTAATCATCTGAGCCTTTGATCTCCCCATGCATTACAGTTACCAAGGAAGAATTAGTGGACAGGATAGAAAATGGGAAAAGAATCCCTATTCCAGCAGTGTATGACTCAACTGTGGAGGAGATCGGCGGCAATGCAAAGCAAGAGCGACAAGGCCAGGGCCAGTGCACCCCTGAAAAGGAAGTTGGATGAGGTGTTCAAGGTATGCACCAGTATTTCACAGTCGGAATCATCCCAAATACCAGCTGATTGAGTTGGTTGAGCTGTCTACCTTCTTATCAGCGCCTCGTGAAGTCCATGAATTCTTATCTCGGTACCAAGCCATTTCGACATCCGGGGACCCTGCACGCTGTGAAGACATGGACTTCGTTTTAGAAGCGATCAACAAGAAATCCAAAGCATGGGCACCAAGGGGTGTTCCGAGCCACCAAGACTGGCAACGGATCTTTCGCAACCTTGGAAAGCTGGACGAGGTAATTTAATTTTCAATAAAAGTCACGTAGGAAGTCGACAACGTCTGATCGCCTGCAATCTCCTGTCGGCATTCTATACTGTACAGGAGATGGCCGACATGAATGGATCTCTTCTGCGGGCGGATCCAGACCCGATTGATGCTTTTATAGATAATATTACAGTTATTGTGATATCTCAATCTTGAGCCAACTTCAGGCTTATGGATCATACTTTTCTTTGCAAGCTAAGCATGGGCATCATAACTTAATTTTGTTCTGTGTCTTTTTTTGCTTGAACAGATGGTCAAAGTGACACCCGGGTCTGGATTTTATGCACAGGAACCCATCCTCCGCAAGGCCAGCCGTATGAAGTCAGCAACAGCCATAGCCTGCAATCTCCTGTTGGCATTCTATACCGCACAGGAGATGGCCGACATGGATGGATCTCTTCTGCGGGCGGAGGAAGTCGGCAACAGCCATAGCCCTTTTTCCGCTATCAATTTCCTTCCTTCTTTCTAGATCTTTGAGAAAAATAGACTTTTCTAAACTTTTTTGTTTTTATTCTTTCTTTTGACTACAGACCGAGACTACTCCATGATAACCAATATGGCTAGCGTCCAAGTGGGAAACAACATTGTCATCCGGCCACCCAAGTCCCAATAAAAATATGGGGAACCATGGATTGGAAAAGTATTGAAGGTTACACCAAGGAATGTACATTTTGAGTTTTTCCACGGGAATTACAATTGTGTTTGGATATTGGGAGTGTACGGAAACGGGAAAGAAAGTATTAAGAAAACCCAAATTGAATGTATAATCGAATGGGATGAAGCTCATCTCATGCCCACTGTTCCGATCAGCGACATTCGCGGTTTCGAGCAAGCTCTTCACGTCAACGACAAGTGCTACATGGTACGATGGACGGGGAGGCAGCCACGGCCAGGTACGTCGGCAGAAGCTGCGTGTACCGAGCCCTCGCCCATGGACATTGATGAGAGGACTATAAAGAAGCCATCGCATAGGACAAGCCTCCCCAAGATGCTGAACGGAATTCGCAAGAAATGTGCACTTGCATTTGGAAGGAGCAGTCATTCATTTAATTCAGTACATTGGCCCATAAAAGTCACGTAGGAACTTAGAAGTCGACAACGTCTTATCGCCTGCAACTTGCACCAGTATTTCACAGTCGGAATCATACCAAATACCAAAATAATAACAAAATTGTTGAGTCGCCATGCAGACGTGATCTGTCTCGGAAGTGTTGCCGTTTTGATTTTAACTGAGCTTAATCATCTGAGCCTTTGATCTCCCCATGCATTACAGTTACCAAGGAAGAATTAGTGGACAGGATAGAAAATGGGAAAAGAATCCCTATTCCAGCAGTGTATGACTCAACTGTGGAGGAGATCGGCGGCAATGCAAAGCAAGAGCGACAAGGCCAGGGCCAGTGCACCCCTGAAGAGGAAGTTGGATGAGGTGTTCAAGGTATGCACCAGTATTTCACAGTCGGAATCATCCCAAATACCAGCTGATTGAGTTGGTTGAGCTGTCTACCTTCTTATCAGCGCCTCGTGAAGTCCATGAATTCTTATCTCGGTACCAAGCCATTTCGACATCCGGGGACCCTGCACGCTGTGAAGACATGGACTTCGTTTTAGAAGCGATCAACAAGAAATCCAAAGCATGGGCACCAAGGGGTGTTCCGAGCCACCAAGACTGGCAACGGATCTTTCGCAACCTTGGAAAGCTGGACGAGGTAATTTAATTTTCAATAAAAGTCACGTAGGAAGTCGACAACGTCTGATCGCCTGCAATCTCCTGTCGGCATTCTATACTGTACAGGAGATGGCCGACATGAATGGATCTCTTCTGCGGGCGGATCCAGACCCGATTGATGCTTTTATAGATAATATTACAGTTATTGTGATATCTCAATCTTGAGCCAACTTCAGGCTTATGGATCATACTTTTCTTTGCAAGCTAAGCATGGGCATCATAACTTAATTTTGTTCTGTGTCTTTTTTTGCTTGAACAGATGGTCAAAGTGACACCCGGGTCTGGATTTTATGCACAGGAACCCATCCTCCGCAAGGCCAGCCGTATGAAGTCAGCAACAGCCATAGCCTGCAATCTCCTGTTGGCATTCTATACCGCACAGGAGATGGCCGACATGGATGGATCTCTTCTGCGGGCGGAGGAAGTCGGCAACAGCCATAGCCCTTTTTCCGCTATCAATTTCCTTCCTTCTTTCTAGATCTTTGAGAAAAATAGACTTTTCTAAACTTTTTTGTTTTTATTCTTTCTTTTGACTACAGACCGAGACTACTCCATGATAACCAATATGGCTAGCGTCCAAGTGGGAAACAACATTGTCATCCGGCCACCCAAGTCCCAATAAAAATATGGGGAACCATGGATTGGAAAAGTATTGAAGGTTACACCAAGGAATGTACATTTTGAGTTTTTCCACGGGAATTACAATTGTGTTTGGATATTGGGAGTGTACGGAAACGGGAAAGAAAGTATTAAGAAAACCCAAATTGAATGTATAATCGAATGGGATGAAGCTCATCTCATGCCCACTGTTCCGATCAGCGACATTCGCGGTTTCGAGCAAGCTCTTCACGTCAACGACAAGTGCTACATGGTACGATGGACGGGGAGGCAGCCACGGCCAGGTACGTCGGCAGAAGCTGCGTGTACCGAGCCCTCGCCCATGGACATTGATGAGAGGACTATAAAGAAGCCATCGCATAGGACAAGCCTCCCCAAGATGCTGAACGGAATTCGCAAGAAATGTGCACTTGCATTTGGAAGGAGCAGTCATTCATTTAATTCAGTAGATTGACCCATAAAAGTCACGTAGGAAGCGACAACGTCTTATCGCCTGCAATATGCACCAGTATTTCAGTCGGAATCATCCCAAATACCAGCTGATTGAGTTGGTTGAGCTGTCTACTTTCTTATCAGCGCCTCGTGAAGTCCAGGAATTCCTATCTCGGTACCAAGCCATTTCGACATCCGGGGACCCTGCACGCTGTGAAGACATGGACTTCGTTTTAGAAGCAATCAACAAGAAATCCAAAGCATGGGCACCAAGGGGTGTTCCGAGCCACCAAGACTGGCAACGGATCTTTCGCATCCTTGGAAAGCTGGACGAGGTAATTTAATTTTCAATAATTGTATTGTTTCATATCTGGCTGAATGCATTCTTGTTCATATAATATTGGTAGATCACATTATTGACATTGTGTGATATTTTAATCCATTTAAGTTTGAGGCACCTGAAGAATAGTTGGAGGGTGAGGGTGTATCCAGTCGAGGCCATAAGAATCGGCCAGTTGGCAGCTATAAAGAGGACTACAAAGAAGCCATCGCCAAGGACGAGAGCCTCCCAAGATGCTGGGCGTAATTTGCAAGAAATGTGCCCTTGCATTTGGAAGGAGCAGTCATTCATTTAATTCAGTAGATTGTCCCATAAAAGTCACGTAGGAAGTCGACAACGTCTTATCGCCTGCAATATGCACCAGTATTTCAGTCGGAATCATCCCAAATACCAGCTGATTGAGTTGGTTGAGCTGTCTACCTTCTTATCAGCGCCTCGTGAAGTCCAGGAATTCTTATCTCGGTACCAAGCCATTTCAACATCCGGGGACCCTGCACGCTGTGAAGACATGGACTTCGTTTTAGAAGCGATCAACAAGAAATCCAAAGCATGGGCACCAAGGGGTGTTCCGAGCCACCAAGACTGGCAACGGATCTTTCGCAACCTTGGAAAGCTGGACGAGGTAATTTAATTTTCAATAAAAGTCACGTAGGAAGTCGACAACGTCTTATCGCCTGCAATCTCCTGTCGGCATTCTATACTGCACAGGAGATGGCCGACATGGATGGATCTCTTCTGCGGGCAGATCCAGACCCGATTGATGCTTTTATAGATACTATTACAGTTATTGTGATATCTCAATCTTGAGCCAACTTCAGGCTTATGGATCATACTTTTCTGTGCAAGCTATGCATGGGCATAATAACTTAATTTTCTTCTGTGTCTTTTTTTGCTTGAACAGATGGTCAAAGTGACACCCGGGTCTGGATTTTATGCACAGGAAGCCATCCTCTGCAAGGCCGGCCGTAGGAAGTTGGCAACAGACATAGCCTGCAATCTCCTGTCGGCATTCTATACCGCACAGGAGATGGCCGACATGGATGGATCTCTTCTGCGGGCGGAGGAAGTCGGCAATAGCCATAGCCTTTTTTCCGCTATCAATTTCCTTCCTTCTTTCTCTCTTTGAGAAAAATAGACTTGTCTAAACTTTTTTGTTTTTATTCTTTCTTTTGACTACAGACCGAGACTACTCCTTGATAACCAATATGGCCAGCGTCCAAGTGGGAAAGAACATTGTCATCCGGCCACCAAAGTCCCAATAAAAAGATGGGGAACCATGGATTGGAAAAGTATTGAAGGTTACACCAAGGAATGTACATGTTGAGTTTTTCCACGGGAATTACAATTGTGTTTGGATATTGGGAGTGTACGGAAACGGGAAAGAAAGCATTAAGAAAACCCAAATTGAATGTATAATCGAATGGGATGAAGCTCATCTCATGCCCACTGTTCCGATCAGCGACATTCGCGGTTTCGAGCAAGCTCTTCACGTCAACGACAAGTGCTACATGGTACGATGGACGGGGAGGCAGCCACGGCCAGGTACGTCGGCAGAAGCTGCGGTTACCGAGCCCTTGCCCATGGACATTGATGTCGATGACGAAGAATATTATTAAGCGCATATCATTTCGTTGGGTGGTGAGTACATTTGTTTTGCAAGCTAGGGTATCATTTATGAAATACTCGGCCAGTTTAATATCTACGCTTTGCCAAGGAGTAGAGTACTAGTCAAGAAAGTCATGATGATCTAATTCTAAATCATAATTTAATTTTAATCCACATATTGAAGACAATGTGACTGACATTGACATTGTCATATTACTAATTACTACTACCGTAGTGGCTAGAGAACTCGGCTGGGGGGAAAACTCGGCCAGAAAAAGGACAGGGCTGACTTTGAAATTAGATTTAGATTTGCCGAGAATCATGAGAATGCACTGAACATGTGACTCGAAACTTATCAATAATTGACATCTGTTTGTCATTTTGAAAGAAACTTACACAAATTGGACTGCAATATCGCGATGCCTTCGCTTGATCGAAAATTATCGTTCAACGGCAAAGCGGGTTTCCGCACGGCGCAAGTTTATTACGTACGAAGGTTCAATTAATGTGTCAAAACTCAAATGTAGGAAAAAAGGAGAAATCTGCAATTTTGGGCAATAACAAAATTGTTGAGTCGCCATGCAGACGTGATCTGTCTTGGAAGTGTTGCTGTTTTGATTTTAACTGAGCTTAATCATCTGTGCCTTTGATCTCCCCATGCATTACAGTTACCAAGGAAGAATTAGTAGACCGGATAGAGAATGGGAAGAGAATCATTATTCCAGCAGTTTACGACTCAACTGTGGAGGAGATCGGCGGCAATGCGAAGCAGAGCGACAAGGCCAGGGCCAGTGCACCCCTGAAGAGGAAGTTGGATGAGGTGTTCAAGGAAAGTGTAAGTTTCAAGGACAAAACAAAATGTAACACTCAGTCACTCATAACGTAAGCTTGGAGTGATCATTGCTCACGGAAAAACTGACTTAGGATGACACCCTTTTAATTTGATTTGTAACACCCATAACAATAACGGGTGTTAGATATGGGTGGGAAGGATCAGCGGTATTTGTCAACACACCTCACAAGGGTGCATCACCTGAAAGATGCAAGTGCTAGGCACAGTTTCTTACAACAGGCACGCCAGGAGTAAGTAGTTAAGGCATCAAATCTGGACTGTTATCATTTTAAATACCGGTTTTGTGAACATGTGTGTGCATGGCTTTATTAATCCTTTCACATTTCATGAGCCAGTCGTGGCAAGCTTGATATCATTTCTTCATGGGACACTCTTCGTTGAAGTGTGAACTCTGCATTTTATCAGGGCATTTACATTGTAAACAAAATCTCCCGGCATAATATAGAATGGTTCTAGATGACATACAATATAGGTTTGAAATGGTAAGAATATATTCTGGCAATAACTACTTTCCAGCAGTTTCATCCATGCACATTTATTTGAACATTGAAGATATGAATGCAATGTTTTACAAAATATTCAGATTTTCCTTTAATTTGTGTGCTTTGACCAGTGAAATTTGACCTTGTTGTATGGAAGACTCCGATTATTTTGTGGCATCTTTCCCACGACTCATATTACCCATTTTTGCAAGAAAATTCAATCATCATGCCTCCAAATTTTGGAAATGTTATCATTTTCTATCAAATGTATGAAGTGGTTACCATGCCAACCATATATCTCCTGTGAAACCAATTCTCACAACTGGAAACAAGCATATTCCTGAGCTGTGTTGAGTATTCTGTCAGAAAATACCTGTTGCCTATTTCTACCATTCGGAAGTCCCTAAATCGTTTTCTAATTCGTCACTTTTCAGAGTTGACTATTGATCATTTTAGTTGCTCCAGTGGTACTACTAATAGTTGTTTTTACTGCTAATGAATACTGTATTCAAAATATAATTACAGGTTAGCTATAAGAAATCAATTCAGTTCAATACATAGAGGAGGGAAACTATTCCAACAGTACATTGTGGATGCATATGCGAAAACAGAAGGAAACAGACTGTTCTTTGTCAGACAAAATCAAGCATTCCTGCGTGTGGAAAAATTTCAAGGGCCAATTGCCATCAAGAGGAAGCCTGAATGTGCTTCGCAGGCCCTAGCGCGTCAGCCCCTACGCGGCAAAGAGAGAACGCGGCTCTCCGGAAGGAGATGAACTACAGCCATTAAACAGGCGAGAAGGTGAAGAAGCGGAAGGAGACGCGCAAGGCCCCTCACTCAAAAACCAAGCCCAAGACCAAGGCCCCAGCCCCAGACTCCTTCAAGCCGTTCACGACCCTGGCTTCAGGGAGCAGCAGGAAACCATGCAGCTGCCTGAGGCTGCAGGGAGAGAACACTGCTCTAAGGAAGGAGGTTACTGAATTAAGGATCCTCGGGGTGTATTCTGAAAACTATTGTATCTATGTACGTCACTAAAATATAGTTTAGCAAATCGCTATTCCATTTAGTACATTTTAACATTTAAGTGACGTAGATATGACGTACATGTAGATCAAATAATTTATAACTTAAAATCGTTTTCAGAATACACCCCCAGAACAGGCGGTTGCAGACGAATGTGTTGGAGAGATTTCATACATGTATGTAAGATTCTGTGTAACCTCCTGCAATTACCTTAAAATCCTCACTTTTTATATATTTTGCAATTTGACTTTGTTATTTTACATTTCTTTATTTAGAAAGAGAAGAATGCCACGACCCAATGAGCCAGAAACTCTGCAATAGCTGATATAATGGCCGAGAAGGTTAAAAAGCGGAAGGAGACCCACAAGGCCCCTCACTCAAAGACCAAGGCCCCACCCAGCCCCTCACCCCAAGACCAAGGCCCCACCCAGCCACTCACCCCAAGACCAAGGCCCCTCACTCCAAGACCAAGGCCCCACCCAGCCACCCACTCCTTCAATTTTCACTCCCTAATTTTGAGCCAAGTTCAGGCTTATGGATCATACTTTGATCTGTGTAAGCTAAGCTGTGCATTATAACTTGATTTTTTTTCCTGTGTCTTCTTTGCTTGAATCTGTTCAGTCGAAGTGACACCCGGGGCAGGCTACTATGCCCAAGATTGTAATTTTTTAACTTTATAAATACATTCTTTGCTTTTCTTTTTGTTTCTTTTTAAATTTTTTTTTACTACAGACAGAAACGACAGACCTGGCAGACATGCCATCCTGCTCATACTACGTCGAGTCAGACTCGGACTTCGACGAAGGGCCAGCAAGATCACCAAGATCTCCATCACCACCCCCTCGTGTTCCAAAGGCCAAATCCAAAAAGCTAATTCAGCGAACACTGACAATGACGACGTCGCCCCCAACGATTACAACACAGCGAAGGTCGCCAACATTGATGACGCCGCCCCCGACAATGACACGGCGCAGGTCGCCAGTGCAGCAAGACTGCACCAACTGCTCATCCCTTAAGAGGAAGATTGATGAGTTGGAGGAGGAACTTTAACAAGTTCCCTTTTGTTTTATCATTTTTACCAGACTTTGGACAAAATATATCATATCTGTCTTCAAATGTAGACCCAATGACGTACCCAATGCTATTCCCTAGGAACCCCGGGTTGGACTACAGGAATGATGCACAACTCTTCTCACAGAACGCAAACAAGGAACATTACACTGCTGCAATACTATAGTTACAGGTTAGCAATAAGAAATCAATTCAGTTCAATACATACATGTAGAGGAGGGAAACTATTCCAACAGTACATTGTGGACGCGTACGTTAAAACAGAAGGGAGCAGACTGTTCTTTGTCAGACAAAATCAAGCAATCCTGTGTGTGGAAAAATAACAAGGGCTAATTGCCATCAAGAGGAAGCCTGAATGTGCTTCGCCGGCCCAAGTGCGTCAGGCCCTACGCTGCAAAGTGACGGGGGTGAAGTACCGCCTCACACAACTTCAGCTCCAGGCAGAGGAAGCCTGAATGTGCTTCGCCGGCCCAAGTGCGTCAGGCCCTACGCTGCAAAGTGACGGGGTGAAGTACCGCCTCACACAACTTAAGCTCCAGGTAGAGGAAGCCCGAATGTGCTTCGCCGGCCCAAGTGCATCAGGCCCTACACTGCAAAGTGACGGGAGTGAAATACCGCCTCACACAACTTCAGCTCCAGGCAGAGGAAGCGGCCAATCCTGCCAAGGCCAAAGGCAAAGCTGGCAAGCCAAAGAAGAATACCCTAAAGAAGGCGAAACTTGCTATCTAGAACATTTTACGACAGGGTGAGCGCGACCGAGTTCATGTGGAGTGATGGATCAGCCGTTGACCATACCTACTGGGCCCCTGGACAGCCAGAACCTGCGTGTGCCGGAGGAGCCTCGCAGAACTGCATTTTCTTCAGACCGGGAGACAATATTAAATGGCGCGATGCTGGTTGCACCAGGGCAGCTCTCACCACCATCATCTGTAAAGAGTGACAAGTCCATTTCTTATTGAGAAAGGTCTGGAAAAAGACGCAAGGACTACAAGGGTGGGCAGCAAGCTTACCCAAAGGCCAAAGGGCTACAGGAGTTGCGTACCTCTTACAGGAAGAACGGCATCCTGCACCTTGATGACCTCTCATGTACTCTAGGGAACTATGCGGGGGATGTAATCCAGAGGCCTCTCAAGGATCATAACGGCCAGGCCAACAGAAGGCCTTCACCCTAGATTCATACTCTTTGCTTTAATACAGACAAGCAAAAAGTACACATCTAAAGAGGAAAATAAAGGGGAAGCCCCTGCTGGACCAGGGCAAGGTGGAAGCCATAGTGGAATACGTGACTGGGAGATGACTGGGTTTGATCTCCTCAGACATCAAAAGAAAGATGGCCAGGAGTAGCGTCCTCGGAGGTTAAACGAAAGATGGCCAGGAGTAGCGTCCTCAGAGATTAAACGAAAGATGGCCAGGAGTAGCGTCCTCGGAGGTTAAACGAAAGATGGCCAGGAGTAGCGTCCTCGGAGGTTAAACGAAAGATGGCCAGGAGTAGCGTCCTCGGACATCAAATGAAAGATGGCCAGGAGTAGTGTCCTCAGGCATCAAATGAAAGATGGCCAGGAGTGGCCTTCTCAGACATCAAGAGAAAGATGGCTAGTAGTAGCGTCCTCAGACATCAAATGAAAGATGGCCAGGAGTAGCGTCCTCAGAGATTAAACGAAAGATGGCCAGGAGTGACCTCCTCAGAAATCAAGAGAAAGATGTGCCAGAAACTAAAGGACACCAGGGTGGCAGCGGATCTGCTCACAAATATAACAGGGACGATGTCAAACAAAGTATGTTACAGCCGACATTAATAAACCATACAAACTTACGTCTGTCAAAAAAGTGACGCGAGTGTCAAAACTGATGCGCAGGTCACCATTATACAGATTCATCCTAGTCAATGAATACGTGGAGGGAATCTATACGAAACAAGTTCAAACAGGAAGGTTTGTGGAGGCCTTAAAGTGTATCATGGTCTTAAAGTGTAATACGGTGCCTAAGCTACTGAAAAAGATGTTACTGCGTGCGCGCAGGTCTCTTCTGCCTAATACCGCACCATGTTGCATGCATCACGTATGGCCGTCCGGCCTACCTGATATTTTGCAGTTGTTTCCAAAGGAGTGGGACTTGGATCTTGATTACTGGCACAGACGTTGCCATACATAAGTTGGGTAGTCTTTAGCTGTCTGTCATCAGCTAATGACAACGTCTATGAAAGAAAGAGAATAAAACTATATCACAATATTATAATCACGAACAGACATAAAATACACGATTGGTAGAACAGAAGACAATCGGTTCAACAAAATAAACCTCTCTTCACCAATGTAGCACCCCTCATTCCTCTTCAGGCCGAAGAAGTAATGGAACGCATATACACACAGAACGTCATGGGCGGCGTCGTTCCTTCTCGCGTTCTGGAACGCCTGGGATCTCGAGTTCGAGGTGGTACACGGACAGAATTACTTAGAACCTGTTCAGGCAGCATGCATTTATATTCTGTAATACGACGGCATCGAGGGAATGGATACCATATATACGCCATCGGTCTCAGCTAGCACACATCTTCGGTGGAAGTTCGCATTTTGATACAGCCAGTATGTTAATGGATCATGCTGTATGGGTGTCATGTAAAAGGAATCGCGCCAATATTGAAGGGGCCGTGGAAGCAAGGAAGCGAGCCCGGAAATGTAGCTTAGTTTTTAGATATCGCAACCATCACACGGTCGACGTTGACGAAATGACAACCTGCCCTGCGTCTCTATAACAGACGCCTTAGCCGGAATTCTCCGGGCCGTAGGAAGTCGTCTTTTGACGACTCATCGGCGAACGTTTGATAAAGCACGACGCAGAAGATGAACGTTCCCCCCAAGTGGATGAGAATAATATAGAGGCAGTCTTTCTGCAATAAATTTGAGAAGGAACATCCTGGGGTCTATGGAGAAGGAATGTTACCTCAAGATAATGCTAGGATCTTACATAGTGAATGCATATTCTACCAAAATATCTTTGGGGTCAGAATGTGTACGGCTGGGGTCTATGGAGAATGCCTGTTATACCTAGATCAGCCTGGGATCTATGTTAATTGCATGTTATACCAAAAATGTTACCTAAACATGTTGCAACACTACAGGGTGTACCAAAACAAGAAAGAAGAGATGACTTATAGGTTACTTACAAAAAGAGACACCTAAAATTAGATTACCCTTTTAATTTTTTTTTTAGAAACACCTTGATAAGTCTACAGGAGGAGGCTATTACTCTAGTAGCTTTCTGTGTTCAACATTTGGTTCAGATCACTTCATTTGTAAATCATTTCAACATATATTTTTTAAATATAACTTTCGTTGACGAGTCAAAGAAATCAACAAGATCCCCCCCCCCCCCCCCCAAATAAAAAACCCACACAATAACATTGGTCACTTTCGTTGACTCTGGTAGCTTTGTGGCTTTTATAGTTGGTTCAGCTCACTTCATTTTAGCTTTTATAAGCGTAATAAACATAAAATATTTAAAGTTGTTAACATAAATTTTCTGTAAAAAAAATTCATACATACCATCAAGACAGCAAACATTACGTAATTTTGCTGACACTTCAAATAAATCAACAAGATATTTCACAAAGACAACAAACAAACGTTAAATAACATAAACAAACTTGAACGCCCTTCCTTTCCATCACGAATCAGATCCGGAATCGCTAATGTCGCTGTCGCTGAAATCGTAACCCCCGAGGAGGCTCAGCCCGCTGGATTTCTCCTTGGTCGCTTTCTTCGACGCCGCCGTCTGTTTCGCCAGCCCCTCCTGGATGCTCCTCGCGAAAAAGTCCTCCTTGTCCTCCTCTTCCTTCTCATCCTTCTTCTCCGACGAAACCGTTTGGCCAGAGTTTTCACTTTCGCTCGCCGATGTGGCAGGTTTACTTCCAGTGGGTTCTTTCTGGATACTGGTACTGTTTGAGGATTCCACTGTTGTCCCACTAACTGAAGTTTGTGTAGTGTTGGCAGGTGTTAGTGTTGTCCCACTAACTGCAGTTTGTGTAGTGTTGGCAGGTGTTAGTGTTGTCCCACTAACTGCAGTTTGTGCTGTCCCACTAACTGAAGTTTGTGCAGCGTTTGCAGATGTTAGTGCTGTCCCACCAACTGAAGTTTGTGTAGTGTTTGGAGGAGTTGATGTTGTCCCACCTACTGATGCTTGTGTAGTGTTGGCAGGAGTGGATGAACTCTTTTTCACCCTGACGAGTCCAGACAGTAGGGCTTTAGAGGACTTTTTAGATGACGAACTAGCGCTGCTTTCTGCAAACTTCTGCTTCTTGGTATCTGGCGGATCCTGTAACAAGAAAAGGATATAGAAATATTGAAAATATACAAATTTAATAACTTATCACGTTATAAGTTAACTAGCATGAGCATTGAAAATAAATTGTGAAGTACCATAATTATGCTGTGGCTTCAAGCACTGGTCTAGCCATCTAGAGGTCTTTGTATCAATTCCCAGCGAAACCCAATTTTTATTTGCTAACTACAATTTAATTCATTTCTTGTCAGGATTCCCTACGTTTTAAAACATACATACTATGTAAATCTTTTCAAAGCGCTTAGAAGGCTTGCCTGCTGTAAGCGCTATATAAATATACAGTCAAACCTGTGTATAGTGACCACCCAAGTGAAACAAGAAAAGTGGCCACTGTAGACAGGTGACCTCTATAGACAGGTTCTATATTGTTTTTCTCTGCAGCGGATCATTTCTGGTGGCCACTATAGGCAGGTTGGCTGCTATAGACAGGTGGCCACTAAGACAGGTTTGACTGTACATTATTATCATCCTTCTTGAACAAAACTGTTTTGCCAGAGCAACTCTACAAAAAAATAAAATAAAACTGTACATGTATAATAATTTCTACAACGATAACTGTTAATTTTGTTTAAACAAAATTCATTATCATTTACCTCTGTCAGGAAATCTGTTGGCCTTTTGTTTAGGTTCGAGTATGAGGGAGACGGTTTGGACAGGTCATCCTCTTCATCATCCTCGTCGTCAGCGAGCCTCTTGATGATAATGCCATCTCCTCCTTCCTTGCCAAAGAGTCTCCTGAAACACAACAAAAGACAGAAACATTTAATTGTGATTTAGCTAGTAAAATAGTTTAATCTATTTATATGGCACACTTGCAGTGAAATAAACCCATTTCTATTCACCATGTACTTCTTCATCATAATGATGCCATCTTCACATTCTTTGCCCAAGATTCCTGAAATACAAAAGAAAGAATAGACAATAAAACACCGTAATATTGTATTTTATGACATTTAGCTAATTTCTTGTCATGATAAATTCATGACTTTGATATTGGACACCGACAGTAAGTCTGAATCTATCCACCATCGACACCATCATAATCGAGCCTCTTGATAATGATGCCATCTTCCCTTTCCTTGCCAAAGAGTCTCCTGAAACACAAAAGAAACATTTAATAGTGATTTAGCTAGTAAACAAAAAAAAAAAATTCTATATGTACTATTCATCAGCGAGCCTCTTGATGATGATGCCGTCACCTCCTTCCTTGCCAAAGAGTCTCCTGAAACACAAAAGAAATAATAATAATAATAATACAGCGGAATTATCCACCATCATCATGCTTTCACGATTATGATACATGTCAAACTGATGACGTCACCCTTATGGCTCTACAAACCCATTTGCCTGGGTCAAATTAAAATAAGTTGTACACAAGTACAATTTGATGTCAATTGCCTGAGCAATCATAATTGTCATTGTCGTCGTCATCATAATCACTACTCCCACTACCACCACCAAAACCATCCTTGCATACCTAATTTCTGCCTCATCTTCCTCCTCCTGCCTGCTCAGATTCTCTGCCTCAACCTCGGCTCCCTGTTTGAGAATCTCCTCATAGTTGATGGCCCTTTTCCTCATGTTCAGCTCCCTGAGTTCCTCTAGATTCTCCATCACTTCCATCTCCAGTTTGGAGTCCTTTGTCCTATTCTCCAAAAGCTGGAAGATAGAAATATAGGTTGAAGGTATGTTTTCATTAGGTGATGAAAAGGTATATTGATTGATTTGTTGATAATTGATTCAAGTGCTTGATCATCGACTAGAATAACAAACAAATCATCATACAGTAGTTCATAGCTCTTATCCTCATGTTAAATTCCCTTAGTCCCTCTAAATTCTCCATCGCTTCCATCTCCAGCTTTTTTCTTCTTTTTTTTTTTTGTGGGGGGCTTATTGTGAAAATATGAACCTATGGGAATGCACTTTAACCAATATACTTTGTAAATGACTTATGAAATTCAGCCTCAACTGCGAGGAAGCTATTTTTTAAATGATTGAGTTGAACTGAATTGAATATATTCAATGTGTCCTTACCTTCATAGGGTTGGTTGCATCGTCCTCTGCCTGTTTCTTATCTGCCTCCTCCGCAGCCTGAAAGAGTTTGACAGCCTCGAACAACCTGGTGGCTCCCTGCTCCAGGGTATAGTCTTGGTTCTCTGGATCAGTCTGCAGAAACAAAACAAAATTATAGTAATTTAAGAATTGACCACATTCTATAATTGTGTAGCGGTATAACTTGAAAAACAACCTTGTAGCTTAATCTCAGGATCGGTCAACAAATGGACAAATCAAAGTAAAGATAGATCTAGAAATAAACCTCATTCTTACTTATAAAGTTTACTATCGCAAATAAAACAAAACTTTTTAATGAACTACATTCAGACAGCCTCAAACAACCGGGTGGCCCCCTACTCCAGCGTGTAGTCTTGGTTCTCAGGATCAGTCTACAGAAAACAAATGATAGCAATCATGAATGAAACGTATAAATGAACTACATGTACGTTCTATGATTGTAAGAATTTGACAGCCTCAAACAACCTGGTGGCCCCCTGCTCCAGGGTGTAGTCTTGGTTCTCAGGATCAGTCTGAAAGAGTTTGACAGCCTCAAACAACCTGGAGTGTAGTCTTGGTTCTCAGAATCAGTCTGAAAGAAAAGGAACAAATGATATGAGTATGAACTATTAAGAAATTAAGACAAAGCCACAGTAATTTATAAAGCCTGGCACAAACAGGCCGAACAATTGCCGAACAGTCATCATAGGAAACATTAAGCTGCGTTTATTTTGGTCATTCTACCATGGGGTCATTCCATGTCAAATCACCCAAAAAAAGTGAAATTTTTCATCGCACCCCCTTCAAATTTGCTCATATTTGGTATGTATGATATTTCATCCTTTTAAAGCACACATTTTAAGTTATAGCCCAATCCGCCCAACGGTTGTGGCGCTATGGTCGATTCTTTTGGGGGCGTTTTGTGAAAAATGGGCGTGGCCACCACTTTTCAAATGGCCATTGTCCGTTAACCATTGGGTCAAATTTGTTTTTTATGGTGTCAATGGAATGGGGATGTTGTATGCAATCCAGTTATGCCATTTGTTTTAATGCATGAGCGCTTTCTATACGATAACCTTTGACCTTAGTCTTTGACCTTCCGTTTTACCTCGTGGATCAAATAATGTTGAGAATTTTTTTGGCTTAAATGTTGTCTTGATATAATTTCTACAACATATGAAATAATTGGAGATATATTATTTCTTGTTTTTTCTACAGCCTTGTTTTAAGTTTGAAAATTTCATGTAAAATTGAATTATTTTAGACCTACACCCATGTCCAAGAATTCTATAGGGGTGTATTATGTATGAAAAAGACCTATTCAAAGTCATGATTAGAGGCCTATTCACACCCTGGCTTACCACATTTAAATAGACCTGCTAATCCCCATACAATAGAAATCCAGACAAATGGCATCTATTGATGTTGCAATGATACCACATGTTTCTAACCTGACAAGGGCCCTGGGCAGAATCAATTGTGAGCCAGATCAAATGTTCTTAATGCACACATCTGATTGGTTGAAAGGCAGAAAATGTCTCCCTCTGCAACAGGGCCTAGGTGTAGTTCTTTTCTTGAATACAATCTTTCAAGTTCAAGTTCAAAATGCAAACTTGTACATCAATCATGAAAGCAAATATCTACAGGTATCCCTTTTCAATGAATTTCATGTTTCTATGCACCATAAATTGCAATAGTTTGCAATAATATGCAATAGTTACATGATTTGCAATCTGTAAAAATTCAAACACAAAAAGTAACTACCCCCTAGACAACTGCTCATAATTTCATAACCAATAATTGTTTCAAGATGTCATCTTACTACAATATTTCTACAGTTGTTTTGTACATTATGTGTGGAAATGAGAGATGGCTGAATGAGCACAGATTAAAGACAAATGACCCAATTTCAAAAGTCACAAGAACTTGCACATGCCTGTCCATTTTTTGTGAAACAGCACATACGTATGGCTTAATGCATCATTGATGGTTTGTGAAACAATGCCGTTTGATTTTCACACAAAACAACTGTATATTTATTGTGGTAAAATGACATATTGAAACAATTATTGGTTATGAAATTATGAGCAGTTGTCTAGGGGGTAGTTACTTTTTGTGTTCAGTTTAGTTGGAAAGAATCAGGTTTGAATGTTTACAGATTGCAAATCATGTAACTTAATTGCATAAAATGTTGCATAGAAACATGAAATTCATTGAAAAGGGATACCTGTAGATATTTGCTTTCATGATTGATGTACAAGTTTGCATTTTGAACTTGAACTTGAAAGATTGTATTCAAGAAAAGAACTACACCTAGGCCCTGTTGCAGAGGGAGACATTTTCTGCATTTCAACCAATCAGATGTGTGCATTAAGAACATTTGATCTGGCTCACAATTGATTCTGCCCAGGGCCCTTGTCAGGTTAGAAACATGTGGTATCATTGCAACATCAATAGATGCCATTTGTCTGGATTTCTATTGTATGGGGATTAGCAGGTCTATTTAACTGTGGTAAGCCAGGGTGTGAATAGGCCTCTAATCATGACTTTGAATAGGTCTTTTTCATACATAATACACCCCTATAGAATTCTTGGACATGGGTGTAGGTCTAAAATAATTCAATTTTACATGAAATTTTCAAACTTAAAACAAGGCTGTAGAAAAAACAAGAAATAATATATCTCCAATTATTTCATATGTTGTATAAATTATATCAAGACAACATTTAAGCCAAAAAAATTCTCAAAATTATTTGATCCACGAGGTAAAACGGAAGGTCAAAGACTAAGGTCAAAGGTTATCGTATCTAAAAGCGCTCATGCATTAAAACAAATGGCATAAATGGATTGCATACAACATCCCCATTCCATTGACACCATAAAAAACAAATTTGACCCAATGGTTAACGGACAATGGCCATTTGAAAAGTGGTGGCCACGCCCATTTTTCACAAAACGCTCCCAAAAGAATCGACCATAGCGCCAAAACCGTTGGGCGGATTGGGCTATAACTTAAAATGTGTGCTTTAAAAGGATGAAATATCATACATACCAAATATTAGCAAATTCGGAGGGGGTGCGATGAAATTAAGGCTGAGTCGGTTCGGTCGATCACACCGGTTACCGACCGTTTAAATCGGGACCCGGTTCGGTATATCGGGAAACGGTGCCCCGAAAAAAAAATTAAAAAAATAAAATGTTAAAAAAGAAATTAAGATTATCACAATAATGTAGCGGAATTCAAATAAAAACGGGGCAATTGATATCATTTACTTTAAAGAGTGGTTATTTTCGAGAAATTCTTGGTTCATTACTTCGTTTGACAGTCAGAAATTGAACAGGAAGCGCAAAATTGCTAGTCATTTGAACGATATTGTCGGCGGATGTGCACACAATGTTAGTCCGATACTCAGGGGAGTTGTCTGATGGATCTTTGTATGATCCAGCTGATGAGCCAGTGCATTCAAAAAGTGGCTAAAAATACGTTTTTTGGTAATTTGCACCATTTTAAAATGTTTTGATATTCTACTTACATGATTTCATGGCGTTTGATAGCTGAACAGAAACAAAAATGAGCCCCAAAACAATGAAAACAATTACGCAAAATATCGATAAAAAACGACTACATCGCTCCTATTCGCTTGTATACTTTGTGTGCAAGATACGGGTCTTTTTTTCTTACCCGAGATTCTTCCGCGGCCGGTGGAACTATGTTAATACATCCGCCATACGTTATAACTTATAACCTATGGCGGATGTATTAACATAGTTCCACCGGCCGCGGATGAATCTCGGGTAAGAAAAAAAGACCCGTATCTTGCACAAAAAGTATACGAGCGAATAGGAGCGATGTAGTCGTTTTTTATCAATATTTTGCGTAATTGTTTTCATTGTTTTGGGGCTCATTTTGGTTTCTGTTCAGCTATCAAACGCCATGAAATCATGTAAGTAGAATATCAAAATGGTGTTGATTGCGAAAAGGCTAATTTATAGCCACTTTTTGAGGGCAGTGGCTCACAGTCACAAGCGATCGTACATGTGATGTTTCCCCCGCCCGACTAGCGGGCTAAGTTTCTGTGAACCGTGTTGCGATGGGCAATGGTGAACAAACGATCGATTTCTAGGTCCAATTTACTTCGAAAAAAAGTACTTTTCATGCGAAACTGAGTTAATTCTGGATAGTCTGTAACTATTTTCCCGTAAAGATTGATATGTAAATCCATAAAAGCCTCGGTATTTATAATGTTATTTGCATATAAAAAGAGCAATATAAGCCCCAAACAGTGCATTTTTGCCGATGCGTGCACGATTGCGTGATTTTACCGGTCGAGTTTCGACGGTAAAAATTTATCGGGATACCGGTTCCCGACCGGTAAAAGTTTATCGGGACCCGGTTCCGACAATTACCGACATGACTCAGCCTTAGATGAAATCCATTGGGTGATTTGACATGGAATGACCCCATGGGCCTCCTGCAGCCATGAGCATCCTCTTAAACTTTTTTCTTTTCTTTTTGCTCAGCAGAGTGCTGTGAAACTTTATTACAGTTATCAATAAATTAAATACTAAGCAAAATTTCAGAACACATTTTGTTCAAGTCATAAATTATACAATATGCATTCTCCCTGGTTGAAGAGGAGATGAAGAACATTCAAAAATGGGGGAGGTTCAGGAAGAAAGATAAAGAGAAAGAGAACGAAGAATTATTCACAACATTGATACTTAAATAAAAACAACAAATAATTAAGGAAGGAAGGATTGGACAACAAGAGAAGAGATGATGAAAAAAGGAAGGATTCAATTATAAACGATTCTTTACCTTGAAGACGACCTCCGATATGCATCGGGGGCATCTGATGTAGAAGCGGTAGATGCGCAGGCCCAGGTAGTTCTCATTGTGAACGTTCTCAGTCTTTGCGTTGAACTTCTTCCCCTTGTAGATATAATCATTGCACATCTTGCATCTGTGATTGAAAAGGAGATTTTACAGAAATACAATTTGATTTAAAAAAAATAACATTTAGAACATTAAAAAAACAAAAACATTTAGAACATTAAAAACAAAAAATGTCAATGGTGCCACGTTTAAAACCTGCGTGTACTACAAAGCAAAATTAATTTGCATGAATGTGTACATTTATGATAATTGTGCATGTCTTAACTGTACCAACGGAACAGACCAGGGATAATAATAAGCGCTAAAGAGGCTGTTCTGCATTAGGCGCTATACAATACGATTTATTATTATTATTAATGTAATTTTATTCAGATTACAAGGGCTGTTTAGAATCTGATGTAGAAGCGGTAGATGCGCAGGCCCAGGTAGTTCTCATTGTGAACGTTCTCAGTCTTTGCATTGATTTTCTTCCCCTTGTAGATATAATCATTGCACATCTTGCATCTGTGATCGAAAAGCAGATTTTAAAGCATTACAATTTGATGCAAACAAACCATGATCAACATTTTATTTTTAATGGCAACTTTTAAAACCTGCATTCACTGCAAAGGAAAATTAATTTGCATTCTTCAGATTAGAAGGGCTGTTTAGAATCTGATGTAGAATCGGTAGATGCACAGGCCCAGGTAGTTCTCATTGTGAACGTTCTCAGTCTTTGCATTGATTTTCTTCCCCTTGTAGATATAATAATTGCACATCTTGCATCTGTGATTGAAAGGGAGATTTTAAAGCATTACAATTTAATAAAAAACAAACCATGATCAACATTTTATTTTTAATGGCAACTTTTAAAGCTTGCATGAAGAAGAATATTATAAGAATTAGTTTACCTATTTACATTCAATATTGTATACAGTTTAGTGTAGTCCAGTGACAAAACCAAACAGGTACAAACAATTGATTATGGAAATGTTGGTATAATGCAAGTGATCATGCCTACATGAAAATTGTTTATTTTTTTTACAATTGTAATGAAGTATAAAATATCAAATATTGAAGAAAAATGAACACTTTCACTACTAATGAACAACAACAACAAAAAAAGTATGAACATAACATAACTTAGTGAACAACTTGTAGCAGGGGAAAAAAGTACACGGGGGGGGGGGGGGGGGGGGGGCTTGGGCAAATTCGCCCCTGAAATGCCCCAAAAAGCCCCTAAAGTCTAAACGAGCCCAACAAAATTTGCATAGCGATCAATGCAAACAAAACTAAAGAGTGCTATTTTCATGCAAGCCAGCTTGAGAAGTAGCCCCCGAAAAATGAATATGAATTTTTTCCCTGACTTGTAACATCCATATGTCCAGACCACCCTAATCACAGCCACCTGTCACTAGATATCATCTTGCTATTTCACTTCTCCTCTCACTTAAAGGTGCACATATGTAAAGTGTCAGATATTGCCCAAAATTACATTTGAGACTTCAATCCTACACCAAAATCATTGTAAGATATGTCCGAATGATGTGTGAAAGTTTCATTGAAAAAGAGTGCTGCTCTCCTGGTTAAAAATAAAATCTAACCCCATTTTATTCTTCTCTTACCATAAGCCAAACAACACAGTAGAAGAGAAATGTGGAAGCTCAAATTAAATTTTGTGGAGTTAGACACTTTACAGGTGCACCTTTAATTGACCACTCATAAACAAACACCATCACCATCTATCAGCTCCTTGTTCCCACACATTCCTTACCTAATCCACCATGCTTATCAAGATACTATTACTATTATATAATACCACATGTTGTATATGTTTATGTCATCATGGACCACCAGAGTCCTACTCTGTACCAAGTATTTGACCAAATAAAATATCAATCACTTACAGCAAAAAAAATACACGGGGCGGCGGGCGAATTCGCCCCCGAAATGCCCAAATTCGCCCCCGAAATTTTTTTTTCGCCCTCGAGAAAAAAAAAAAAAAAAAAAAAAAAAAAAAAATTTTTTTTTTAGATTTTCGGGATTTTTCTGTTTGGATTGTGATCAAATGCTTATAAAATGATCACTTACAGCATTATAGCTTATTAGTAGCCCCTGAAATTCGAAAAAGAGCCCGGAAATTTGTAGCCCCTGAAAGTTGGAAAAGTAGCCCCCAAAATAAAAATATTAATTTTTTCACTGATCACTTATCCTCCCAACTACCGAAGTAATAGCTGTACAATGCAGGAATTAATTTTCAATTTTAGGGGGCTACTTTTCCAATCTGATGGATATATCCAGACATTTTTCACAATACAGTAATTTTAAAGGCTACCTACCGATTTCAGGGGGCTATTTTGAAAATTAGGGGGCAACATTGCCCTCAGCCCCCATATATTTCCTACCCTGTAGCTGTAGCATCTTTATTTGAGTTTTCCCCACAAGTCACAAACATAACAAAATACATTACATTACCGTATTTGCCGGTGTATTACCCGCTCCGGTGTATTAACCGCATCCCTAACTTTTGGGGTTTTCCATGAAAAAAAACAAACAAATTTTGATAGTAAAATTCTTGATTTTTAGATGGTCAAAATGTGCCGAGGATAAGTAAAAACAATTATTTTTCAGAGAGTTTTGGTCTATGAAATATACTTCAATTTACTGAAGTCTCTGAAGCACATAAAGGAAATTATGAGCCTCTTCCCCGATCAATCTGTAAGATTTGTTGAGCTTACCAAAATACAACACGGAACACTATACATGGGACTGTAATAAATTCTAGAAGAAAAGCGAAGACAAACTTAACAAAAATGAATCAAAACGGAGATAAAAAACTGTACCAATTGATATGTTATTCCTTCTTACAAGTTCAGATTTGTTTTCAAAGGTAGATTCAACAAAACTTGAAGTTTATAAGAAGGAATAACATATCAAGGTACAGTTTTTTCATCTCCGATTTGATTCATGTTTTGCTTTGTCTTTGTTTGTCTTCTAGCGTTCAGTACAGTCCCATGCATAGTGTTCCATGCTGTGTTATCCTAGGTGGGGATTTTCGTGCAAATTTTCTCTATCCCCCCTTTTCGTCGGTAATTCCGTCGGGAAAACCATGCGGTTAATACACCGACAAATACGGTACTCAGAAATATAAAAGAAATGACTTACTGCATGTTGAATGGAGCCATGATTCTGACAGTATACTGCCTCTCCTTGGCAAGCCTGAGCTTCGGGATCTTCGCCGGATCAAAGTCCGGAGGGTAGTATTTCTGTCCAATAAAAAAGGAGGCAAATGTTATCATCATTAACCAATTGTAAGATATTTAATCTAAGTATCATGTAAATTGTAAATCCTTCACATAGATGCCGAACTGCAATATCTACGGTTCAATCCTTGGGTAATTGAATGATGAAATGATTATTAAAGTACATAGTCAGTGAAAATCAGTTGTGGGCAAGTACAATTTGAAGCCGCTTGCTTGACCAGGGCCCCATTGCAGATAGAGAAGCAATCGACTGTAAAGTTGCAATTAATTGTAAATCAGGAAATATGCACATTTGAACCAATCACTTGCAATAGATTGCAACTTTGCAATTGATTACAACTCTTTATGAAGGACTCCCCAGAGCTAGTAATTTGTACTAGAATTATTGTGAGAAAATGAAAATCTACGTGAACGTGTAAATAAAATCCCAAAATAACTGACAACTGATTTATTAAGATTTTTATCAAAGGCAAATTGTTTAGAACCAGACAGATGGACAAAACAAAACCAGAACCCTTCTTCCAGATTTCAGGATACTGCAGAACAAGATCAAGAGGCCATTCCATGAAACTTACGAAGTACAGACACAGGCTGGATGTTAGGAAAAACATGTACAGGACTTCAACCTTGTCAACATTAGTAATGGAACAAAGTCAACAAACTCCCACAAAATATAGCCGAAGCCCTGTCACTCCAAAGTTTTAAGAAATACCGTTAAAACTGTCTTAGTTTGCTTCCCCCCCCCCCCCTCTATATCAACATAACGTGGAAGGAACAGAAGCCAATGGGAAAGGAGGCGAGTCTTTCCTTCAGATTTATACCAATAAAGGGAATAATAATATGAAAGTGGCATCAATGATTTTATTGATATATGAGATTGATAAAATGGTACTAAGCAAAAGCTACCAATATGACAAGGTACATGTAATGTACCTGTGCCTAGCCATGGCCAAAATAGCTGGGACAGCTGCAAACATCAGGAGCATGGGCCTAAGCTATAACCCTTGCTATAACTACCATCATACTTTGCTTGTACTCTAGTCCCACAAGCACATACGTCATACAGCTGCTGATACTCAAGCCTCCACACTACTTTTTTCTATTTCGTCAAATATGTGTTTCCCGGAAAAAACCAATGGGCAATTCCACGAAAAAGTGGACATGAACTCAAAAAAACAATTGGCTCTATTTCAAATCCTATTGATTTTTTCTGGATTATTTTTCCATACAACATGATCCTGTGATTATATCTTTCAGTTCACATGATTTTTTTTATTCTCGGGTGTCTCCTTATAGGAGAAACGGAAACCATACATGAAACTCCACACATGGGATTACCCTGTGCAAATTTCAGGAAAATCCTTATATTTTCCAAATTTTCTGGTATTTTTATTATTTAAGGCACCAAATTTGATGACTGATAATCAAAGTACCTTTTCAGATTAAAATTTCTTTTGAGTGCTCTAAAGTATATTTTTTAATTAATCAAATCCTCCGGACAAACTGTAATGTCCGTGACGCTGAAAAATGTAATGTCCGTGACGCAACGTTTTGTTGTCTAGATCACATATACCTGGCCCGTTTCGCAAAATCCAACTTGGATTCAATTCATCATTGCCTTGTCTATAATTGAATACCTAAAACACCTTTGTGAGGTCTCAGAACTCACAGATTTTTGCAAAGATGTATATGGATGCAAAAAGTCAGGTCCAAAAAATGTAATGGGTGATTTCAAGTATGGTGTTTAAGGCCGGTGTTAGTGTTTTTTACACACAAACTTTAGTTTGATAAACACTAACACCAGCCCTAAACACCATACTTGAAATCACCCATTGTCCGTGACGGAGCACATTTTGCAGAATTACTCAGTAACTAATTGGATAAATGTTCTGAAACTTTTTTTGCATACTTAACGAGGCTATTGCTTTGTAATCAAAATAAAAGTTAGACATTAGGTAGAGGTATGAATTAGTAGTGGCATTGGAAAGTCATGAAAATACTGTCTGTTTGTAAGGTCCGTGACGCTGGAGTTGCCCCAATGTGAAACAAAAAGACAAATTAATCAAGCTACGGTAGTTAGCTGCTTGGCAGATTTCTTGATTGTTTCTAGATGACATTTACACACAGAATTAAACTTTTCTCTAATACCTGAACAGAAATGTTAGTTGCCTGATCGGGCAACCATACTTTATTAACAAAGCTTTACTTGCCCCAGGCAAGTGCTAGTGTCAAGCCCTGTTATACTGCAGAATGTATACATGTAGTATGGGAGTTGAGGAGATGCAGTGATATGCATAAGCCCAGGTTGAATGTTCTCTCAATTCCTCCCATACTTCTAGTAAACTCCCGTAAAACTGGGGCAACTTGGGTCAAATTTTTGACACAGTGTTTGAGGAATGGCTCTGGACTACAATAAACACACTGTTTGTGTTAATTATATTTATTTGGGGGCTTAGTATACAAAAAAACAAAGATGCAAGGATTGGGGTAATTTATTGGGTAGATTGGGCCTGTATTTGGGTTGGGGTGGGCCCATGTTGGAATCATTTGGATTGGGAGGGGGGCTTGTATTTTGGGTCATTTGGGTGGGGGTGGGCCACCCCTACAAGACAAGGGGTTAACAGCATGCTGCATTAACCCCTTACTCCATTGCCTGGTCAAAAAGCCTGATAGTCAGCTGCCCTCATTGTCCAAGTAAACACTGGGGAATTCCCCTGTCTACCTAGCCTTAAACTAGATGTTTTTTCACACTATTGATCAATTTGATGCTGTGTATGTCTGTATAAATTGCATAATATGGCTTTGGCCTTTGTTCAACAAACAATTATAGCATGTCTTCATTGAATCATGGCGTTAGTTAATCTTAAGTAGTTCAAAGCTGGTTGTAAAGAATTCCTTAGAGTCACAAATTGACCTACATTCATTGTTATATACTTTGGAATGCAATACAAAAGCCACATGTATTGTCTTGTCCAGACACCTATTGAAATGCTATCTATTCACATCCCTACAATGTACAAGTCAGAGTACTTTGCAGAACCCATTGTCAGTTCAGACACTAATCTCTTAAATAATCCATTCAACCTTTTGATAATAATGGCTGGCAGACAAGCCTAAACATGTAAACAACTGTTCTAAAACTTGTGGTTGAGTGCTGCACAGTCAGAAAGCTCATAAACGGATTGGGTCTTCAAGTCATAGATCAGATATTTAAAAACTGGAATTTAAAGTGCTTCTGACATTGGAAATAATGCTGTTAGGTAAAGAAAAAATCCCGGATCGTTCTCGGATCGGATCGGATCTCGGAAAAAAATAATATTGCAATTTGCTCTGAAAAAATGCAGCGTTGTAGACTTCTCTTTCTTGTTTTATATGCCAATAATATTAACAATGTTGACGCTTTAAGGCATGCACATATCAATCTTTACAGAAAAACAGTTACAGACTATTCAGAATTAACTAAGTTTCGCAAGAAAAGTATTTTTTCCGAAGTGAATTGGGCCTAGAAATTGATCGTTTGTTCAGCATCGCGCCACACATTCACAGAACTCAGCCGGCCAGTCACGGGGAAACATCACATGTAAATTTGTACGATCTTCTTGGTGAGAGCCTTCAAAAAGTGGCTATAAATTAGCCTTTTTGTGATCAACACAATTTTGGTAGTCTACTTACATGATAACATGGCATTTGAAAGCTGAACAGATTTTTAAAAATACCCCCAAAACAATGAAAAACTGCGCTGAATATATCGATAAATTTCCAAAGCACGTTCGTGAGGGAAGGTTGAAGTAGTTACTAAGGCTGAGTCGGTTCGGTCGATCACACCGGTTACCGACCGTTTCAATCGGGACCCGGTTCGGTATATCGGGGAAACAGTGCCCCGAAAAAAAATTTAAAAAATAAAATGTTAAAAAAGAAATTAAGATTATCACAATAATGTAGCGAAATTCAAATAAAAACGGGGCAATTGATATCATTTACTTTAAAGAGTGGTTATTTTCGAGAAATTCTTGGTTTATTACTTCGTTTGACAGTCAGAAATTGAACAGGAAGCGCAAAATTGCTAGTCATTTGAACGATATTGTCGGCGGATGTGCACACAATGTTAGTCCGATACTGCAGGGGAGTTGTCTGATGGATCTTTGTATGATCCAGCTGATGAGCCAGTGCATTCAAAAAGTGGCTCAAAATACGTTTTTTGGTCATTTGCACCATTAAAAAATGTTTTGATATTCTACTTACATGATTTCATGGCGTTTGGCAGCCGAACAGAAACAAAAATGAGCCCCAAAACAATGAAAACAACTACTCAAAACATCGATAAAAAACGACTACATAGCTCCCATTCGCTCGTATACCCTGTGTGCAAGTTACGGGTCTCTTTTTCTTCCGCGAGATTCATACGCTGGGCCGGTGGAACTATGTTCCAGTCCGCCCTCTATCGGCAAGATCCATCCGCCAGGAATTGGGGAAGTCCCCGGCGGATGGATATCTTGCGCAAGAAAAGAGACCCCGTAACTTGCACACAGGGTATACGAGCGAATTGGAGCGATGTAGTCGTTTTTTATCGATGTTTTGAGTAGTTGTTTTCATTGTTTCGGGGCTCTTTTTTTTTTCTGTTCGGCTGTCAAACGCCATTCGAAATCATGTAAGTAGAATATCAAAATGGTGTTGATTGCGAAAATTTATAGCCACTTTTTAAGGGCATGCAGTGGCTCACAGTCACAAGCGATCGTACATGTGATGTTTCCCCCAGACTAGCGGGCTAAGTTTCTGTGAACCGTGTTGCGATGGGCAATGGTGAACAAACGATGAATTTACTTCGGAAAAAAAAAAAACTTTTCATGCGAAACTGAGTTAATTCTGGATACTGTAACTATTTTCCCGTAAAGATTGATATGTAAATCCATTAAAGCCTCAGTATTTATTATGTTATTTGCATATAAAAAGAGCAATATAAGCCCCAAACAGTGCATTTTGCCGATGCGTGCACGATTGCGTGATTTTACCGGTCCGAGTTTTGACGGTAAAAATTTATCGGGATACCGGTTCCCGACCGGTAAAAGTTTATCGGGACCCGGTTCCGACAATTACCGACATGACTCAGCCTTAGTAGTTACGGTACCGGTAGCAGCAAGTTTTCGGGCCGCTGCACTGCACTGCTGGCATGTTTCATGCATATTCGCTCGTGTAAGGGTCTTTGTTTCATACGCCGGATTCATCCGCGATCTGTTATGTATAGTTGTTATTTACCGATTTTTTTAGTAGTTGTTTGCATTGCTTTGGGGCTCAGTTTTTTTCTGTTCAGCTTTTAAACGCCATGCAATCATGTAAGTAGAATATCAAAACATTTAAACATGGTGCAAATAACCAAAATACGTATTTTTAGCCACTTTTAGAATGCACTGGCTGATCAGCTCGATCATACAGATATACATCTGAAGTCTCCCCGAGAGTGTCGGCCTAACTTTGTGTGCATTTCCGTCTGCAATATCGTTCAAATGACTAGCAATTTTGCGCATCCTGTTCAATTTTCGACTGCGAAACAAATTAATGAACCAAGAATTTCTCCAAAATAACCACTCATAAAGTAAACAATATTGATTCCCCCATTCTTTATTTAAATTACACTACTTAATGGACTGTCAAACATACACATTTTCAATTAATACTGGAGAAAATGGGTCGGCAAAATCTTCCGATATTTTCTACTGAGAAAATATATTTCTCGGATCCGTCTCGGATCCGGCTCGGAAGCGATTATCGCCGGGAAATCGGATCGTTCCCGGATCGGATAACAGCATTAATTGGAAAGCTCATGTAAGTTTGAAATTATATTCAATTCTAACCCCCTCTCATGTTAAGTTTGATTAATTGGTGAGATTTTAGCTAGAAATGTTTTTATGATTTTTGCCAGTCTCACAAATTTATTTACTGCAGCCTGCCTATGAGAGTGGCCCCAGAGTGGGGATGGGCCTGTGTTGGAATCATTTGGGTTGCGGAGGGGGGAACTTGTTTTGGGTCATTTGGCTGATTTTGTATTAGTGTTTGATAAAGGATATAAAGCACAGAATGTACTAAATATTTTAAGGAATCTTTGTTCTCCAGAGATAGGGGGTGGGATAAGCGTTTAAACTAAAACGTGTAAGTTTTTAATATTTAGATATGACTTGGGATAAAATAACAATCAAGACTTATGAAAGTTAAGAAATATTTAGTCAATATTATAAAAAGTTATACAATTATACATTATAAAAACAAGGGGACAGAAAATTACAAAGTTGTATCAAAACTAAAAAGTAAAAAGAAATGAATGCAAGAAAATAATTGAGGAAAAATGGGAAGCCATGAGAATCATTGATAGAAAAAACAGGATAAGAAAATTATAGGAAATCCATGGAAAATAAGTCAAGAAATTAAAAAACAAAGAGCCACAATGAATTTTAAAAAAAGGAAAAGGAAACAGAAAAACATTTGAAGATTAATTAACAAATATTTATATAATTTGGAATTGTAAATGGAAGATTGAAATTTACGTAAAACAAATTGAGAAGAAACAAAAGCAGGAAAAGAAACGGGTCAGGATAATTGAAAAATACATCAACAAATAAATGTTGACAATTTGAAAATTGTAAATTTTATGTAATTTTCATAATTGATTGAATTGAATTGAAAGAAAGAAAAGAAAGAGACATGCATAATTAAGACATTTTTCAAAACTACATCAAATAAAATATAAACAGGAAATGGCAGAGAATAAACCAATTTTTTTTCTAATTTGAAATTAGATAATGTTGACTCAATGAAGTAATATTGTTCGTCTCTAAATTGTTGTAGCTTGTGTTGCATTATCATAGCACAGGCTCAGCCATTGACATTTCCACACACTCACAATCATACACACACCTCAAATAAGCACAGGGACAGGGCCACAGCATGGCTTTTGAGCGGGCCAAGCATGCGGATATGCATGCATCACTACAACACCGCGTACGATTCGGTCAGTTTGTGTACCCGGAGTTGCGGGCACCGTGCACAGCTGCTGTCCGCTGGCGCTCGTTTGTTGCGTAGCCTGCGTTGCGTTGAGGGTTTCAAATTTCAGTGGACCAACTTAAAATTTCGCGCGCTCCATACTTACATTCAAAACTTTTCTCTCAGACATCTTTGCTGATCAAATGTGTACCGTTGTTGTCCTTGGGGTGTAAGGTAGGCAAAACTATACTAGATGTGCCTCAGCTTTCAATTAAATTCGATTTTTAGCGGTCTTCAAAAAGCTTCTGAGAGCAGCAACTATTGCAAGTGTGTCCGACGGCGTCTACTTTACGCAATTATAGTACTAGTACCAATAAAAACTACAAATTACTTACGTACACAACGCACATATACATGACGGTAACTTCTACCGCACTTTATACTGTATTCAAACAGCAATATTGTCATTGTGTACAGTTTTCGTTATCTTTCTGCTATTTTGAACGTAATTTTCTCTGGCATTTCAAGACGTTTCGATGTACTAATTAAGGTATGATATGCATTATTATATCAATGAATATATGGAGGGACACAAAGACTACTAATTCGATACTAGTTGGTGTTATGTTATCTATGAATTTGGTATATTTGTTACTCCAAATATCTCTCATTAGTCTTTACAGTCCCACAGTCCCACACATTATAATTTATGTGTGCTGTGATTATAAATTGCTCCTGACTGAGTTATTTAACTTTTAAGTTTTAACGACCGGTGATGTATGTATGGAGTGTAGTGACATTGCGTGTATCTGGATCCGGATGTACTGATAATGATGTATTTGTAAATGTGTTAGAAAAAAAGTAAACAAACCTTGGGCTTGACTTGAGTTGTGTAGAATAATATAACAAGAAGGAGCAGCAGCAGTAAGGGCCGCCTGCATCTAAAGTCTAAACGCCCACCCCCCCCCATTGTTGTTTGTGTTTGTTTGTGCTGTCACGTCTCTGTTTTTGTTTTTGTTTTGTTTATTTTGTTTGCGTTCACTGTACTGTATGTGCACCTCACGCAGTGCGTAATCTTCAGTCATGAAGTCTGCACTACCAAGGAAGAAGAAGAAGGAACCAAACTTTGCCCCAAACTTTGTACCAAAGTCAAAGTAAACTCAGTTTCTGCAGGCTGCAGCATATACAGTTAACTGTTAACACCTTGACTATGACTTGTAGTTGTACTTGTAGGGGTGAATAAACTCGACTATGTATGAACATGATTAATATTTCCGGCATTCTGACTGAGAGAATGAGTCTGAATCTGAGACTAGCAAAGGCCGACAGTCAAATATTTCAGTAAAAATGTCAAGACAAAGAGGCCACTATGAAAGCGCTACATGTAGATTTATCGATCTAAGTTACTAGTGAAAACTAGTCTAGACTGAGTCTGACTCTAAAATCACTTAAATCGAAGAGGGGAAAATTAAAATTCTTCTAGTTTACATTTTCAATTTCATTTGCAAAGACAAAGTACTAATAATTATAATTCAAATCTGATTTTTGTCTGTATTATTATTTGTTAGTTTAAAGGGTAATGAACCATGAACAAACTTCCTTTTCATACTTTAGTCTTTGCATTTATGGTCATGAGGCTTTCATCAACTGTCTGTGGAGCTTTGCAGTGATTTGAAGAGCTAAATAAATGTTTTTCTTTCATGTTCGGAAACTCATAGTTTCAGAACTGTTTCTTGGAGCCTGTTACTGTTAGACTGAGTAGGATATGGTTGCTATTGTCACTGGTCTACTGAGGAGTGAGGGATGTAGTCTACTCTGCAGGTTTCATACTCAAAGCCATCAAGCTGGGTTTATTTGTTATTCTAACCCTCTGTACTGCAGCTGTATATTTGACAACAAAGTGGCTTATTTTAACAAAGAATGGTAGTTAAATCATTTTACAGAGTCACTTGATAACCATTTGAACATTTCTTTAGCTTAATCCAGCAAGATGTAGATGTCCATCAGTGGCACTGGTCTACAACGGGATGTAGTCTATTCGGCAGTCATCCTAGCTTAGCTCTTGCCCTTATCTGTTACTCAAACTCTCTGTACTGTGGCTTTGCATTTGACGGCCGTGAGGTTTATGTCAATTGTTGAGGTTTGCAGGACTATGACTATGACTATGAGGGGCTAATTGATTTTCTCTTTCATGTTTGGGAAATCTTTCAGAACTGTTCCTTGAAACCTGTAAGACAAAGTAAGATGGCAATCAGTGGCACTGGACTACCACGGGATGTAGTCTTTCCGGCAGTCCTCTTAGCCCTGGTCCTAATCTGCTACTCAAACTCACTGTACTGTGGCTTTGCATTCGACGACCGCGAGGCTATTGTCAAGAACAGGGACCTGCGGCCGGAGGCTTCAGTGCTGGATCTCTTCTTCAACGACTTCTGGGGCACACCGATGCACAAGGTAACCTAGGCTGTAGGCACATATCGAGTAAAAGCAAGTAAAATCAGATTTGTCCAACTTTGCTGGCTCGAAACCTGGAAAAGTTTATATTTGGTTGTCCATTTGTGCCAGTGGAATTGAGGATCAATGGACTTTAGTGGCATGAAACCTAATTAGCACTTAGACTCTGCAGTTGAGCACACTGCAGAGTCTTGGCATGCGTATAGCGTCTTCATTAATTATGAAGACGCTATACTCATGCCAAGCACTTAGACTCTGCAGTGTGCTCAGTCCCATGTGATAAATATGGCGTGACCTTTCAGAATCGCCGTGAGTAATTTTGTAAAAGGAGAGGTAATCAGTTTGAAGAAAGCATACCCATACAAGATTACCTTGGGCTTATTCATATGGATATATGTTGCTTTGGTATTCATTTATTTTCCCAAAATATGTTTTTTGGGATCATTTTCCAAAGGAAAAAAAAACGATTTATTTATTTATTTTATTTTGTAAATTTTTTTTTTTTCCGATCCGATCTTCCGATTTTTTCTGCATGATCGGAAATCGGCAAAAACGCTCCGATCAACCATGATCGGATCGGGATCGGCATGCCGATCCGATGATGGGTTACAGCATTATATTTAACTATTTAAAAGTGTAAGCATTTAACACAATTTTTTCAAATGCTGGCTCAAAATTATTGAATTATTGTGAGGGCCCCACAATAATTACAAACGTTTCTAAACCGATTATGACCAAATAAAGTATATTCTGTCATTAAAATTGTATGCTCTTTCAAATTTGAGACTCGGTTTTTCACTACCTACTAAAAGCTAACTATTCCTTTAACTGTTATAAATGCATAAAAAGAACATAATTGATTTAGATTGTAAACATGTAGAAAAGAACAAACCTTTTATCTTCAGTAGATGTGGAAATATTGACTGATTTTGATTTAATTTGTTTTTTATTTGAAGAAAAAAAATCACACAGGTGGGATGCCACAAGTCGTATTGCTCCCTCTGCATATTTATGTTTTGTATTTTATACAACAACACTCATTTTAAATGTTGACTAAATACTTTTTTATTTGAATTAAGGTACATGTGAATTTTAACAACACTCATCTTAAATGTTGACTAAATACTTTTTGATTTGATTAACATGTCCATGTCCATGTTCATTATTATGTAATTTTTGTTAATTTGAATATTTTACATACAGGAGCGAAGCCACAAGTCCTACCGCCCTATCTGTGTGTTGACCTTTCGTCTCAACTACTTCCTGGGTCAGTTGAACCCATGGGGGTATCACCTCACCAATTTGCTGCTCCACTGGGTTGTGTGTTTACTCTACCTTAAAGCATGCAGACTAGTTCTCAGTGAGGGGGCCAGCGAAAAAGCTTCACTGCTGTTTGCTGTTCATGCTGTACACACAGAAGCAGTAAGAACTTGTTCTTTTTGTCGTTAGGTGTTTAATTTTATATTATTGTTTAATTGCAGAAAAAAAGAGAAAGAATAATCTCCTTTGTTTTCTAATTTTAATAGATACAGATGCATTTCAAAATTCCTGTGCAACCAGAACAGTTATAAATGCAGATATTTCCTTTCATCATTAGTAATGAAGGGGAACTGAGCTTGGAATTTGATTGATGCTTCACACTTTCATCCCAGGCAGTCAGGACTATTCACAAAAATGTTGATGCTAGTATTTTGATTGCCATCTTTTCATTCACTTTTCGGTTTTATGATTATATAGTAATCATAGTTATCAAGAAAATTACAAGTAGGTAATGGATATTTGATTCATTGTTCCCTTTCAACTTTGTATTGTACTTTGACGGTAACCTTGAAATGGGAAAGTCATTAATTATTAATTGGTTATGGATCAGGGAAAAAAATTAATATTTTTATTTCGGGGGCTCCCTATCTAATTTTATGGAAGTTTTCGGGAAGGAACATGATATAGCAATATTAGATCTTATTCTATGAGTATTGTTGTCCAGTGTTACTATGTTAAATATTCTGTTGCCTTCTCTCCATCTTCCTGTATCAGGTGACAGGAGTGGTAGGCAGAGCAGAGCTCTTATCCTCCACATTCATGCTGCTTGCTTTCATGGCTTATTCTAAGGCAGCAGAGAACACCAATAAAACAAGTAAGAATGTTATTCTTAAATTAATCTGTTCAAGACAATCTGATTTGGGCCTGATTATTTCTGCAACCAGTCATGAACAGGTGAACCCTTTTATTGACACACCTACAATTTACAACCTGAAGATAAAATATGAGTACAACCTAGTTGTCCATGTTCATGCTGCTTGCTTTCATGGCGTATTCTCGGGCAGCTCAGAACACCAATAAAACAAGTAAGAACATTATTTTATTCTCCATAGATCAATGTCTCAATAGATCAATGTCTCCTTAGATCAATGTCTCCATAGATCAATGTCTCCTTAGATCAATGTCTCCATAGATCAATGTCTCCATAGATCAATGTCTCCATAGATCAATGTCTCCATAGAGCAATGTCTCCATAGATCAATGTCTCCATAGATCAATGTCGAGAATTTATGAAAAGGCTGAAGATGAAAATGTTGAAAATAGAATGTCAGCACATCCTTGCTTTCATGGCTTATTCGAAGGCAGCTCAGAACACCAACAAAACAAGTAAGAACATTATGTTGTATAACCTCTTTAAAAATGTTTGATTCCGGTATAACATGCATTCTCCATAGATCCTGCCGAGTATTTTAGTGACCAGTCCTAAACGAGCTAACCCTTTCATAGTCACACCTTCAATTTTCGCAAAGGCTAAAGATAAAAATTGTTAAATATAGAATATCAGCACATCCTTGTTGATTTTTTAAAATTTATTTGTTTATTCTCTCTGATTGAGATTATGTCAGTTATTAAAGTACTTTCATGATTTAATGATTTTCTTCTTTGTGCAGATTGGAATTCCATGTTTGTGACTGTTACTCTGGTAGTCATGGCAACCCTCTCCAAGGAGCAGGGCATCACTGTTGTGGGCATCTGCTGTGTTTATGAGGTCTTCTACCTGCAGAAGGTGGGTTCTTTATCTGCTTTGGCCCCGACAACATAAACATTTAGGCTTGATTTTTCGTACAATAAACTAGGTCAATTGTATGATCAATCATTTGCTATTGATTGTATGATAAATCAATCATAAATCTTTATGTAATACAGGCATAGACATATTCCATATACTACAGAAGTGGGGTGAAGTGAAGTGGAGAGGGCTCTATGGAGAACGTACATGTATGTTTTACCAAAATAAAACTCTTCTCATTTGTTAACCATTTAAGAAACAAATTATTGAACATCTACAGGAGTTAAATATTTCTTAAGCATCATCCTTACATGTGTGTTATTGTCAATTGCCTATTTCCTTTGAAATGTTTCTGTAGATTGATGTAGCTAGCAACCAAACTCGTAAAAACATTTTATAACATTTTCCTATATTTTTTTCAAATAATGACATGTGCAAAAAGTGATGAATGGTTGATACAATGTAATGTATATTGTTGTTATCTGATGTCCACTTGGTATTGTGTGAGCATTTCAAGTTAAAGTGACGTTATGGCTGAGTAATAAGCAAAAATGATATTCACTAACTCATTGCACTGACTTTATACACGGTTACGACTATCCAGTGGATAGTTTAACATATGAACACTTCAATCGTAATAACCTTTTTAACGAAAGGGAAATTCTAAAAACCAAAACCTGTCCCATGCTTCTATTGTTAATACAAATGCAACAAGGTACACGTATAAGGGAACCGCTAGAATTCCAATTGGATTTTGAGGATTTGGACAATGTTACTAGATCCCTTTAAGTTGCCATAAAATTATCTTCATTCATTCTCTCTCTACAGTTTAATCTTCTAAACTTTATTCGCCAACCCAAAGCGAGCAGTACGAAACTATCAAAGCAAAAAAACAAGTCACCAAGATCATCTGGTCTGGGAAAAGCATGGCCACGACTTGTTTTCCTGCTTATTTCAACCCTGGTGTTGCTATGGGGACGGATAAACATCATGGGAGCTAGGATACCCTCTTTCACAAGGTTTGTTAATCAGGCATTTTTTAATTCATGATTTTATATCTTACGTTTGAAAATTTAATTTGTATTATTTTGATCATTTCTTCTCTGGCGTTGCTGTAAGAATATATTAGCATCATGGGAGTTATAGGTTTGAGAAAAAAAAATCATTCTGCACATCTATTGATGTATTTGAAAATCCTGTTAACCCCATGACAACGGGAACCGGGTGGGTTGCGTACAAAGTCTATGGAGATTTCAGAATCTTGAACGGAACGGGTCAAGTGAATTTCTAGTTAAATTGTAAATGCCATTATTATGACACATTTAGACTGATATGGATATGGTAGAATGTTTAGGGTTTTGCCTTCTATATATTGTGTTTTTGGTGTATGGAATTCTTGGCAAATGTATATTTTACAATGTAATCGGTATAAATAATCTCAGAGTTCATTTTGTTTCAACATAAAAAGCAAATTGACCAATATATTGAACTTAATCATGGTTTTTAATTCTTGAAGAAAAAATCTATTGAAATCCACTCATAATACTTATTTATTATTTATTGTATGCCTTTTCATAGATTCGACAACCCGGCAGCGATGGCGCCCTTCCCGACGCGTCACATGACCTTTTTCTACCTCCTGCCCGTCAACGCTTGGCTCCTCCTCTCCCCAGCCACGCTGATCTGTGATTGGACGATGGGCACCATACCCCTTGTGACCTCACTCAGCGACCCTCGTAACCTAGCAACAGCTTCTCTGTTGTGTTGCGTTGGTGCTTTGGGACTGTACGGATTGCTGAAGAATGGGACGATATCACGGCAGCTTCTTGTGGTAATTACATCGTCTTATATAATCTTAACCTCTTCAAGATTGTCTTATAAATACTCATCACTCAGCGACCCTTGTATCCTAGCAACAGCTTCTCTGTTGTGTTGTATTGGCGCTTTGGGACTTTATGGATTGTTTCAGAATGGGAAGCGTTCACGGCAGCTTCTTGTGGTAAATACATCCTCCATAAATTGCTTTAACCCTTTCATGTGCATAGCAATTTACTAGACAAGAGTATGTCATAAGACAGGTCATGACAATGGCAGCAATTGCAGCCATGGGCTGATCGAGGACCAGTAAAAAGTGATGCCACTGCATTCACGACACATACACCGTAGTTTGAGAGCAGCAAATATTTTAACTTGAATTTTGAATTTATTTCCATGTTTCACAAATAATATTTTGAACAAGTAAATATACAAAACAAACAATATATTCATTAACGAAATACGATATAAAATACACAGAAGACTTAATATATACAATAAATATTGATACAATGTATTTCTAAAGAATATACATACCGAGGTTAGAAATAATACCCCTTACCTTTGTATTGATATCTTTACACTCCCACTGTACCAGTGTGCCTTGAAGGATTTCAATTTTTGTATTCCTCTTTTGATTCTCCAGGCCTTATCGTTCCTGATAATCCCATTCATCCCGGCCAGCAACCTGTTTTTCCCCGTTGGCTTTGTGGTTGCAGAGAGAGTCCTTTATGCGCCCAGCATGGGCTTCTGTATGCTGGTTGCTATAGCGATGGAGGAATACCAGACAAATTTGTAAGTGTTGTATTTAATTAGCTTTCAGAAAAACTTGTTAAATGTTTGGCCGTTTCGAGAAATGTGTAATCAATCATGGATAAACCATTGTTATTTTGAATACCTTTGAATCTGTAATTCATTCTTAATCCAATTAACAATGATCCATCATTATCAGCAATCTATTCCTTATCTAAAGGAAATGTATATAGTTTTAAAAGCCCTTTTTTCCAGTGGAACACAAACATATTACATCATATTCCAAATATTGCATGCTTAAAATGTTTTAAAAGCTTATCATGCATTAAAATATCTTGTTATTTTTGCCTAATCTGAATGCTTGGATTCTGTTGAAACATGCGATTGATGTATTAATTATCATAACCATCATTTAAACAACTTTGAGCAGTTTGAGTTTTGAACTAAATGTGTCAAAGAGTGCACTAGCTTAAAAAGAGTATGTTTTCTTTCCAACATGTTTTTCTCATAGGATTATGAAGCGTATCATTGCCTCTCTCTTTGCCTTGCTTCTGGTGCTGCACACTGGGAGAACCATCAGGAGGAATCGTGACTGGTGAGTTTATATTTTCCTTTTTAAATGTAGATTTGTATCATTATTAGTACTTTTTGTGTGGTTATTGTCTTTGATTGATTACATTTGTTATATTCATAAGTATTATTTATATTTGTATCATTGTTTGTGTGGAAAAAATATTCACAATCATCATTATCATCTTCTTGATGTCAGTGATGATGATGGTGATGGTCGATGATGATAAATTATTTTTATTTTTACACAATCAACTTACTATTTTGAAAGTTTCACAATCAGTTGAACCTCTTCAAAGATGATGATGATGATGATGATGGTGATGATAATGTTGCTTATGATGATGATGATAATGATGATATGATGGTGATGATAATATGATGGTGATGATAATAATGTTGATGATAATTGCAGATGATGAAGATGATGATGATGTTGATGATAACTATTATAATGACGATTATAATCAGAATTCTTTTCATTGTCTTCTCTATCCAGGGAGAGTGAATTGACTCTCTTCCAGTCAGCCCTAAGAGTGACAGAACACAACGCCAAAGTTGATGATTATAATGATAATGATGATGATGTTGATGATAAGATGGTGGTGATGATGATGTTTGTATCGTTATTAATGCTGTCAGTGATGAAGATAATTTGCAGATGATGATGATGATGATAATGATGATGATAATGATTGTAATGATAATGAGTATTATTTTGTGTAATGTCTTCTCTACCCAGGGAGAGTGAACTGACTCTCTTTCAGTCTGCCCTGAGAGTGACAGAGAACAACGCCAAAGTGTGGAACAACGTCGGCCATGCCCTAGAGGCACAGACTCAGTGGGAAGAGGCACTGAAAAACTTCAAAAAAGCTGCTTCGTAAGTTACCTGCTAATATTCTTTGATATTTTACTTATTAGCAGTATTTTATTCTGTCCAGAACACAATATTTTTTCCTCAAGATGCTTGTGATATAAATCAATGAGATATAGGGTTAGATTTAGGCTTAGGCTTAGGGCAAGAGTTAGTCTAGCAAACAGATTCTGTACAACTTTTGAGGAAGAAGATCACCACCATTATCACATTGTTCATTACTTTTGTAAATGCTGTTATGTAATGTTACTATGAATAAATAGCATACAGTACCTAAATGCATAATTGTAGTAATAATTTTTTTGGTGCAAATATAACTCCAGAATTCAGAAAGATGACATATGGGCATGGATGAACATGCGGAGGGCCGTCCGCCATCTTGGAAAATGACCACTAACTGTATTTTATTTTGTATCAACCACTGATCTAGAATTCAGCCGGATGACATAGGGGCATGGATGAACATGCGGAGGTCTGTCTGCAATCTTGGAAAATTGACCAACTTGGAAGATGACCACTAACAAAGGTTCAACTGTATTTTATTTGTTATCAACCACTGATTTAGGATTCAGCCGGATGACATAAGGGCATGGATGAACATTGGGCGAGTCAACCGCCATCTTGGAAGATTGGTCGACTCTGAAGATGCATGACCACTAGTTTGTAATGATAAAAAAGGGGTTTCATTTACACAGGTAAACGTAGGTGTGACAGTATTTTAAATTTTTTTAATCAACCACTGATCTAGAATTCAGCCGGATGACATAGGGGCGTGGATGAACATGGGCAGGGCCTACCGCCATCTTGGAAAACTGTCCGACTCGGAAGCTGCGTACCGAAAGGCAGTGGACATGATGCCCAAGACGATTCCAGGACAGCGCTATGTGACCCAGATAGACCCAAATCATCTCAACGTATACCTGAACTTGGCCAACCTGATCAAAGATGATGAGAGCAGATTGAAAGAAGCTGAAGAGGTTTGTTAAAGGTTTTTAAACCAATCAACTACAGAAACCTGGTGTAGCATGTATTAACTCTATGGGAATCGGCAAGATCTAGTGGGGAACAGGTTAACCCATTGTCTACAGGAATCTGGTGGGTCGTGTATTAACTATATGGGGATTGCCAAATCTAGTAGGGAACAGGTTAACCCATTGCCCACAGGAACCTGGTGGGTCCTGTATGAACTTTATAGGGATTTGCAAGTTCTAGTAGGGAACACATTAAAATTACCTTCTTAAGAGGACTTGGGGACATCGATATGTGACCCAGATTGACCCAAATCATCTCAACGTATACTTGAAATTAGCCAATCTTATCAAGGATGATGAGAGCAGATTGAAAGAGGCCGAAGAGGTTTGTTGAAATTGCCTTCTTTTAATAACAAGGTATTTGTTTTTATAGAGGCGGTACAGTGGTGTGATCGGTGAAAATAATAATTACAATAATAAATAACATTTGTGGTGGTGTTATGGCATGATGTGATAGGTGCTTGACTGCAAAGCACAAGAGCCAAGTTCGAACCTAAATTGATGCCCCAAGTACAGCACTTGTGACCTTCAGCAAGGCACTTTATACACATTGTTGTTCCCTCGCACAGGTACTTGGCATGAACAAGGGTGTGTTAAGTATGAGTGCACTATACAGTAGCACCTGCTGGAATGCTCCCCAGGGAGTGGAGAGAGTGCACAACAAAGTGTGTATGTGTAACAAATTATATTAGATGCTGGTCCCTCTGGGAGAACAGAGCAAAAGAACCTGGATAAATAAGACTACACAAAAATAGATGGCCACTTATACTTTGACTGTAGTTGAAGTTCATTCTTTAGAATGTTTACATATTATTGTTGCTGATCCATACAAAAAAAGTTAGTCTTCTACATGTGATGACACACGCGGTACCCCGGGGTACCGTTGTACCCCGGGGTACCGCGTTGTGTAGCGCCATCTTGAGTCCACTCGAAGCACAACCGTATTGCGTTGTGTATGCAGTGCAGCGCGCGATTGTATGCACGCTATACCCTGGTACAGCCCTAAAAAATAAATAAATAATTAAACAAAATGGCGGATATTCGTTTGGTACCCCAGGGTACCATTTATGTCATCATGTATCTATAATTTCAATTGTACCTGAAGGTGATTGGGATGCGGCCTGACTTTGTAGAGGCTTACATAAACCAGGGATAGCTGTTATTAAGACAGTGAAACTTGGACCAAGCAGATCGATACTCAACTTTGAATAGTATATAATGAACACTTTTTGATACATCATCATGAGTTGTTCGAAATTTAAAGTTAAGCAGCAATATTTTTTATTTTTTATTTGTAACTCTTCTTAATATCTTTATCTACATGTACTTTGCAGTTGTATATGAAGGTGATCGGTATGAGGCCTGACTTTGTGGAGGCTTACACAATCTTGAATCATTGAATGATTGCCTTTGAATAGTATATTGAACACTTAAATCATCATGCACTGTGTGAAATTGTCTATTAAGCTGCAGTATGAAAAGTTTGTCAATAAAACATTTTTGTCTTATATTCTTTACTTTAAAGTTGTACTTGAAGGTGATCGGAATGAGGCCTGACTTTGTGGAGGCTTACATAAACCAGGGAGAGTTGCTACTAAGACAGGAAAAACTGGACCAGGAACTTACTCAACTTTAAATAATATACTGAACGCTTTTTAATACTTCAATATGAATTGTATGAAATTGCCTGTTAAGCTGTCATATTTAGTATTACTTAACACTTTCCAATATCTTTATCTACTTTGCAGTTGTATTTGAAGGTGATTGGAATGAGGCCTGACTTCGTTGAGGCTTACATAAACCAGGGAGAGTTGCTACTGAGACAGGGAAAACTGGACCAGGCAGAGTCGTTGTATCAACAGGCTGTTAATCTGGAACCACTCAATGCTGATGTTCATTTTAACGTAAGTTATTTGATTCCTTTATTCTTTTTGTATTTCATTCAACACAGTAAGTTTTATTCCTTGAGTTATTCTTCCACTATAATACACGTATTGTATAACCAGGCAGTTCAACGGAAACCACTGAATGGTGGAGTGCATTTCAATGTAAGTACACAACATCTGTTTGCTCTTTTATTCTAACATAGTACACATGTGACATGTCACCACAAGACTATAGTTGCAATATTACATTTTCTACAGACCGCTGTTGGCGTATTATCATACTATCTAAATGTGGTATTTATAAATTCTCAAAAATCTCAGCTTTTTAGCGATAAATTACTTGTTGTGAAGGTTCAGCACATGGACACTGTATTTTACCAAAGTCAATTATTTTTCTCAATGCAAATTGGCCATTTCAGAAGGGTTTTGTGCAAACGGTTCACTATCCGCCATGATATTTCAAGGGCCTTTCTATTTCCACTCTACTTTCACAGCTCGGTGTGGTATCTATGAGGAAGAGGGAGAAACAGAAGGCTCTGAAGCACTTTGACCGAGCGGTGGAACTGAACCCTAGCCACAAGATGGCGCTCTACAACTCTGCGCTCTACATCCAGGAATCTGGCAACGTGGCTCGCAGACAGGATGCAGTCAAGAGGTAATGTAATATAAAGTACCGTAAAACTCTGTGTATAAGGCGCACTCGTGTATAAGGCGCACCCCCAACTTTCTAAAAAAAAAAAACTAAAAAAAAACACCCTATTTTTTTTTAGACACCCTGTAGTGCTGTTGGAATACCTACATTGCTGGTCTAGGGCATATCAAGGGCTTAATGTTAATTGTAGCTTTCATCATCATATACATTTTTTCACATACAAAATAGTGGTTAGTACAAAAATTGCACACATTGAGCAATAGCACTGGTGCTCATAAATATTCATATTCATATTCATGAATATTCATAAGCACTTATACTCATTAAATATAGTGCAATTTTCTAACTTAACTAACTTTAACTATTTAACTATTTTCAATTGTGAGCAAAATTTATAACCACTGGTTAGATAATTGCATATATAATGAGTACTGCTGCTCACGAATGTATGAATATTCATTAGCAGCAGTAATTTGCTCAATAAACTTGCAATTTTTACATCTGTAACCAACATTTTTTTGGTGAGAAAAAGGTATATGTTGCTGAATGCTACAACATACAGCAAGCTCTTGTCATGCGATAGACCAGTGCAATATGCATTGAACATGACTACAGGGTGTCCCCAAAAAAAAATTCAAATTTTTTTTTAATTTTTAATTTTTATTTATTTATTTATTTTTTTTGTGCTGTACCTGTGTATAAGACGCACCCCCGACTTTGAATTTTTTTCCGATGGAAAAAAGTGCGCCTTATACACGGAGTTTTACGGTACTGTAATTGAAAAAGAGCAAAGAAAATTGGATTCCAACAGGATTCGAACCCGAGACCTCCGGATTGCTAGACCAGTGCTCTTACCGACTGAGCTATAAAAAAAAACCTAGTATGGCGTTCGTCCCAGAAACCCCTTAATTTTCATTGCTCGTGAGGTCAGAAGCTATTATAAACTTGACATAAACCTTAAGGATAGATATCAACTTGGGGATATACAATGTATATGCGAGGGATCACCGAAGTGATGCAGCTTTTAAACAAAATAATTAATTCAAACATTCAAAAAGTACTGTACACGGCAGTTCTGACATAACTGGCAGCTTCCTAAAAAAATATTTAATTTTCTTCAAGAGCAGACTATATCATCGTTATGAAAAAATACTACCCCTTGCTGCCCCTCCTTTACCAGCCGCTGGTCCTGTCTGTGAACCATGGAAGCAGCAAGGGGATGACGAGTAGTTAACATCGTCGCCATAGCGTGGTAGAAATGACACCGCAAGTCTCCTCTTTGATCCTTAAAAAAATGGAACCTGTCATTATTTTCAACAAGTTCTACCCAAAGTCAATTTTTTAGAAATAACAACCCCACTGATGTACCTCTGTTGTCATGATTTCACGAATGGACTATAAAAATGGATGAGACTTGCGCTTTAAATAGTTAAAGTTCTTCCCGTGCCAATTTTGGCACATAAGGCGGCACTTATTACCGATTCATTAGCCCTAGGCCACACGTCTACTAAATGTAGCGAAAGCTACAGAAGGGGGCCAGTCTATATATTATTATGTTCTTTGTGTATCATCGCCATTAAGCCTCTGAAGAAGGTTCTGCTAGGATCAACAATTTAGACCGTATGATGACTCTCATTTTATTACACAGGTGTAATTATAGTAGATAAGCAGTTTTCAGCAGTATTTTGCATCGTAGTTATGTTTTAGTACATTATTTGTTTTCATGGCATACATTTACTTAGATTGGAGAAAGTTGTTGAGTTGGATCCAGAGAGTGAGCTGAGCTATTCTACCCTGGGCATGCTGGCCATGGATGATGATAACAACCAGGCTGCTGTGACTTACTACCAGAAGGCCTTACAGGTACAGAATATACTTTGATGATGAAGATGATGTTGATGATGTAGACAATGATGGTGGTGGTGGTGGGGGTGAAGATGATGATGATGATGATGATGCTGATGATGATGATGACCATGATGACGATGATGATGATGATGATGATGATGATGATGATGATGATGATGATGATGACCATGATGACGATGACAACAACGAAGACAACAACGATAATGATGATGGTGATGGTGATGTTGATTACAAAGATAACATTGATGGTGATAACATATGATAATATGGGTGTGGAGGTGAGGTGGAGGCAGAGTACCAGAGAGCGAGCTGAGCTATTCTATCATGGGCATGTTGGCAATGGATGATGATAACAACCAGACTGCCTTACATGTTAAAAATGTATCGGTGTTGAGGATGATAGTGTTATTGATAGTGATGATGGATGATGATGACAATGATAGTAGTGGTGGTGGTGGTGGCAATGCGAGGGGGGGGGGGGGGGGGGGTGATGATGATGATGATGGTGTTATCGATGAAGACGATGATAGTGGTGTGGTGGTGGCAATGGGGGGTGATGATGCTAATGCTGATGATAATGGTGAAGATGATGCTGCTGGTGATGATGATGATGATGATGATGATGATGATGATGATGATGATGATGATAAAGGTGATGAAGATGAGAATGCCTATGGCAATGATGATGATCATAACATGGATGTGGAGGAGAGGTTGATGAGAAGCAACAAGAGAAAGAGGATAAAACTGGATTACTAAGAAAATGATGAAGAGCATGAGGTGTTAATTAACATAAATGTTACTTTCTTCATCACAGATAAACCCTACTTCGCGCCATGCCCTCTTCAACATTGCCCTGATTCACTCAGATGCCAAGAAGCCTCTGGAAGCAAAGCCTTATCTAGAAACACTCTTACAGGTAAGACTCCATATGTGACCGGCTATAGCAAAACCAGGCACTTGTCTGTAAAAATCAAAATGTAGATTTTCACACCATTTCAAATGCCTCATCACAAGCTTTCATTTGATGCTTTGTTCTAACAAACTGGTCAATAAATGGCGAAGATATGGTTGTTTCAATTTTACAATCATAGGGCTTTTGCACACATTGTGTGAACTTAAAATGCCCATTTCTTCAGAACATGAATTACCGACAAGTGCTGGGTTTTGCTATAGCCGGTCACATAATATTGCCCTAATATAATGCTCCTGAGGGAGTAAAAAGTTTACCTCGGCAAATGTCGGAGCTGGCTTTCCAGGTTATCGGTGACTGGATTCGCCACTTATAGGTGTCTTGAGATTTGTTGTTGTTGTTCAAACTGCTATGGTGTTAATAGTATGTTGGAACTAAGAATAAACCTAACAAATAATGTGCAGTCAAACCTGTGTTTGTAGACAGGTTACCTCTATAGGCAATATACTACTACACTTTCACTTATAGACCCGGTATCAAAATTTTGTATTTATTCAAATTTACATGCATATCTGTTGTTTTTGTCTCCAGCACCACGCCAACCACACCAAGAGCATGCTGCTCCTAGGAGATATCTACCTCAACTCTCTCAAGGACGTCTCTGGAGCTACACAAGTAAGTACATTTGCTCAGAGAAAACTTTTCATGCCTTCCCCCATCGAAGTGGCCGGAGGCATTATGATTTGGGGTTGTCTGTCTGTCCGTCCATCCGTCCGTCCCGTTTTCATTCTCTCGTTATCTTGATAACCAGTTGACGGATCAATTTGAAATTTGGTATATGTGTACAAGTGGCCAAAGGCATTATGATTTGGGGTTGTCTGTCTGTCCGTCCATCCGTCCGTCCCGTTTTCATTCTCTCGTTATCTTGATAACCAGTTGACGGATCAATTTGAAATTTGGTATATGTGTACAAGTGGCCAAAGGCATTATGATTTGGGGTGGTTGTCTGTCTGTCCGTCCATCCATCCGTCCCGTTTTCATTAACTCGATATCTTAATGATAACCAGTTGACAGATCAATTTGAAATTTGGAATGTGTGTAGATATCGGGGTGAAAATTATCTTATTAGATTGGGGGGTCATAAGGTCAAGGTCACAAGGCTCCTTATATATATATGCAAACATAGCTTGTAATACCAATATTACAAGAACTGGCGGATGAAATACCATCAGACATGGTACCTGTATGTATCTTTGGGAGCCAACAAACTGGTTATAATTTTGGGGACAAAGAGTGCTACGCAAAACAGTTTTCAGAGTGCTAAATTATTGTACATAAGCTTGACAAATTTTCCCTTGTGTAATGTACTTTTTTTTCTTTTTTCTTCATTTTTGTCATTCTTGCAGATGTTTCAGCGCATCGTGGATCTGGAACCGTCAAACATCCAGGCCCAACACAACTTATGTGTCATCTTGGTTCAGCAGGGCAGGCTACAAGAAGCGGAAAAGTGTCTGTTAGATGTCCTCAAACTGGCACCCCAGGCTGATTATATCAAGAAAAACCTGAGCATTTTGAGGCATCAGTTATCTGTAAAAGAAACGAATGATATTAGAAATGGAAATAGGTGACATATCAATGAGTATCAGTAATGTGACATTTGTCCTTTAGAGGTCTTAAAAACTTGATTATATGAAGAAAAACCTGAGCATTTTGAGGCATCAGTTATCTGTCAAAGGAGAAAGTGATATGGGAAAAGTAGATAAAAATGTACCAGAAAGGGGACATACTAAATAAATGAAACTGAGTTAATGATGAATTAATTCTCCATACGTCCAGCTTAGGTCGGAAAAACTTGGTTATATCAAGAAAAACCTGAGCATTTTGAGGCATCAGTTATCTGTCAAAGGAAATAGTGATATGGGAAAAGTAGATAGAGATGTACCAGAAAGGTGATATACTAAATTCAGTAATGAGAAAAAATGTATCATTTAGACGTCCTTAAAATAGCTCCTAGTGCCAAAATAGATCAGAAAAACTTGATTATATCAAGGAGAACCTGACAACTTTGAGGCAACAGTTATCTGTGCAAGTAAATAATTATATGGGAAAAGTTGAGAGAGAGAGATGTACCAGAAAGATGACATACTAAATAAATGAAACTCGGTAATGGGAAATGAATTATTTAGACGTCCCTAGAATGGCTCCTAGTGCTAAATACATGTAGGTCGGAAAACTTGGATTTTATCAAAATAACCTGCACATTTTTAGGCATCAGTTAATATCTGTGCACTAAAAGAATGATATGGGAAAGGTAGATAGAGATGTACCAAAAAGATGACATACTAAAAAAACGAAACTCAGTAATGAGAAATCTATCATTTAGACGTCTTTCAAATGGCTCCTAGTGCTAAATAGGTCGGGAAAAACCTGATTATATCAAGAAGAACCTGAACATTTTGAGGCCGAAGTTATCTGTGCAAGAAAATAATGATATGGGACAGGTAGATAGAGATGTACCAAAAAGATGACATACTAAAAAAACGAAACTCAGTAATGAGAAATCTATCATTTAGACGTCTTTCAAATGGCTCCTAGTGCTAAATAGGTCAGAAAAACTTAATTATATCAAGAAGAACCTGAACAATTTTGAGGCCGAAGTTATCTGTGCAAGAAAAGAATGATATGGGACAGGTAGATAGAGATGTACCAAAAAGATGACATACTAAAAAAACGAAACTCAGTAATGAGAAATCTATCATTTAGACGTCTTTCAAATGGCTCCTAGTGCTAAATAGGTCGGGAAAAACCTGATTATATCAAGAAGAACCTGAACATTTTGAGGCCGAAATTATCTGTGCAAGAAAATAATGATATGGGACAGGTAGATAGAGATGTACCAAAAAGATGACATACTAAAAAAACGAAACTCAGTAATGAGAAATCTATCATTTAGACGTCTTTCAAATGGCTCCTAGTGCTAAATAGGTCAGAAAAACTTAATTATATCAAGAAGAACCTGAACAATTTTGAGGCCGAAGTTATCTGTGCAAGAAAAGAATGATATGGGACAGGTAGATAGAGATGTACCAAAAAGATGACATACTAAAAAAACGAAACTCAGTAATGAGAAATCTATCATTTAGACGTCTTTCAAATGGCTCCTAGTGCTAAATAGGTCAGAAAAACTTAATTATATCAAGAAGAACCTGAACAATTTTGAGGCCGAAGTTATCTGTGCAAGAAAAGAATGATATGGGACAGGTAGATAGAGATGTACCAAAAAGATGACATACTAAAAAAACGAAACTCAGTAATGAGAAATCTATCATTTAGACGTCTTTCAAATGGCTCCTAGTGCTAAATAGGTCAGAAAAACTTAATTATATCAAGAAGAACCTGAACAATTTTGAGGCCGAAGTTATCTGTGCAAGAAAAGAATGATATGGGACAGGTAGATAGAGATGGGACAGAAAGGTGACATATAAATGAATTTCAAATAGCTGAAATTTGTCCTTCAGATATCCTTAGAAGGGCTCCTAGTGCTAAATAGGTTGGAAAAGTCCTGATTATATCAAGAAGAACCTGCACATTTTGAGTCAACAATCATCGGTGCAGGAAAAGAATGATATGGGAAAGGTAGATAGAGATGTGCCAGAAAGGTGACATATACATGAAATTTGAAAAGCAGACATTTATCCTGCAGATGTCCTTAGAAAAGCCTCCAACGCTGAAAGAGACAAATTCATATAAATTGAGGAGAAGAAGATACAATCATTACACAAACGTAAACTTCTAATTAATAATAATATCAATCATTTATAAAGCAAAATCTATCTAGGTAACCTATTCCGAGGCACAGAATTATTATTATTACCCATGGTCATCAGGTACATTACAAGCCCACACAATGATATTGCATACTTTCTCAACTCCCTGGGGAGCATAAAAGCCGTGCTGCCACTGATGATGGCGCAAAGGCTAATTAACACCCGACCATGGTACCCACTAAAACACCTGCGTAAAGAGCAGCAATGTAGTGAGTTAGATGTTCTGATAGTGCTGAATACCTCATGAAAATGTTGACATTTTGAGAGAAAATTGTACGTGAATGAAGGGAGGGATATAGAAAAGTAGATATAGAGGTGTTCCAGAATATAGTTTCACAGCCATTTCTGAAGATATCACTTTCCTGAAGATATCGAAACCGGTTAGAAGTAATTGAATACAAAAATGTACCATGAAATGATAGTGTTTTTGTTTTAGTTTGTTTTGTCGACTTTATAAGTATATTTCATCGACGATGACTTTGTAAAGTTATATTTATTCATATAGTTTCATATATATAATATTTGAGGAAAATCTCAAAATTTGTATTAATATTTGGAGAACAAAAGTATTATGTTATTGCCAAATAATTGAACATCTGTCTTCCAGTCAGTTTATTTCAATGTAGCCTTTTAAAACAGTGTTTGTCAACAAGTGCCTATGGAAAAAATTCAATTACTGTGCTTATATGATTAATCATGTTTTGTATCAATATCACAATGGACATGTTGACTTATATTTCATACAAGGTGAACATAGTGTAGGTTCATTTGATATATTCTTCAGTTATAAAAACAATATATACATTTATTTATAAATGTACTGTACAAGAACTTTAAAAAAATATATTTTCAATGTCAACAAGTAAGATGTTAAAGTGCAGGGGTGTCGATCCGTTTTTGAGATTGGGGGCGAAATTTGAAAAATTTTCCAGTGACCACTGAGAGAGCTAAAAGCCCCACATTGGCATGCCCGGAAGTTTTATTATGCGCTCATTGAAAGTGTCTTGATGGCTCGAAGACCTGACTTTGGGGGGCACCCACATTTGGGGACAATAATGGGGGTCCAGGGGGCGGAGCCCCGGAAGCTTTTAGATTTCAGACATTTGCTCCTAGCATGGGTGTTAAAATTGTATAAAATAGTGAACCTACTCATAACGTATTTTTAAAGGGCATAGCGAGGAAAAGACTGAGCCTTGCATGAGATGGATCCACGTGATCATGTATACTATAGAGCCATCGATATCGTCTAGGGCATTGGGCTCCCATGAAACTAAGCAAGGGCGTCAACAATTTCTCAAAAGTGTAGGGGAGACATTGCGAGGAAGCGAGGCGACCGAGCGGGGGAGGGTGTGGGAGGGGGTGTCCCCCTCCCACAGTAGGGAGCTTTTGTATTTTTGGGTGTGAAATTGTGCGATTTGGTGCACACCTGAGACAGAAATTTCACGTAATATGAAGTATATAGGTATGGAACCAAACATACATAATGACAAAGGGAGGGGGACAATCTGCTCCTTTTTCAAATGTGGGGGGACATGATATTCCAATTTTATTTGCGTTCAGCGCATATGTACCGAGATTATTTTATTTTCTGTGACGGTGTGCTATCTATAGATGAGGGCTTAATAAACTTCGTTTGAGGTGTGCGTTTGAGAAATTACGCTGCCCAACACATTTCAAAAGGTGAGTTCCTGCAACCCAAATGAAACTTGCAATATGAGAAACTGTATGCGCGCGAAGCGCGCGGCAAAAAAGAGATTTACAGTCCTTTTCAAACTAAAAAACGGCTATTTTGAAGATTAATTATTGATAAATGTGTCTTTCCCCTCTTTGGCATTATATCACTCGATTTTTTTCTTCCTCATTTTCGGAATTATTGGGGGGGCGAAATGATATGTTCGCCCCCCCAATATTTTCATTGGGGGGGGGGGGGGCGACCGCCCACCCTGCCCCCCCAGGATCGACACCCCTGTTAAAGTGATCCATGTAAAGTGTCAGGTATTGCACAAAATGACATTCGAGACTTCAATCCTATATCAATATCATTGTAAAATACAATTATAAGATTTGTGAAAGTTTGAAAGAAAACGTACACTGTTTACCTAGTGGAAAAAAACGAATATTGAGTTCATATTTTATCACCGAATACTGATGGCCTGCCATAGATTTGTTGCAGTAACAATCGTCCGTTTGACGAATTCCGCACATGTGTATACAGACGGTACAGAATTTTCGCGCGCTCAGCCTAACGACCCGTCGCGACGGGTCGTTTAGGCCGCCGAAGGACGAAGGTTTCGGCTACTCCGCACGCCAGAGTTCGTTATCGCGTTTATCCAAAAGCATTGGCTAACACTTTTGAAATAATGATTTTCAATGATAATTATCTTCATACTGAAGGGACATTTGAAAAAATCTAACCCTTCTTCTCTTACCATAAGCTAAACAACACGGCAGAAGAGAACTGAGGAAGCTCCAAGTAATTTTTGTGGAGTTAGACACTTTACATGGATGTCTTTAAAGTTTGTAACTACCTTTCAAATGAGATATAAGCAAAGAGAATACATTTATATCACTAGTATATATTTCTGGTCAGTTTCCTCTATGTTTGATCCTAGATATTTTTAATGAGATTGTTATTTTGGCCAAAGCAATGCAAGTTTGTTGGCTCATTGCACTTAAAAAAGCAAGTCCATTAACCCACATAAGTATGTTTTCTTTATTCAAAAGTATGAATTTGTTTCAGTTGGTGATTGTATACTATTTTTAACAAAAGTCAGATGTAAAAACAATTAAAAATAATTATGATTAAATAATCAAAATGTATCGTGTCTGTATTCATCAAGACCAGCAATTAATTAACTTTGTTCAAACAAATTGTGTATGTTTGGTGACATGAAACCCAAACTGTCATTTTCAGATGCAGCTGTGCAATATATAACTATAACATGATTGTTATTACTGTGTATATTTTTTGGTAATAACTGTGAATAAAGGGCCTTACTCATGGAATGTTATATCCAGTGTTACCATTACCATTTCATTTTGGTTCCAGAAGGAGTAATTTTCCCCCCAGGGGGGGGGGGGGGGGGGGGGCACTCAAATTATTTTTTGACGGGGGTGTGCCACACGTAACTCTGAAATGGGGGTCTTAAGAGCTGACTACAAGCACAAAATATAGGGTCTTTGGAGCTACAAAAACCCTGAAACGGAAGTTAAGTGGTCTAAGGAGCAGACTAAAACTACAAAATACATAGACTTGGAGCTACCAGAGACCTACGGAACCCCTCAAAAAGATTTAAATGGTGGTCGAAGGAGCTGACTAGAAGAAGAATAATGGCGTAGCATGGTCGGACTGATTGTGGGGGGGGGGGGCACGCAAAATTATTGGGGGCACACCTTTTTGTATTTCTTGGTTTTTACCAAAAATGTCCCGTAATGATTTGTATTGTTTTTTTCTACAAATTATTACACACACATACACACACACACACACACACACAAAGGAGCACTTACACACATACACACCTACACAACAATACGAGGACCACCTTTCACGTGCATATTCTATCAGTAGTCCCGGGTCCAATTATGAACCTGTGGTACACCTTCCTTCATCACCATCACTTATCGTCCATCACCATCATCATCCTCATTTATCATGACCATCCATCACCAATATCAGTGCCGTCCATGATCACGCTCCATGCATGGCCATTTACCGCCACAGATGGCGTTATTCCACCAAGGGCACCGGAAAATTCCAAACTATGAATGCGTCTTTCTCAATAGGGTGCCGTCAAAACACACAAAAAAGAAAACACACATTATTTCCGGCACTTTAGTATTAATAGCTAATAATGAATAGCGCCATCTATAGATCACTTTGCACCCCTAACCCTAGGTAAAAAATGTGGGGACCAGGATTTCGGTCCCGACTTTTTAAAATGTCCCGAGTCTTATTGTGTGTTTTCATGCAGTAGTCCCGACTCTGTGGTGTAGGTGTGTACAGACACGCACACACAGGTGCATTCACACATTCACTCATGTATGATTCATGCAAGCACAGACAAATCATTTCCCCCACTTAGCGATTCAGCGACTTGTCAAATGGAACAATGATTATCTTAGATAATGGTACATGTATATTAACAGAAATCACATCTACTTTGTTTCTATTTTAATAACAGTGACCAGAAAAACCCAATATTCCAGCCTGAATTAGAACTACAATAACATAATAACGGCGAAGAATTTTCGAAGGGGGGGGGGGGGGTTCAGTGAGGATTTTTTTTTAGGGGGGGTGTCAGTGAAGAATTTTCGAGGGGGGTGTTGGTGAGGATTTTTCGAGAAGGGGGGTGGTGTTGGTGAAGATTTTTTTGATGCCGAGTACGAGATCCTTCTAAAATTTTGAGGCCGAGACCGAGACCACTTGGTTTTCAGGGGCTGAGACCATTGGTTATGATGGTCGAAATCACCTAAAAGTGGCCTCTAGGTCGCTTACATTTTGTTTTGCATAACGTCCAAACCACGTTAGCCAAAAACCTTATCTAAAGGGCTGAAGTGAGGTGCTTAGATTTGACCACTCGAGCCTGCATCCAGTAGATTTTTATCAGGGATACCACTTTCTTATCGCTATATAGCCTTGAGGGGAAGTAAACACAGCGTGATTTTGTTGACAGTAAGTGATAAAACTGTCAGAAACTGATAAGAATGTGGTCGATCGAGGTAGGAAAATGATAGAATTGATTTCCACGATGGTGGTCATCAGGGCTAACGCGATAATCACGTCATGGAACCCCCCAAAACAGCCCTTTTTAACCAGGGGGGGTTGAACCCCCCCCCCCCCCCCCCCCCCCCCGGGTACGCCTATGCTCCTGTGACTTTCTTATCCCCGCCCCTGAACATTCGCCATTCCAGAAGTATGGCCAAATAACGTCATTGCATGTGTCTACACAGGCAACAGTGAACTTTCGCATAAAATGACGTCACACTCCTCTTGTGTAATGGGGGATGGCGTTCGGGCAATTTCAGGGGGGCATTCCCAATTGTGATTTCGGAGTTAGATTTTCCTTGAAGTGCCCCTTTTTAAGCAAAGAAAATTATTTTGTAGTTTCACCGGGGAAACAATTACAAAAGTCAGTCTAAAAGCCTTTTAATTTTGTTTTTAACCCTGTTGATGCCGAAGCCACAACAGTGAACTTTCAATGCCATAGAACAAATTAAATGAAATTAAATGGATTTATTGTCAATAATAATCGGTTCAATATTTACAACTTACAACATGGAAAATTACTTTTTAAAACCCTTTTGTCGGGGCCAGTTTAAAATGAACCATTTTAATGGCATATAGAACAAATGAAATGAAATGAAGTAATATGATATAGATTTATTGTAAAGAATAACCAGTTAAATATTTACAACTTGCAATATATATATATATATATTCATAATACAGATTAATAATACATCTTAACATTAAAAATACAATAGAATATTGACATAATATAAGAGGCTAACAAAATAGCACAATGCTAGTCGAGGTTAGCCCCGATAGCAAAACATGAAAGAAACGAAACGAAACGAAACGAAACGAAACGAAACGAAACGAAACGAAACGAAACGAAACGAAACGAAACGAAACGAAACGAAACGAAAAGAAACGAAAGGAAGTGAAATTAAATGAAATGATATAGATATATTGTAAATAATAATCAGTTAAATATTTAGAACTTGCAATGTACAGTCAACTCTGTCTACGTCTTATTTGCATAAGTCGAATAATCGCCTAAGCCAAAGGTGTTATACCAGTCCCTTTTCTTTATTTTCTATTGTTTTGGCCTTATATAATTTCTTTCTATATCGAAGCAATTCATTAAGTCCCAACAGATTCGACTTAGGCAGAGTTGACTGTATATTCTCATAGTACTGATTAGTAATACACCCTGACAAGTTGACATTAATAATAAAATAGAATTATAATTTACAAAAGGGGCTAACAAAATAGCACAATGCTAGTCTAGGTTAGCCCCGATAACAAAAAAAATGCACAAAGAAAAATATATTTTCACGCTGAATTAACTTATTTACACTATGTACACAAATCAAATTGTATCTATCACTACTTACAATAAATTCTTTGAAGTTGATTAATATTTTTATAAGGTATAAGGTATATTGTTTTAGTGATTGGTGATAGCTTTTCCGTCTAATATTTTCTCTTAAATTCACAAATGGGGCTCTGAATATCATATTGATTTTTTTCCAACGTCTATTTATTATAATTTTAATTACGCTTCTTTACAATTCTCTTTATTCCATCATGTCCGTGTTTCATATGACTGAGCAAGAAATGAAAATAATCAATACTTTTTTTTTAGGTAGATTCTTTTTTATCAAATCAATATACAAATCATATAACGGCCTTACTTAAAGACGTCTAAAAGTTTTAATTAAACAAAATTGTGGACCTGAAGGATGTCTGAAATCTTCGCGCAAATCGAAGAATCAAAACGGAATTTAAATTGGTTTGGTTTGCAGCACCACAAACTCCAAAGATAAAAAAGGAAATCAACAAAGGAAAGAGAGAAAAAAGAGAGTCAAGAAAATACAAGTATTCAAAGAGAATGCAAGTAAATTTACATTTCATAAAACATATTCACCTCAATGTTTAAAATGATTTCAATAGCTTTACTCGAACGTAATTCAAACTTTGAACTTCAATGAAATATTATCGAGCGAACTCTTTTTGTTGGGTTTAGATTGCCAAGTACCCATATAATCAAAATGAGGAAGTATAATATAACACATTCATTGTAAACAATCATGTATTAGTACATCAGGGTTCAAAGATTAAAGGGGTAGTACAGTTTGGGTAAGGCTGAGCTTTAATAAACAAAACATGCACAATAACATTACAAACTAACAGTTAGGTATACAAAATTACAAACGACTAAGTAAAAAGCCTCTTATCATTTAAAAAGAGCTATTAAAGCACAAGATGGCGCTTTCTATAAAAGCATTTGTTTCAACCATTTGTCATACAAAATTATGCTTGTGATGTTTCGTTGAAATAATGATTCAATAGAGAGATCATAAACAACTAACTTAACACCTCTTTTTTAATTTTTGAAAAAGTGTAAGCATTTTTTTTTAATCATCGGCTCGAATATTTATTTATTGATATTTCAGCCGATTTCGATCAAAAAAAGTTTATTATTATCTGCCATTAAAATGGTATGCTCTTTCAGATTTTACACTCAGTTTTTCATTATCTCACCAACAATTTATTTTGTGCAGCGCCCTCTATACCAAAACTGAACTACCATTTTAATGCAAGTTCCCTCAATAAAACACAAAATAACAACAACAGATGGCATGATTGTCATGGCATTGATACACATGTATACATGTACATTAATGTTGACATTATTGTTTTGGTAATAGGATATCCCGGTGGAAAAGTTCCTTCTCATCATAAGGGGAGAAGACTGTTCATTATCTTGTTGTACCTCAAATTCCTCGCCAGTTTCTCCCAGAACAGTCTATTCCCGTAGTAGTCTTCAGTCCACTCGAAGTATGGCTTATTTCTACTCAGGAATAGCCTCGCCAGGTACGGCAACTGGTTGTCTGGGACATCCTCTCTGAAGACCAGGACCACCTTCTCCAGTTGTACCTCGTTCATGTGCTCCACGGCCATCTGCAGCTGCGTCATGAAGTGGGCATCGTTGACTGCGGTGTTGCTCACGATCACAATGATCTTGAAGCTGTTCTCGATGACGTAGTCGATGGCGTCAAGACGGGTTCCCCCTAGAGGAAGGTCATCCTCACCGCAGACCACTCTGTCTCGGCGGAAGTCTGGCAAGTGATCCTCAAATGCCGCTACGAATACCATCCGAGCCCACTCCTCATCATCATCCGGGAAGATCACATCGATGTCGTAGACGTAGTCCAGATGTTCCCTTCCATCTTGCAGCTCATCGTAACCAATGACCAGGAGCTTGACATGGAAGCATGCATAGTTCAACCACCAGCGATGCCGGTATGCCATCACCAGCAATGCTATAAAGATGACAGTCAGCAAAGAACCGAATGTGTAAGCAGTAATGAAAGGACCACAGTAATGGTCGGGGAAGAATTCGAGTAAGGGTTTGCCAACAAATTGCTGAATGGATTTCGCCGAGCAATTTGTTTTGAGCGGATTATCCAGAGTAACATTGCTTTTGTCCAAATAATGTCTGAACCACACGAGGTCACACGTGCATGCTAGAGGGTTTCCGGACACATCGAGATCCCTGATTGCAAGAAACGTGTTCTCTTTGAAGCCCGTAATGATGTTATTGGATAAAATAACGGAGCGCAGCTTCTCATTGTACATGAAGAGATTGGGGTCAAGGACACCTCGAAGTTTATTATTTGCCAACACAATACTAATTAGTGATGACAGGGGCATCAAGTGTTCGGAGGAAAATAACTGGATGTTGTTGTGCGCCAAGTACAGGTTCTTAAGAGAGGTCAAATTCCTGAAGACACCCGGTTGAAGAGTTGTTATTTCACATTTACGCAAAGAGAGTTCATTCAGTTCCCAAAGGCCGTCAAAAGATCCTGGTAACATATGATCTAAATTATTTTTAGATAGATCAAGGGATCTAAGATTTGTAAGAGATGAAAAGACGGGAGTGTGAGTGCTTAGGGTTTCTTTACTGATATGCGCATCATTTAGGTTTAACGACACAAGGGATTGCCGAAAAAGGAAGACATTTTGCAAACTCTTGAGGGAACCGTGCGACATAACAAGTCTTAACAATCCCCCTGCGCCCCTGAAAGGATAAGGGTAAGCAAAGTCTTTCAAACGATTTAGGTTTGACATAACAAGGCTGGTGAGATTGCCAAGTCCTGCTAGGGCATTTCGCTCCCAAATAGTGATGGGGTTAGAAGAAAAATCGAGTGTTGTCAAACTTTCCAATCCTTGAAAACATCCCTCATGCAATGTAGAGATTAGATTAAACTTTATGTTCAACATGTCCAATGAAGAGGTATTCCATGGAATACTGGTATCGCAACCATGTATATTATTTGTTGACAGATCCAGAACTTCTAATGAATATAATCCCCTGAACTGCGATGGACTTAAAACAGTGAACTTATTACCTGATAGTTGAAGTGTCCGGAGATTCGGTAGATGTCTAAATACTTCAGCTTGAACTTCCTGGAGAAGGTTTAGACCCAATTTTAAGTGCCGTAGTTTTGTAAGGCCACAAAATGAATCATTGATTAGATATCTGATCAGTGATTGTGCAAGGTCTAGGTCTGTGACATTATGAAGTCCGACAAACACTTTAGGAGGTATCGTTCGTAACCTGTTATTAGAAAGTAGCAGTTTGGTAAGAGGGGGTACAACGTCACTGTCCGAAACATGGGAAAATCCATTCATCGATCTAATCTTACATGACTCAAGAATAAGCATGTCAAGAGAAGCCATACCAATTGTTGAGGTAAAATTAAAGATGGAAAAACTATTGTATTGTAAATTTAAAATTCTGACGAATTGAAGGTGTTGAAAAACCGAACTATTTAAGACCTTCATGTTGTTAGAACTCAGCTCGAATATCTGTATATGACTAGTTGACAAAGGGAAGAAATCACTTGCAACCACACAAGAAATCTTGTTCGCAGTGAGTATGAGTTTTGATATGTTTGTGAAAGAAATGCCTTTGAAATTTACTTCTTCAATGAGGTTGTGGTCAAGGAATATTGTGTTTGCATTCTTAAGCGACTTCAGAGCACTACTGGGCAATGACCTGAATTTGTTGGTTGACAAAATAATTGTTTGAAGATGATGATTCTTCCAGAAGACGTTATCCGGTAATGAATCAAGCTTGTTCCCACTCAGCACTATGCTTTCTAAGCTTGGTACTCCACTGAACGTATCATTGCCGATGTATCGTATGCGATTATTCTTCAGCGACACGACTTTCAGGTTCGGTACTCCAGCGAAAGAGCGGTGATCCAAGCAAGTAAAGTTGTTGGCGTCCATGCGAAGACTGGCTACGTCTTCGGGAAGGTCACATGGCGTCACTGATAACCCTCGGTTTGAGCAGTCAGCGTACAGCCCTGTACTTGTTTGCTTGAACGTGCATGGGTCTGGAGAAGGTTTGCATGCCGTCAGGAAACTTGATGCTGCTGCAACTGTTATCATGAAGACACATGGGATGAACATGAAGATGAAACCCACAATGAAAACCTTGCACAAACGAAACCTCTGGCGTGATATGGAATCCATTTTCCAAAAAAGAACATTGAAATAGCTAAAAGTCATAATAGGTAAAACTCAGTCTGGCATGCAGATGCCTTTGCTGCGTTGGCAATAAGGAAATAATTATGAATCTGCATGCATGCATTCACTCATTCAGGAGTCCATTTGAAGTGTTCGAAATATAGGGTTATGCAGTTTAGATGGTTAATTACTCTTACATTTAGAACATAATATACAGTGAACAAGCCGAAAACAAAATTTATTATACAAACGCCTTTCAACTAAATGTAATTTCCTTTTGTCTGCGATCGAACTGCTAGCAAATATAACAAAACATCCCCGGAAGGATATAACATGTGGCCTACGAATAACAGTTATATCCCGTGCAATAAATTAGTCATCATTCACCATTCAAAATTAGGAGCAGAAAGTGCAACTTGAAATTTGATCTTATGTCTGACATCAAGAACAATTAATTTGATTCTCCAAAATATACGACGATATAAAACATGATTTATCATTACTAAATTATAGGTTTTTAAAAGCTTTTATCATGGTATAATAATAATGAATTGATAATCGTTGGCAAGAAAAGGTTCTCCATAGCAGAGGCGTTAAAGGGATAGTTGAGTTTTGGTCAAACTGAATTTTAGTAACCAAAACCTGCACCATTACAGTATACAAATGATGCACAGGCATGAGTGGATCGGTAAGAATTGGATGCACGAGTTTAACTTTGGAATGGTTTTAGACCATTTCCAAAGATAAAAGAGTGCATACAATTCTTACCGATCCACTCATGCCTGTGCATTATTTGTATACTGTAATGGTGCAGGAAATATGCCTGTGCAGCATTTGTTTTATAAAATGGGCGCGAAAAAATGTGAAAATCAGACTTTTTCCCAGTAATGGCTAAATTGGCTAAATTTACCGACCCATGGCTTCAAAAGTACCGACCCATGGCTTCAAAAGTACCGACCCATGGCAAAAGTACCGACCCATGGGAAACAAAATTGGATTTTCACATTAAAAAATGATGTAAATTATTTTAAAACAATTTTTAAATAAAAAATAAAATAAAAATGATATAATTTTTTTTTTTAATGATGAAATTTTTTTTTATATCAATTTAAAAATAATTTAAATTTTTTTAAATGATATAAATTTTTGTTTTCTTTTTTTTTTCCGATCCACGAAATATGCCTGTGCAACATTTGTTTGATAAAATGAGCGCAAAAAAATGTGAAAATCAAACTAAAGTGAGCCATGCATCAGTAAAAAACTTTTACACACTAATTGACCAATCAGAATGCAGGGATTCTTCTACCCATTTTATAATAGAAACTAATACCGTACGCTAGTACTTATAACTCCACCATGCTTGAAAAGTATGCACAATTACAAACGACTAAGTAAAAACCCGGTTATCATTCAAAAAGAGCCGTTACAACTCAAGAGGGCACTCTCTAAAATCTCATTGGTTTTAACCATTCATACAAATTTGTGCATGTGATGTTTTTTGTTTAATAATGATTAACTAGAGATATCATCAACAACTATTTAAAAACCTCTTTTGATTTTTTTCTTTTAAAGAAGTGTATAAGCATTTTGTGTATTCTTTTAAAGGGATAGTTGAGTTTTGGTAAAGAGAGTACAGTTTTGGTCAAACTGAATTTCAGTAACCAAAACCTGCACCATTACATTACAAACTAATAGTTATAACTCCACCATACCCGAAAAGAATAACAAATTGTAAACAGCTAAGTAAAAAGCATGTTATCATTAAAAAAAAAGAGCCGTTAAAACTCGAGAGGCGCTCTCTAAACACTCATAGGTTTCAACCATTTAAAATAAAAATATTGTGCATGTGATGATTTGTTGAAATAGTGATTAGATAGAGAGATAAACAACAACTATTTAAAAACGTCTTTTGTACATTTTTGAAAAGAGGAAACATAAAAATAAAAAAAATCAACGACTGGTTCAAAATTATCGAACAATTGTGGGGCCCACATTTATTACAAATTGTTACGTTTATGGATATTTCAGCCATTTCTGAACTAATTTTCATCAAATAAAGTTTCTTCTGTCATTAAAACCGTATGCTCTTTCGAATTTGACACTCAGTTTTTGATTATCTCTCAAAACAATTATTTTGTATAGCGCCCTCTATACCAAAACTCAACTATCCCTTTAAAAAGTCAAGATATCGCCTGGTCAGACGATATATAAATACAATATTTTGAAATCAAATGTTACAACTATGAGAGCATTTTGCATGTTTTATTCAATAAACTTTCAAATAGAATTAAAACCAACCAATTAGTGTCAATGGCCATTTTGGGGAAGTACCAATACTCAAGTGTACCGGCCTTACATGCACCACCACCACCCCAAAATAATATTCTTATACATGAAAGTTAACATCTGTATCGTTCCATTTCATCAACAAGTTCACAACAATATGTTTCGAGAAAGACAACAAATATAATTGGAAAACGCATCACCATTCTGAAGCATGCGTTCATGGGTCTGCATGTACGAGGCTACTTTGTCCAGAGCGAACGAATCGTCCGGGATTCTATTGTATCCAAACGTATGCGTGAATAACATTGGCGCACTCGCAAATGTTTGGGCCGTCCGGAACCAGGGAATAGTAGTGGTTCCGTAAGTGTTGGAAATTAATTGCTTTGTTTATGAATTACAGTTTTTTACACAATCCTTTGCAAAAGGTTGGGTATCTAATTGATATCACAAAACGGTACCAAAACAAATTATAATGTGTTGTTCTTTGCCTGGTGGTCCCCTTTAAAGGGATAGTTGAGTTCTGGTAGAGAGAGTACAGTTTTAGTCAAACTGAATTTTAGTAACCTAAACCTGCACCATTACATTAAAAACTAATAGTTATAACTCCACCATGCTCAAAAGGAATACAAAACTTACAAACGACTAAGTAAAAAGCCTGTTATCATTCAAAAAGAGCTGTTTAAACTAAAGAGGGCGCTTTCAAAAAACGCATTCGTTTAAACCATTTTAAATAAAATATTGTGCATGTGATGTTTTGTTGAAATAGTGATTAGATAGAGAGATAATCAACAACTATCTAAAAACCTCTTTTGAAATTTTTTGAAAAGAGGAAGCATTTTAAAACGAATTTTAACGGCTGGTTCAAAATTATCGAATACTTGTGGGGCCCCACATTATTACAAATGGTTATGTTTATGGATATTTCAGCCGTTTCTGAACCGATTTTGATCAAATAAAGTTTATTCTGCCATTAAAATTGTATGCTCTTTCAGATTTGACACTCAGTTTTGCATTATCTCACAACAAAATTATTTTGTGTAGCGCCCTCTCTACCAAAACTCAACTATCCCTTTAACTAAGAGATTGTATCTATACATTTTCCTGCTTCAATTGAGATTGCCTGTTTTATATTCTACATGCACTCTAGTAGGCTATATTGCAGACTAGACTGGGTGGCTAGTCAGTGAAAGAAAATAATAGAAAAATATTCTTTACATAGTTTATTGGAATGGGGGGTTTATTGCAGATGACCAATTATATTATATTAGGCAACGTTGGCCCAACGTCGGCACGGTCGCGGTCTGCTAGCCCTCCACCCAACGTTGGGCCAACTATTTTGTCCATGAATGTCGTTGGCTAAGCCTAATGGTTATTAGCTGGATGACGTATAGGCCAACTACCCGGTACATGTATGTGATGAGTTGCGTCATATTGGTTGTCTCATGGATGGCATGAATTGAAACAATGTTGGGCCATCTACCACATTTTGTTGATGATGAGCGCCGTAATAATGTAATATAGTAATTACTTTATTCAGGTTTGCATTGTAATAGTGATTACTGTATTTAACTCTTTGCTAATTTTGAAAAAATGTTATGTTTGAAGATTAAACAATTAGGGATCAGCGAGTTTTTGTTTAACTAACTTTATTGAACTTATCATTTAATAGCATATCATTTGATAACTATAACTGGAAATCTAATTATGAATAACATCTTTACTTCTGGATATCGGAAATACAAAAGCTTCCGGGGGCTCCACATTCACAATGTGGTTATCTTGATTATTTTGTTTTATTCATGGTTCCATCAGGGTGCTTGCAATGTTCATTTAATGATCTTAATATTTCTAAACAGGGGTTATGCCTCCCGGGGCCCTGCATGGGGGTCAAATAGCGATGCCCCTTCTCCCCACCCTTCTAAGATTATGTTCGCCAAAGTGGTAACCAAGTGTGTTACGTGCACACAAGTGCATGACACAATGTCCGTTGACTTTATATTAGGTGCCATTCGGTTTAAAAATATGTTGTGTCCCCTATCGCCCCACCCCTCCCCCGTCTTAAAATCCTGTGCACGCTCTTGGGTTGGTCGCTTCGCTCCCCTGGGGGGAGGGAGGGGGGGGGGGGGGGGGGTCACTCCCAACATGACTGGCTACGCACCCGCGTCCAAAAAAAAAAGCGTCGAAAGGGTATCATTTTCGGCTATACGGCTTCGTCGACGTTTTCCTTAAAAAAGGGGTGGGTTTCAGCACAAAATGAGTATCTTTTCGGATGCACAAGCTTTGCGTCGTCGACGTTTTAGTTAAAAAGGATTGGTTTTCAGCACTCATAAGAAACAAAAAACAAAAAAGGGTACCGTTTCAGGTGCACAAGTTTTGGACGTTATGGTCCATTCCAGAGGTTGATGGAGACGGGTGGGTATATCCCTTTTAAATGAGAGTGCCCCTCCCCCCTCCCCCTGGTTCGCTTCCTCGACGAAGATGGTCGAAATGACGTATCATGATTCATCCCCCCAATGGCGAGAATTAGAAATCGACGCCTATGCTCCTAATATTCATGCCATATCACGAAGACGGTGACTGTTAATTCCGCTTTCCTGTTTCTTTTCAATTTGTATCTGCTTCGAGTTTGTAGCTTACTGGTGCCAATGTATGATGGTTATATGGTTACACCAAGAGAAATATAATTACAAATAATAATGTTGCGCGATGAACATGAAATGTCAACAACTAATTAGAATGAAGAATTAAAACAAAATAAAATCATGACCTTATAACTGACAGCAGTGTTTTTTTAAAATATTTTTTACTCATTGTGCACTTTATAATATGTTATTTTGAAAACTGATTGCATATTTGTGTGTCCCTCTTCCCCTCCCCTTTCCGCATCCATGATACCCCTCCCACCCAATCTCCACGGCCTCCCCGCTCCCAATCATATCTACATTTTTTAAATTGCTGAAATATAACAGAAATTATACGAAAATAATCATGTGTGATACTATAGTATTACTCATAACTTGATACTCCTTGAGAATGAAAATGATATCATTTGAAGTTCATATTTGTTTTGTATACCATGGCGGATTTATAATATTCAACTAAAACTGGCGTTAATGCTAGAAATTCGACAATTTTAATACAAAATGTACTTATTGTTCGGTAGCCTTACTATTGTATTTATTTTGATAAAACAAGGTGAAATGTATTTCCCGTTACACACTCCATATCCTCACCACTTCAACACACACTTCTCAATTAGTTATAATTACCAGTAATAGAATGCACATAATCATTATTGTTGAGCTAAATGGGTGAATTAATGGGTTGATGATGGATGGATTGATCATGGAGGGATGAATGGATTGATTTCTGGATAGATGGATGGATTTATGGATGGATTTTGGGTAGGTGGATGGATAGATATTATGGATGGATTAATGAATGGATAGATTGACGAATGGATTAACGGGTATCTATAGGAGGAGGATATAATGGATTGATTGATGAATGGATGGATAGATGGATGGATGGATGGATGGGGGGGGGGGGGGGGATGGATGGATGGGGGGTGGATGGATGGATATCATCGGTGGATGAATGGATGGATAGATGGATGGATGGATGGATGGATGGGGGGGGGGGGGGGGGTGGATGGATATCATCGGTGGATGAATGGATGGATAGATGGATGGATGGATGGATGGATGGATGGATGGGGGGGGGGGGGGGGTGGATGGATGGATATCATCGGTGGATGAATGGATGGATAGATGGATGGATGGATGGATGGATGGATGGATGGATGGATGGATGGATGGATGGATGGGGGGGGGGGGGTGGATGGATGGATGGATGGGGGTGGATGGATGGATATCATCGGTGGATGAATGGATGGATAGATGCATGGATGGATGGATGGATGGATGGATGGATGGATGGATGGATGGATGGGGGTGGATGGATGGATGGATGGGGGGTGGATAGATGGATGGATGGATGGGGGGGGGGGGGGGTGGATGGATGGATGGATGGATGGGGGGGGGGGGGGGGTGGATGGATGGATGGATGGATGGATGGGGGTGGATGGATGGATATCATCGGTGGATGAATATCATCGGTGGATGAATGGATGGATAGATGGATGGATGGATGGATGGAGGTGGGTGGATGGATGGATGGGGGGTGGATGGATGGATAACATCGGTGGATGGATGAGTGGATAGATGGATTTATAGATGGGTGGATGGATGGATGGATGAATGGGTGGATTGATAGATTGATGGATAGATAACATGTGGATGGATTGATAGATGGGTGAATTATCAACCAAATAAATGTTGGTATTATTATGAAATATATTCAGTGGATATTCCGGGATATGGGGAGGAGGATGGGGAGAAAAGAAATCAATATTGCATGAGAGTTTCCCATATCTTTTCTGTTCATTTATCACAGATCTTCCTCCAACTGATACGCACACGTTACAACAAAAAATTACAACAAATATCGTATTTCTGTGGCTTTTTTTTGACGAGCGCCCGCTAGTGTTTAAACAAAGTCAGCAATGTTGACAATGTGAACTTTTTGGGACGATTTCGACTTCGAAAATCTACTTTTACGCTGTGAGTAATGATGGAGTTTTACTGAAATTTGGCGTTTCCGTTTATTTTGTTCTATTGAATATTCCATGTAAAAATTCGACAATTTACTGGCTAAAAATAAGAATTTAGGGGTGTCTTTAATATGTTTTGTATAATTTGCATGTGTCCCACGTACTCGTTTCCATGTTGAGTTTGGAAATGAATGGAGTTGGACTTGATTATTAATTAAACTGTCTATAGTATACAACTAAGTAAACATCAAGGAGTCGCATCTATCTTAAGTTAACATGTACACTTACCTGGAAGTCCACTTTCATATTTATATATTATATCGGTCTATTTTTTGAAGATCGATAAAAATGGGAAAATTTCCAGTTGTCCACTGCATCCACATCTACTAGTAGTAAATAGGTCCAGTTAACTGGACCATTTACACGCAACATATAGGAAAAAGCGTTGCATCGACATACCCAGCTGATGCCATCTACCGACAAGAAATTGCGCAGGAAGCTTGCTCTTGAATACTAGTGCATGAGTATTCAGACGCGTCCGTTTGCGCTCTCAATCCCGGAGTGTTCGCTTCGCCGCCTGCGTAGCGCAGCTCGCTCGCCGCCGCGACGAAACACGTGTTATTCTATGAGAGACCGATCTTCTTTGCGATGGGATATTATAGCGCGGGGTGGGCGTGCACGCTTCGGACGTAATAATCGATATATGAAGGGCGTATTTACTCAAAATACACGTTTACTAAAGATTCTCCTTTTAAGAATTTGAATAGTTTACCTTCCGATTTCATTAAGTCAAGTGTGATCAAATTCATCAAAACTTGAAATGATACAAATATGAACGATGATGATCAGACTCAAATTAATAAAATCCGAATGTAAACTATTCCTAGTCTTAAATTGAGATATTTAGCAAATTTGTATTTTGAGCAAATAGGCCCTTCATCACGGTTCATACTTTGTATACATGCGGACTACGTTTCAGGGTGTGCAACACTGCAGCAACTACTCATTTTTTCCAGAGAAAAAGAGCTCACATGCTACGATACGGAATCCAAACCACAACAAAAACAGCATATTTGGTAAGCATAGTAGTTTAACTTTATTAATTATTTAAAATTTACATGAACAAACATGTTCAAGACCCAAATAAAAACACAAACTTCTTGGACGGGCTTGAACATGTTGTCAAATATGGCGCACGTATATGCAATGCTAATTGACCTATGTGTGACTGCATCCACATCTACAAAGTAAATGGTTCACTCAGGTGAACCATTTACACGCAATATATGCTAATCCGCTGGAGATAACAATACCGGCCATTCGTACACTGTTGCGTTCAACGGTTGAACGCTGTGTTTTAGGACGCATCGGTAAGAAAAACGGACGGCAAATAATCATTTTATTTATACATTTTGCAGTCTTCAAAACAACAAAGTCGGTAATTATTATCAAATTATATGAATTGTGGATCACATAAACGAAAGTTTGTTTGCATTTGCTGGTAAATTGAGGGAGAAATCAGCCGACAAAAAAAATTTGTTTCCGTTGGATTGTGCAGCGGGCGGAAAAAGTTGATCTCCGCACAACGCTATTGTAATTAACCTATGTGTGACTGCATCCACATCTACAAAGTAAATGGTTCACTCGGGTGAACCATTTACACGCAATATATGCAAATGCGCTGGAGATAACAATACCAGCCATTCGTACACTGTTGCCGGTTCAACAGTATACCGGCGTGTTTTAGGACGCATCGGTAAGGAAAACGGACGGGAAATAATCATTTTATTTCTACATTTTGCGGTCTTCAAAACAACAAAGTCGGTAATTATTATCAAAGTATATTAATTGTGGATCACATAAACAAAAGTTTGTTTGCATTTGCTGGTAAATTGAGGGAGAAATCAGCCGACAAAAAAATTTGTTTCCGTTGGATAGTGCAGCGGGCGGAAGAGGTTGATCTCCGCACAACCCTATTGTAACATGGATGTGGTGTGGCAAGATCGGTAGAGCGCGCGCTTTCAGATCTCGAGATCCCGGGTTCGAACCCAGCCCACTCCGATTGTCCTTCGGCAAGACAATTAATCCACATTGCTGCTCTCTACCCAGGAGTATAAATGGGTACTTGGTCAGGTGTTAATTAGCCTTCAGCACCCGGTGGGTAGCTGGGCTAGTATGCTCCCCAGGGAGTTGAGATGGTGCGCAAGATAATTGTGCGGGTTTGACCTGTACCTGATGACCAAGGGTAATAATAATGCGCTTAGAAACATCCGTATTAAGCGCCTAATAAATGTTGTGTATTATTATTATTATTATTATTATTGTAATGAACCTATGTGTGACTGCATCCACGTCATGACATCGCGGATCGGCCACTTCTACCATACCTGTTCTTGTCATGTGTAAAATACTCTGTATGTTACACATGACACCACACACTGCGTGGTGCCTTTGTTCTATCCCGGTAGCGTCCGGTCGTAACCATTAACAACTCATTGTGAACTGGGTCAAAGTGTATTCGCCAACACCCCTCGCACAATCAATTGCCCCGCCGAGCGAAAAGTAAATGGTCCATTCAGGTGGACCATTTACACCATATATACGCTAATACGCTGGAGATAAGCATACCGCACATTCGTACACTGTACCGTTCAACAGTTTGAACGCTATGTTTTACTAATTTAGGACGCATCGGTAAGGAAAACGGACGGGAAATAATAATTTTTTCTACATTTTGGCAAAATTTTTGCTGTCGTCAAAACAACAGAGTTGGTAATCATTATCAAACTCAAAGTATATGAATTGTGGATCACATAAAAATTTTTTTTTTTTGCATTTGCTGATAAATAGAGGGAGAAATCAGCCGACAAAAAAATGTTTTTGATTCTATCACCTGACGAAGTGTTGCAGCAGCGCACGAAACATTGTGATCTTTTATATCCCTTGTTGACCATACATTGCGAGACAAACGAATATCCCTAGCGATTTTATTTTCGATACTATATCCGCAATGAGTTACATTACAATACTTTAGCATTGTGCGGAGATGAACCTCTTCCGCCTGCTGCACTAAACACAAAAATATTTTTGTCGGCCGATTTCTCCCTCCATTTACCAGCAAATGCAAACAAATTTTGTTTAAAAAATGTGATCCACAATTCATTCAGAATCATATAATTTGATATTAATTACTGACACCAGGGGGTGTATTCTGAAAACGATTTAAAGCTAAAATGTATTGTATCTACGTCATATCTACGGCACTAAAATATTACACTGTACTTAACTTCTTCAGCCAGGAATAGCGATTTGCTAAAATATAATTTAGTGACGTAGATAAAATAAATTTTAACTTCAGAATACACCCCCTGTTGTTTTGAAGACCGCAAACAAATGTAGGAAAAAATTATTATTATTTCCTGTCAATTTTTCCTAGTTTCTTGGTTTCTTGGTTGATTTCCCACCAAAATATTCCATCCGGAATTTAAACTGCATCCTAAAACACAGCGTTCAACTGTTGAATGCAACAGTGTACAAATGGCCGTTATACTTATCTCCAGCATGTATTATTAGCGTATATTGCATGTAAATGGTCCAGCTGACTGGGTCACTGGACCATGTACTTCAGTAGATGTGGACGTGCCCGTCCTACCAGGACCATTTACATTGTAGATGTGGACGTGCCCACTACTTGGTATGCATTCCTAAGTAAAAAGAACCCATGATCTATACAATTTGTATTATCGCATTGGTTCTTTTATTCATGCGTGCCAAGTCGTGGGCACGTCTTTGAAGAGAATGCCTATTCAATCTTACTTCCCAGTTCCATGAATTCCATACAATTTGGCAAACAGGCAAAGTGAGTCTGCAGTTTCAAGACTAAATGATTGTGTCGTGAGTATGGTTGTGGTGTTTCTGCAGCTTTGTTGAGAACTTGACTGAGTCTTGTCTTATAAGGAGACTTGAGAGGCTGAGTGTGTGTCAGATATCCAACCAAGGACAATTAAAATGTTACTTTTTCTAGGGCTATTTAATTTTACAACCATTTCAGGATGAGGTCAGTCAGACTCTGAGTCTGAAATACTTTTTACATTGGAATCAATTCATAAATATGCATCAGTTAACCACCGGCTGTCCTCGCCTACATGTATACTGTTAGTGCATATTATATCTACCATACAGAATCGCATTGCCATAGTGCATTAGTTTTTTCACGCAGCATGCATGGCATGCAGTGTAATTGATAGCGCGAGGGGTGTTCGCGAATTCACTTTGATGAATAGAACAATAGTACCACGTAGTGTGTCATGAGTAACATACAAAGTATTTTACACATGACAGAACAGGTATATGGCTGTCTGTTTCTCACTTCCCGGCCCAGTGTGTTTGTCAGAGATTCACAACCTAGCTAGAAAAATTAAAATTGTATTGAATTTTACAACCATTTCAGAATGAGATCGGAGTCTGAAATATATTTTGCACAATTGGACTCTTAACTTATGAATCTAGTTAAATGCGAGTTAACTGGGGCGTTTTTGATATTTTCAGGGGCCCATTTTTTCTTTTGTGGGCTAAAATGTATTTTCTTGTTCACAACTTTTCACCACCCAGCTCCTAATTAAATTCACGAATAACTTGTAATTTATTCCTAATCAATGAAGAGAAATCAATATTTATTAGTGTGAACATGTTTTCAAGACCATCACTACTTTCTATGTTTCAGAATTCTTTCTTACTCCTGATGCTGCTGTGTGCTTGATTGTAGCTGATTTGGCTTTGATGAGCAGCAGTCATTGAGAATTAGTTGACCTTCAGGCTTCACAATGTCTACATCAAGGTGAGATTTATATAAAATAACTTCAATTGTTTATGTGATCTGAAGCTAAATGACATCTTTTGAAAAGTTTTCTCAAGCAAAATGTTAATTACCCTTAAACATTATAATTTTGTGTGTAGTAGATACGTTTGTAATTGCAATATGGATTTGCATTTAATGAACTATTATTTCTTTGAATAGCAAATATTTTTGTAACCAGAATATTGCAAATATTTTTGTAACCAGAATATTGCAAATATTTTTGTAACCAGAATATTGATTTGCATTATCTGAACTACAATTCTCTTTAAAAAAAGCCTGATTTTCCCTTTTGTATTACCCACTGACATATCCCCTCTGGTCTGCAGGTATCCAGTGTTCTTCCTAGGGAACCCCCAGAGAAGGGTCTTCTTCACAGATTTCTGCATGAAGCTTGTGCGGAGCAAAAAACCCAAGCCGGATGTGGTGGAGTTTGAGTGCGATGTACAGTGAGTATTTAACAATCCCAATTCCTTACTATGATTACAAAGCTTACATATAAAACTAGTTTGATAATTATTCTTACTGTCATGCTGTCAATAAAGTAAAGTCTGGGACATGAGATATTACACTTTGATTCAAGACCATAATTTTGCATGTCTTTTTTGCATAAAGTCAGTTACCGACACATTTTTGCATGATGTTCGATAAAAAATGCAGTTTTGGTGAAAAAACTTGCACTTATTTCTTCACTCTTATCAACTATATACCTGTAGCAAATTATAACCACCAGGTATCTTTATTTACATAACTACAATGAAAACAAAGTTGTAAAAATCCTACATTGTAACGTCAGTTACCGTGGAAATGCCCACAAGCTTGTCATCAAAATCTACTTTTAGAATATCTAAATAATTCCTGTTGCCAAGGGCAGCATGAGCCTTGACGTCTTACTATTCAGATATATTAGTCAATCAATCATTATAGTTTTACTCATTATAGCTGATAATATAGAAATACATGTATATAGATTGCCAACCATTATTAAGCGATGCCATCATTATTTTTCTCTCAATTATTTTCAGGATGACAAAGTTTGACATCAAGAATTACCTCAAGAACATCTATGGAATTCCAATAGCGAAGGTCAACACGAGACTGGTCTACGTTCCGTTCAGACGAAATCACAAGAACCAGCGAGTCAAGCTGAGAGACGACTACAAGATTGCATATGTCACACTAGTGAGTATTGCATATTGACCCAAAACGTGCCAGTGGAGCCCTTTTCCAGTGCCACGTTAATTGGAAGGTCACAGCTAAATTCCTTTTGGGGGATTTGAAAGGAATGTATTGAAAAGCAAATGCCCTACTCCTGAAGATGAGGGTGTGCACTGAACAATAGAGCCACTTAAATGTATACACTGGGTATGGTCAAGTGCTCTATTACCATTGCGTGCAATCAAGCACGTGGCATCCAAGCAGTAGCTGTAATGCAAGCACTTGGTACTTGTTAAAAGGGATAGTACAGTTCTGGTTAAGAGGGCTCTTTGAAAATTAAGTGCAGGAATTGCACAAGTACACAATTCTCCAAACCAAATAATGTTTGATTAGAATCCATTTAGAGACAGCTGACATATACTATATCCACTTATAAAATCATTCATATTATATATGTTCTCATTCACTCATTCTGTCTCACTCGACCAAAGAACAGAAATGTTCTAGTTTTGCAAAATATCCCCCCGTATTGAAGATAACATTACAAAATCCTTTCCAGCTTGGGGTAATTAGTAGACATATTGATTTATTCCCTATCATATTTTCTTTTCTATTGTATTTTGCTGCAGGTCTTTATAAAAACTATAGGACATATCTTTTCCAGAACCCTTTTGTCATCGGGAAGAAACAAAGTACCAAGTGTTGCAATGTTCAGCTTTTGATTCAAGAGTAGTTGTTTTGATGGCCATTTTTGTTGTTTGGTGTCTTCATTTAGACGAGGTTAACTTCATAAATCACCTTCCTAGATATCTTTCATCTATGTCCAGGCTGAAGGTCGGACGTATCCAGAACTCTTCTCCGATACTGAGGAAAAGAAGAACAAAGATTCAGGAGAATACACCGATGCAATTGACAAGCCTTTTAACATATGTGACCGGTTATAGCAAAACCCTGCACTTGTCGGTAATTCATGTTTTGAAGATATAGGCATTTTAGTTTCACATAATGCGTGTAAAAGACTCATGTTTGTAAAATTGAAAAAAAACAACATATCTTTGCCAAAAATAGTCAGAATTTTTAGAAGAAGGCATCAAATGAAAGCTTGAGATGAGGCCTTTCTTATGGTATGAAAATCTACATTTTGATTTTTACCGACAAGTGCAGGGTTTTGCTACAGCCGTCACATATTTGTTACTTCATTGTACATAAAACTTGTTGAAAAATCACCTCTCATATTGTTTTATGTTTTTTTCTTCATCTGTTTGCAGGCTGAAGGACAAACGTTTGAGTACCCAGAGCTCTTCCCCGATACGGAAGAAAAGAAGAACGAAGAGATGGCGGAAGAACTGAAGGAGAAGGAGAAGAAGAAAGATAGGCAGTTTGCAGGGAGAGGTGGCGTGCCAAGCTGGTTCAGTTTATGATGAAACCAATATTCAAGAACATTTTGAGACATTTTGAGGGGATGTTAATAGAAAAGGGTGGCAGTGAGAGGTGTCCTTCCGTCAAATGATTAAGAAGAAGATTCACAGGCTGTTTTACCAGTGTTCCATGCAGTTGGTGAGAGGAGGTGTGCCTAGCTGGTTCAGTTTTAATTTATGATGATGAATGGAAATGGAACCAACATTTGAGAACACTTTGAGACATTTTTTGATGTTAAGAGAAAAGCTGATTGGGTAGCGATTGGTAGTGTGGTGACCAATGCCTAGCCTAAAGCGATTGGTAATGTGGTGACCAATGCCTAGCCTAAAGCGATTGGTAGTTTGGTGACCAATGCCTAGGCTAAAGCGATTGGTAGTTTGGTGACCAATGCCTAGCCATTTCAGTGTAAGATGTCCTTTTTCTATATTATTAAGAAGATAATTTTCTGGTTGTTTTATGAGCTTCCAATTCCAAAGCAGTTGGCAGTAAGAGGAGGCATGCCCAGCAGGTTCAATTAATGGTATATGATCTCGTTTTGTTTTGGGAGATAACACTACTATCTTACTCTCTCTAAAACATCACAATAAGATATCATATCAGCTCCTTCTCCAATTCCTGCCCCCCTGAATATCCAATATGGAAGTCAGGGGAGTTGTTTCATGAAAGAGTTTATGTACATTGTCTGGCGCGGAGCTAGGGATGCAATTATCTCCGCGTTTCGCACAAAGCGTCAATAGCCGTTGGAGAATTACAAATTGTAGGGTTTAAACACAGAGATAATTGCAACTTAGTTCTGCGCCAGATAACGTACGTAGCTCAGACCCTTTCATGAAACTAGCCCCGGGTAGTTTCAGCTTTTGAGATACATCTCCGTGGGATAACTTATAAAATAGTCAGGCTGGTGTCGATGTGGTGTCGAAGGATAATGCATGTTGTACCAACTTCAATTAACAGTGGAACCTCGTTACAAAACCCTCTAGTAGCAAACAAAGCTGTAATATAACAAAACCCATTTATAGGAAGCACATTTTTATGTTCTAAACTCTTTATATTCCCATCATTTTATCCCGATATTAAGAAAATTCTTCATGTAAGGTTCATGGTCCCAATGACCGTGTTTTAATGAGGTTCCACTGTACTGCATGTATTATGTAACATGTGCTTTGCAATAAAAAGCCGTGAAATTAATTGAAGTTGAGAAAGTTTGTTGCTGATGTGTATTTTTATGTGCTCAGACATTTTGGTTTTGATAAAAAATGTACATTGAAATTAAATTGTCAAATAATCTTACTATGCTGTGACTGTAGTGTGTATTTTATTATTTTGTAAGTACATGTAGTTAGTACATGTAGTTAGAGAATGAAAAGTAAACATGAATGATAGTAGTGCAGTTTGGACGGACTGGTAGAGTTCTATAGAGTGGTGAAGTGAATTTGAACTTCATTTTCCGAAAGAGCATCATTATTTCAATAGGCAATCAGTGTTTAGGCCTATGGTGCTCTGGTTCATAAAGTTATGAACCAGATTTCCTATTGACATTATTTGTTATGCTCTTTCAGAAAATGAAGCTCAAATTTGAAAATTCTACAAATACTGTAGATTTGTATGACGTCATAGCTTCTGTACTCTATTTGTGCTGGAGGGTTGTATTAGAGTCCCTTTATAGTAAGAGTTTCGACATCTATTGTTCACAAAATGGATACAAAATGGCGAAAGGAATTTAAACCACTGCATGCTCAAAGAGGTTCAGTCATAGTTTAGCACATTGTTGAACTCAGCATTCCTGCATGCAGTCGCTTAAACCAGCTGTCGCCATTTTTTATCCATTTGTGCACACCAGTTGTCGCTACTCTCTTTATGCAGGTACTCTAGGTTGTATGTAGTTGTGTCGCCCTCTTACAGCCAGATATTTCATTATTTAATAACAGCAGTCTACCAGTCTGTCCGAACTGGACTAGAATGATTGGGAGGGAGGGAGGGAGGGAGCACACCTTATGTAATCCCCCCCTCCCCCCCCCCCAGTAGCATGTGGAGCATGTGCCTCCCGTAGCTAAGCCATTAAATGACAATGATTTAGTCAACTGCAGGGTGGCCCAGAAGAAATTTAATTGCATACTTTTCATACAGTTCTACTAATTAGCATGAACAAATGCAAACAAGTTTCACTTGATATGGAATATTCTATCAAGAAAAATTATACCAAGATAAGCAATTTCAAATTTGTAGTTTTCTTTTAAGAGCGAGCTTCATGATAATTTGTGAGCTGGGTTTCAAGTTTGTACAATTTCAAGAAAATGGTGGCAAGAAAATAGCCTCTTTTTTCAGTCAACATTAAAAAAAAATGGTTTTCCTCTGGCTAAACTGCAGATTTATATGAAAAATATTAATTAACAATGTGTATTCATCACTGTACAATACTACTGCAGGCGAAATGAGCAATATTCTGGCAGAAGTTACTTTGTTGTACTGTGTTGTACAACACTGTTACTAAATTGCTAATCTTGGTGCCATTTTTCTCAGTCAAAGATTCCTTATCAGTCGTTTTGACCCCATGTTACAGGAAGTATAATGCTCCTCTTTTTCTAGGCCACCCTGTACAGAGTAAAAGGGTCATTCTTCGATAAGTGTATAGTTTTGCGTCCCGCTACTTTGGTGTCGCATAGAAAAAAAATTAAAGCTTTTTTGTTGTTATCTCTTTGTGTTGACTTACAAGTAAGTAAAAAATCAACTAATACAAAAAAAAGTAAAGTGATAACTCTAATACTTTTTTTAAAATTATTTTTTTTAATGTTCCACCCCCCTCAAACTCGCATGTCCCGATGGCATCAAGTAAAAATATCATAATATAGCATTTCAAAAAAGATGCATATTTTTTGTCCTAGTATACCTTAATAAATTCAATTTTATGAGTTGACTACGAATACCAAGATTAAATACGCACACATGCAAAGAAAAAAAAAAAGAAAAAAAAAAGGGAATCTGTTTTGTGTGTCCCGATATTTTGCGTCATCTCCGTCACGCATTTTGAGTCCGTCATCTAGGGTACAAATATATGCTAAATTTGAGTGATCGTGGTGGCAACATGTCGGGTGACTAGGTAGTAAGATCTAGTGAGATCTTTGTCAAAAACCAGGTCCGTACCTTTATTAAGCGTCATCTCCGAACGCTTGATATTAGCTAGATAAAGATATTAGATTGAATTTCTAATCATTTGTATGAATGTGCCCGCGGAACAACTATACAACACTATCGCTTATTTGTATTGCATACATTGCTATAAGCTATCAGCGATTTAAATGTGTCTGAATGTCATCTCCGTCACGTTTTTTACGTGACGGAGATGATGATTATCATCTCCGAACGATTGATATTAGCTAGATAAAATGTTAGATTGAATTTCTAATAATTTGTATGAATGTGCCCACGGAACAACCATACATCACTATCGCTCATTTGTATTAAATACATTGCCATTAGCTATCGGCGCTTTAAATGTGTCTGATAGTCATCTCCGTCACGCGTCATCTCCGTCACGGCTCTTTTGTGACTGAGATGATGAGTTTTAGTTGGATTGTCAACTCAGTTAATTGACACACAATGTTGTTCAAAATTGAAAAATATTCTATGACAAAGCTTAGTTTGCATGAATTTTAGATTATATAACATGTGATTATAATGTATTCTTAAACATGTTAAATACACGCTTCAGTCATTTCCGTCACGCTTCAGTCATCTCCGTCACGCTGAGTTCAAATGCATACATTTCAACAAAGATTAAACTCTGGTAAAAAATATTTGTATTGGTATTTTTAGCGATCTATTTACTCGTAATCATGTACCTCTCTTCATCCTAATTTCCTGAGAAAATTTCATCACACTGATTGAAAGCAAAACTATTTGGCAAAATTCACTATTTATTCAGCAAGGCAAGTATAAATGGTGGCTCTAGAGAAAAAAAATGTGATTATGGTTGACCAATGTTTTTTTTTCTTTTCACAGTCACCCTTTCTTTCCAAACAAAGATTGAATAAGAAGTGAATTATGTTCTTCAGTTAAAATGCGACGATCTAGTAGAGCAAAAATGTTGTGACGGAGATGACGCATTAACAGTGTACATGTTAATAAAACCCCCCAAAATATTACATAGCCCCATTAAAGATCGCGCCAAACAATATTTCCCTAATCTATAGATGTTAACATATATTAAACACACAGAAAGAAAGTGGATAAACAGTTTTGATTTTCACGACCTCACGATGGTCGAAAATATACACTTATTGAAGAATGACCCAAAAACGAACAAGAAATCCATATCAGTTCTGCTTTATTTCTTTGTACATTTATTTACATACAGATCTCACAAAAATACTTACTTTAATGACTACTACAGTGTACAAGTAATTTTGTTTACATAATGCAAGACTTGCACGTTTTACATGCAAGACGTACTGGAAAGAGCCATGCTGGACAATTTGCAAGTTAAAGGAAGAGTTACATGTACAATGAACACGTATCACCATGAACATGATAAAATAACGGGACAAGTAACATTACACAAAATAAGCTCTGGCCTAGGGCCATAAAGGAATGACAAATTTCAGGCCACATCTGATACTTGATGCAATAATCCCTTTGGCAGCTCATACAGTTAGCTATACTGCGATGAAGCCACAATATGTGACCGGCTTTAGCAAAACCCTGCACTTGTCGGTAATTGTTATCAAAATGTAGATGTTCATACCATTAGAAAGGTCTCTATCACAAGCTTTCATTTCATGATTTGTTCTGCCAAATTGGTCAATAATTGGTGAATATATGATTATTTCAATTTTACAATCGTAAGTCTTTTACACACATTATGTTAACTTAAAATGCCCATTTCTTCAAAACATGAATTACCGACAAGTGCAGGGTTTTGCTACAGCCAGTCACATATAAGACAAAAAACAAATTATACATGCCTGAATAAGCAATCTTACCTGAATTTTCATCTGAAACTTTTATTTTGTTGCCAATTAAATAAGGAGTAAGGATAACTTGCTTGACAAGGCTACTGTACAATAATATTAATAGTTTCCAGTTACATAGCACCTACAAAGAATAATTGTAATTTTCAATCGCAATACAAATACATCCACATTTACCTCTGAAATATTAAACTTGTGCAGGGTATATATCTGTCAGGATAACAAATTATGATTTTTCATATTATGAAACGCTGATACAGCTGAATATTCACATAACTATAAATCACCTTATATGAAATGTCATCTCTAAGAACTTTACACATGGATATGAAGATAGTGTTGTTTTTCAAACCTTTGGACAAATCTGTCTACATATTTTCATTATCTAATGATAAAAGTGTTTCAGCACTGTCTATTTGTATATTACTCAAAACGGTAGGGAGAATAGCTCTTTGTTTTAATTTACTTTCCCCACTAGAAAGGGCATAGAGGGGGGTATTCAGTGAAAGGGCAAGATTCCCCACATGGTGCGATTGCTCCCTCCCATCCCGAACGATGTTGCTGTTTCAAGGTGTAAGTTACTGTTGTGATTCCATCATGGCTCTGCATGGAAGAGGTGCACCCTCCGATCACCACCCACAGCGCAGATCGGTAGAAACGCATGCCACGAAAGACCTCCAAGCAGTGGTAGACTCTCTGTTACGGGAACCTGATGGAAAAGATGCAAGAAAACATTGTTATTGTAATTTTTTAAAAGAAAAGCACAAGTTTGAGCATTAATTTGGACATTAATTTCTATTTCAATATTCATAATTGGCATTCTATTATGGTTCAGCATTGAATAGGTGGACCCTCCCATCGCCTCCAACTGCACAGATTGGTAATATAGTCGTGTAGATTTGTCTAGGACCTGGACACGTTCTTTAGTACAACGTTTTTTTATTGATTCATATTCAAGAAAGGTTAATAAGAAATTTCAGCTTTGTTGCCACCTTGGCAACATTGGGCAACTTTTTTTATAAGCATTATAAAGTTAATTAGCTAATTTGCATATTTGTGAAATAAGGTCAGGGGTCATTTTCTATCTAGGAATAGTACAATATTGATAAAAACAAGTATTCCAGGGTATTTTGGGGCAAGGATTCCATTTCTGTGGCTCGTTTGTAAGTGCCATATGGGCAACACCCTGAAATCCAAGATGGCTGCCCCTAATTTGCATATTTATGAATATTATTGATTTTCAGTGGCTACAGCCTCTAATTAGCCATAATTACAGATTATTTTCCTCAATCATGTTCTACATGTGTGATAAAGATAATTTAGCTTGGTTGCCACCTCGGCAACCTCTAGCAATGCATACAATTTGCATAATTAGGTATTTTACCTAATTTGCATATTCCCCAAAATCAAGTATATAGGGAACCCGGAAAGTAAAAATGACAATACCACTTTTCCAAGGTTTTAGGGGGAAACAAATCCATTCATGATACTTAATTTGACGTATCACCTTGGCAACCCACATAAATCCAAGATGGCCGCCTTTGTCATTTTAAAGGAAAAAATGCTATTTGCCACTTTAATGGCATTTCATTTACAAAAGTATGATTTTTTTATTGTAAGCAAACAACTACATTGTGATTCAAGTATTCTAGTTCCTATTTCCAATAATTAAAAGTCCAAACATTATGATATTGATCTAATATAACCGAAATAATATAGCCGTGTATCATAACATGTGTAATTTAGGGAGCAGCCATCTTGGATTTCAGATGGTTGCCATGGTGATACAGGGAAATAAGTATCAAAAATGGATCTGTTGCCCCCCAAAACCTTGGAAAAGTGGTATCACTTGTCATTTTTACTTTCCGGGTTCCCAATATACTCGATTTGGGGGAATATGCAAATTAGGTAAAATACTTAATTATGCAAATAATATGCATTGCCAGAGGTTGCCATGATGACAACTAATCTTTGATATCTTAAATACATACTTAGAACATAACTGACAAATAATAATCTGGAATTATTGCTTATTAAGGGCTGTAGCCACTGAAAATCAATAATATTCATAAATATGCAAATTAGGGGCAGCCATCTTGGATTTCAGGGTGTTGCCCATATGGTACTTACAAACGAGCACCAGAAATGGAATCCTTGCCCCAAAATACCCTAGAATAGTTGTTTTTATCAATATTGTAGTATTGCTGGATAGACAAAGACCCCTGACCTTATTTCACAAATATGCAAATTAGCTAATTAACTTTATAATGCTTATAAAAAAAGTTGCCCAATGTTGCCAAGGTGGCAACAAAGCTGAAATTTCTTCTGAACCCTTCTAGAATATGAATCAATTAAAAAACGTTGTACTAAAGAACGTCTCCAGGTCTAATACACGAAGTATAGGACCGTCTACAGGACTAATAAGGCATGCCATGAAAGACCTCTGAGCAGTAGACACTCTGTTACGGGAACCTGTTGAAAAAGAGATGGAAATAACGTCATATAGTAGGCCTGGTCACATCTGACCGGATTGCGTAAACGTATGCCAAACGTATAGAAAATATGCGAAATAAAATCATTCGGTGACGAACGTAATCTCCATTGTTGCTCGAAGAACGAATATAAAACGGATTTAACGTACAAAAACGCACGATTACCAGACATCACCGTATGAGTAACGGACAACACCGTACGCGTAACTTACACGAACGGTCAAAACTAAAGTGGAACGCATAAGAAACTGACAAAACGTTCTTCGAACGTATTTATTAGCCCGGTCATATCTGACCGGATTGCGAAAACGTATGCCAAACGAACAGCAAAATTGTCAATCCGTTCGTCTCCGTTTGTATACGTTTCTTGTCCGTTTCTTGTTCGGTGAATATGTTTCTTGTACGGCGATGTCTGTTTTATCCCGGACACCACCGAATACAGTCATACGTTGGTCGTACGTTTGTTGTGCGCTGTGCATCCGTTTTGTTCGGAACTCGTACGTTTCTCGTCCTGTACTTGTCAGTTCGTATCCGTTGATGTCCGGTGGACCTGTGTCACGACTGGACAACTAACGGATTCCGAACAAAACGGATGCACAACGTACAACAAACGTACGACCAGTGGACAACTACTTTCAAACGGATAGAACAGACATCGCCGTACAAGGAACGTATTCACCGAACAAGAAAAGGACAAGAAACGTACACGAACGTAGACAAACGGAGACGAACGGATTGACAATTTTGCTGTTCGTTTGGCATACGTTTACTCAATCCTGTCAGATGTGACCGGGCCTTTACTAAAAATAACTCTTACGTGCAAACATTGCAGTACATTAATTTCAATAATCATAATTGTACTCATATTTGGTATTAACTATTTATGAGCACGGGTGACTTTCAGTCACTGGAACCTGATTTAAGTAAGGCAACAATTCAGTGCAAGATATCTATGAAATGTAGTGAGAGTTTCAGATGGTTCATGTTAACCCAGAGCATAGAAACCTGTGCTGCATTTTTAAAGAAGCGTTTGATAGGATTATTTGGACACTGTCTCGCATATTATTAATATTTACAAAAAGTGTTCACGTAAACAAAATCTACACACAAGTAACTGTACACTGGTGTATGTGTTTGGTGGGGTATTGAGACAGTATATCTGACAATCACATATTCTCACCCTTTCATTCAATCTAGCTATGCTCTGCCCTCCAAGGGAATTTGTAAGTGTCAGCAGTTTCTTCTGTCAAATTTCATGATTGGACTATTGGGTGACAGTATCTCTGTACATACCTGATGATGTCCAAGGTGGTAAACTTTAGCCTCGTTGTTAGGACGTCCCGTCGTGGCAAAGAGGTTTTCGCTTGATCGGCACCATCTGAATTCCTTGCCGCCCTCTCCGTGTGCGAGCTCTGAATCTTGTGGCTGACTGTAAATGCGAGAGATACGGAATGTTGTTATTGGGACAACACAAACCCCTGTGACATGAGAAACCTATGTTCCGTTAAGACTAGGAGGTTTTCAGTCGATCGGCACCATCTGAATTCCCTACCACCCTCTCCATGTGCGAGTTCCGAATCTTGTGAATGACTGTAAATGCGAGAGATAAGGAAAGTTGTTATTAGGACAACAAATTTGGGACAACACAAACCACTGTGACATGAGAAACCTATGTTCAATCGAAACTTCAAGGTTTTCACTCGATCGGCACCATCTGAATTCCTTACCACCCTCTCCATGTGCGAGCTCTGAATCTTGTGGCTGACTGTAAATGCGAGAGATAAGGAAAGTTGTTATTGGGACAAAAAATTTGGGACAACACAAACCCCTGTGACATGAGAAACCTATGTTCCGTTAAGACTAGGAGGTTTTCAGTCGATCGGCACCATCTGAATTCCCTACCACCCTCTCCATGTGCGAGTTCCGAATCTTGTGAATGACTGTAAATGCGAGAGATAAGGAAAGTTGTTATTGGGACAAACAAATTGGGACATAACAAAGCACTAGGAAATTAGAAACCCAAGTTCTGTCGTGATTAAGAGGTAATTACTCTATAAACTCCTTGCCACCTTCTCCGTGTGCGAGCTCTGAATCTTGTGGTTGACTGTAAATGTGAGAGATAGACATTTTTTTAATGGGACATAACAAACCACTGTGACATGAGAAACGTAGATGTTCAATCGAGACTACGAGGTTTCACTTGATATGCACTATCTGAAGAACTTCCCACAATTTCCGTGAGTCTTGTGGTTGACTGTAAATGCAATAGAAGCAAAGTTTGTATTGAGCCAAACTATTGGGACTGAACAACCGTACATCATGGCGAAGAGATTGTCACGTGAATAGCACCATCTGAATAACTGTTATACACCACACATCAGACCAGAGCACCATTAAAAAAAAAAGTTACAATCGATTGTGTAAAGTTGTAATTTATTGCAAGTCAGAACATGTGACCGAATGCACTAATCTGATTGGTTGATATGTGCATATTTTCTGATTTATAATTAAATGCACCTCGAGAAACTATGGCAACTCTTTCTGCAACGGGGGCCCTGGCCATGACACATCACTTATTCTATTCTTACCTTGATCTTGTGATATCCCACACCATCCATTCACCACTGACGATGGCTCCTACTCTGGCAGGATCACACAGACTCCAATCACCACACATCAGACCAGGCCTGCCTGCTTCAAGAGACATGAATGGCTGCTCGCTGATCAGGTCGTAGAAACGCAGCGTTCCTCCCTTTTCCGCAACCATGAGCTGAGTGGGAGGAGAGAAATAAGAATCATGATTAAAAGCTGGATTTTTTAATTCAGTTCATAATACGACGTATATCTTGCATCATCCATTCTGCACTGGTAATAGCTCAAACTCTTTCAAGATCACACAGACTCCAGTCACCACACATCAGACCAGGCCTGCCTGCCTCTAGAGACATGAATGGTTGCTCGCTGATCAGGTCGTAGAAGCGTAGTGTTCCTCCCTTTTCCGCAACCATGAGCTGAGCGAGAGAGAGATATAAGAATCACGATTAAGATTGTGAAATTCAGTACAAAATACGACGTATATCTTGCATCATCCATTCTGCACTGCTAATAGCCCAAAACTCTTGCAGGATTACATAAGACTCTAATCACCGCTAATCTATCCTGAGAGACATGAATGGCTGCTCGCTGATCAGGTCATAGAAACGCAGTGTTCCTCCCTTTTCCGCAAGTTCCATGAGCTGAGCGGGAGGAGTACAGGAATCATGATTAAAAGCTTGATTTCTATCACTTTTCAATGGAAAGTATGAATGATAATGAATTTGGTAATTTTAACTTTTGTGATAGTAAGATAGAGATGAAAGGCTGTTTGTTGATAAGGTCATCCACCTTTTCAGCAACTATTAGCTGTTAAAGAAATAATATCATTATTCAATTTCTCTAACCTTAAAGCCCAATACCAGTTTTGGGAAAGTAGCCGAAAACATCTATATTGGCCAAACTAATTGATCAATATTGTTGAATATTATTTAAAAAGGGCTTGTATGGTAAAATCTGAACCGAAGCATCATTATACAGAAATATCGGAAGAAATCCAATGGCCGCCCGTGAAATGTATAAATCCACCGCCCGTTTGCACCTGTCCGCGCCGCTAGCGCTGGGCTGGAGATATCGCCAAGCCAGGGACAAGCCCGCAAAGAGGAGACCATGTGTACACCACGAGGTCATTTGCACATAGCGTGTCGCGATTCCGTGTTAGCGGTACGATTTACAGTAAATCAGTTTTATAATTTTGCAAATATATCAATTAGTTGGCAGTTTCCTGGCCAAATTTGTATAATCCCATATTAATTAGTAAAATAATATTCTTTCACATGGTAGATAATAAGAGCGTACATTTCATTTTTTGTTGTGTGGGGTGTTTCCTACGACTGTCATTCACCTTTAAAACCTTCCTTTCTTTGCCTTTTGGACTTGGTAAACATTGTCAGTCACTATGCAGCACATTGTCTACAAGCCACTCATGAGCACAAGGAAGTTATTTTGTCAAGTTCTTATAAAACTGTACCAAATCATACCTTTCTGACATTGATGGTATTCACATCTTTTCAAGACTAAATGTACGAAGTTATAATATTACATTTCTCATGAGTATGTACATAATGTATCCTTATAGCTCTACCTACTTTATTTGGATCATTCTGATTCCAGCACACAGACATTCCCGCAGACTTGAGAGGAAACATCGCCCTCTGTCGTCCATCAAGATCCCACAATCGACACGTGTAGTCATCGCTGACACTGGCAATGACCTCGCCCTTGGTGGGTTCAAAGGTCAAGGAGTTAATGAAGTCCTTGTGACCTTTGATGACCTGAAAAATAAAACAAGAAAAAAATCAATTGTTTTTCACTTATTCCACATGGACTGGAATGTCAAAGTTGTGTATTTTGTACAAACTACTCCTTCAATAGTTTCAAGGTCATTGAGATTAAATCTTTGCCAGTTTGAATGATGTCTGTAAGGAAAAGAGATATTTGATAAAAATTGATGGTATACATGTGATGGCCATGTTCGTACAAACAAAATTAGTTTATCTATTTGCCACACATATTTTGGTCCTTATCTACTCCAACCACAGCTATTTTTTAAATAACATAAATTCAAGGAATGAGGAGAACATTTCTTGACATCAACCAATTGAAAAAAAAACCACCATTCGTGTTTCTTACAAAGTAAACTTATTTCACCTGGGCATACATGTATATTACAAAGGCCCTTCTGTTTTTTTCCTAGGCTCTTTGAGAAGTGTGGTTACATTTCACCCTGAAATTCATGCATCCCTTAAAATTAACACAGGCAGCTGTTTTGTTTTTTTTCCAGTTCATATAGGGACAGCAAAGTTTAATAACATTCTACCTTACTTGCCTGGCTGGGACACTATGACATTTGTGGGTACATTTCTAGCACTGCATATTGGAATAAAATATAGATTTATAATTCAAAAGCAACTGGATTATACCTGGACTGTATCTTGGTCCTTCATGTCGGATGTGAACACTCGGATCTTATTGTCCATCCCAGCCGTGCAGAACCTGAACAAAAGTAAATTTAGGACAGTGAATTACTTGTGATAAGATAATGTCAAAACAACATCATATAACCACACCTAATGGTCTGTCTCACTACTGACTACATTGTAAATTAATCTTCCAACAAATAAGTTGTTGAAGCATTTAGTACCTAATATAATACAATATAAATTCTAAGCACTTTACACTAACTATAATGACCGTGGTCATAGGATACAATGCCAACCTGCACACATTGTGTGCACATCTCCACTTCCTGGAGAGCATTGCTTCCAAGCTGCTCAAAGCAGAGATGCCAACCTCTTGACACACAAAAAAAGACTGAATATCCAAAAAATTCAGATTTTGGAGAGAAAAATAAGATTTTCACAAAAACTCGACACTACCACTGGCCCCGGCCGGGCCTGTAAAATGTTACAAAAATGTTTTACTGGTAAGAATGGGCAAGTAAAATGTTCGCTCTTTCATTAACATTTAATGAGCAGCCAACCTCGAGGTAAACAAAAATCATATTTTTTTCGCAAAGCCAATTTGTGCAACAAAAATACTCTATTGTTTGCGTTAATATAAAAGTTGGTTCAGTCGATCACACACCGTTTTATGAGTTTGTTTTGTTTCTTTGTGATATATTTAAAATACCTAACTTTAGCAATTTAGTTTTTAAAAAAAACGTATTTTTTGCTAAGAAAATGTACTGTCGTATTTTCTTTAACAAAACGTACTACATACGATAAAATCGTACTAGTTTAAGGCATTGAGATAATTCAAACAAAGGCTTTCCTCTCCTACTGGGTCCCCACCCTATCACCCTTTGCACATATCTTTCACCTAACGGATGAACCTTTGCAATGACCCTCATCCCATGTTGGAATACAAAATTTGAAAAACTCACATTGTGTTAGTTTACTATTAAAGAATATTATATCTCAAGCATTTTGGCAGGTATCAAAGAAAGGATGCTGCAAGACTTCATGCAATTATCTAAGACTCTCTCTCATCCCATGCCATGCTGAATTCATACCATCCCCTAAAATTAACACAGGGCCTGCTGTTTATTTTTTTTTTCAATTCAGATTTAGGGACAGCAAAGTTTAATAAAGTTCTCTCTACCTTACCGAGCATGGTAGCTTAGCGGTTACTTAACTCGTCCCCGGGGGGGGTCTGTCCTCATAGAAAGGGGGGTATCATGCGTGACCAAGGACTTGCCAAAAGCACCCTAAACAAGTATTTGCGTGGTGCAAAAAATACACCCTAAGTAAGGCCAAACAAAAAAAAATTGTTTGATTGGCGTAACGGGCAACAAAAAATTAGGGTAGGTCGGTAGGGATTTTTTTTTCTTTTTTTTTTTCCGCACAAAATATACAAAAAACACACACATAACACATCGCAATTGCAAATTCATTCTATTGCAATTTTTTACTTATTAATTTTTAATTTTTAAAATAAAATTCAGAAAAAACCTCTAGGGTCGGTGTGCATTAGCGCCGGTATTTTTAGGGGCGGGCGGGTTACGCCAATCCAACCATTTATTTTTCATGGCCTAAGTATGATTATCGGTAATTTGATACCCTAAGCAAGTAATCAATTTTTTGTAAACCCCTAAGCAAGTATTTTTGATACCCTAAGCAAGTAATCAATTTTTTGTAACCCCCTAAGCAAGTCATAACTATATCTGATACCCTAAGCAAGTAATCTTTTTTTTGTAAACCCCTATTAAAAGCAAGTGATAACTATTTTTGATACCCTAAGCAAGTAAGCTGAGTTTTTGAGACCCTAAACGAGTAATTTATCAGCCTAAAAAAGATACCCTTTTTCCTGATTTTGGGTGATTTTGAGACCCTATTCGAGATACTCGAGTATCTCGCCTGATCGTAAAAAACCACCCTAATTACTCATTTTCTTGGTCACGCATGATACCCCCCCTTTCAATGAGGACAGACCCCCCCCCCCCCCCCCCCCCCCGGGGACTCGTCTTTTTGTTCCATATCAAAACACAGTCCCATATGATGTACATTTTGTTAGATTACTATTATTATACCTCAAGCATCTTGGCAGTGTATCGAGGGATGCAGCAGGGCTCCATGCAATGCTCATCACCCTCGTCCCATGGTGGAAGTCCCTGATGTGAGTGTACTCAAAGCTGATATCGCCTTGTCCTCCTCCTGTATAACAACATTTAAATAAAATACGGAGTATACAGTAAAACCTGTCTTAGTGTACACCTGTCTATTTTTTTTTATAGCATCCAACCTGCCTATAATAGTGGCCATCAAATGTGTTCAAATCATGCACAAAGCAAAACAAAGAATATATAAAAACCTGTCTATAGAGTATAGAGGTCACCTGTCTACAGTGACCACTTTTCTTATTTCAATTACGCTTAGGTTTCCTCTTCCTGTGATATAACAATATTTATTCATTTAAAATATATCCAGTCAGTTTCCTTTAAAATTGAATTCAATATTTAAATCAAAATACAGTCAAACCTGTAATAGCAGCCAACCTGCCTAATGTGGCCACCTAACGTGTTCCAATGTGAAGTAAAACCAGGGTAGGAAATATATGGGGGCTGAGGGCGATTTTGCCCCCTAATTTTCAAAATAGCCCCCTTAAATCAGTAGATAACCCCTGAAATTACCAGTGTATTATGTAAATATTTTGATTAAAAGTGAGCAAAGAAAAATGGGATTCCAACGGGATTCGAATCCCGTTGGAATCCCATTTTTCTTTGCTCACTTTTAATCACAATATATTCTTGGTCAGTTTCCCTATATGTTTGAATTATGTAAATATTTTGTGATATCCATCAGATCTAAAAAGTAGCCCCCTAAAATTACAATTTAATTCCTGCATTGAGTAAAACAATGTAGTAGAATAGGTCTATGGAGCCTACTCCTATTTCCCACTAGTAAGGCAAGGGGCTTACGCAGTAAACCCCTTGACTTGCAGGGGTGGAGGTCACTACAGTGGCCACTTTTCTTGTTTTCCTTTAAATACATGTAGGTGGTCAATGTATACAGCCGAGGTCAGACTGAATGTTTATACTGCTGATGTTGAAATAGTACTTGATGCCTCAGTCATGGTATGTTAATGGTGATAATAATTATGATAATGATGTTGTTGTTGATAATCAGGGCTCGACACTAGCACTTGCCCGCTTACCCAGGGCAAGTAAAAATTGGTGTCGGGCAAGTAAAATTTAATAAATTGTCTAGTTTGCTTGCCCGATCGGGCAACTGAATAACTGTTCAGCTACGAGAGAACAATCTAATTTCAAACATATAAATCTTATTTAGTAGTAAGAGGGCAAGTTAATTTTATATTGGGGCAAGTAAAATGTCAAATTTTATGATTTCACTTCCCCGAACGGGCCAGTGCAGAAAAAAGTTAGTGTGGAGGCTTGTGATAATGATGATGATGATGATGCCAAAGCAAAGGCGATGATTGCTGTTGCATGTTGTTGTCTTTGACTTTGTCGTCATTGCCATCATCATCAACTTAACCTTTTAAGGATTCATTATCTTTACTATGTTTTGTCCCATTCTCTGCGTTCTCTGCCCTGGTTCAACTTCAACTTCAAGTTCAATCATCATCGACTTAACTTGTCATCATCTGTTCATCATCATCATCATCAAGACATCATCATTATTATCATCGTCATTGATCATTATCATCATCATCATCATCATCAAGACATCAGACGGATCAGACATCATCATCATCATCATTATCATCATCATCATCATCATCCGTGCCCATTTCACTTACATATTTTAACACACATGGGACTGGGCCGGGCGATATTTACCTGAAATCTGCATGTTCCGATGCTGACGCGCAAATCTCCTCCAACTGCGACGAGAGAAGAAGAATGCTCGAAGGGAGAAAATTCTACACACGAGACACTGTCTCTTGACTCGAAGCTGTAGCCACCCTTTTGAGAATTGGCGTTCATAATTGGTTTTTGGTCTGCCAGTTACACTATGAAATTAAAAACAGCGCCAATTACAGCTGCGAAGTGGATGCTCAAAGCGCGATACTTGGCCGGGCGGCCCCGGCCAAACCATCCACGCCGCGCCGCTGGACATCGCGAGTTTGCCACGGTACGGTAGTGTGTACATACGAACGTGTGCGTACGTACGTACGTATGTAAAGGTCACATGATGATCGTCATTTCGAGAGTAGGAGCGGTACCCACGCTGAAGTTAGCAACACAAATGAAGATCGAGAAGGCAGGCAAACGATACGTTGTATCGGATTTATCTTTATGTATGAACATTGCTTCAATATGCTTCACATTTTGTTTTGCTCTGAAGGAAACTTAAATATTCCATAATTCCGACTTAAATCTTATTGAAATGCTCGATCGTTTCCCCAAAACAAATAGGGCATACAATACAATTGAAAAAATACTTTTCTATAATCTTAGTCTTTTCGGATTGTTTGATTTTAGCCTTTTTTTATATTGCATTTTTGGTGAGCGATCGATCCCTTTCAAATAATGTTTCTCTCTATAATATATTCATTTGTTTGGTATTTAATTGAATAACCTAGCTAGTAATCTTCCATTTTTCTTTTAGCAGTTTCATATAACTTGTATTCATGTGTCTTTCATGTTGTTTGTTCAACGTTCAAATCATGTGTAACCTCACGTTTGTTGTCCAATTTTTTTTCTTCAGAAAGTTCAGGGGACAAATGATTGGGAGGACGGTAATGGAAATAAAATCCCATTTGTAAAGTTATTTTGCAAGTTTCTAAAATTTTCTCATTTCACGCAAAACCTGTTTATTGTATATATTAAAACCAAAAAAATGTGTATCATTCAATTTTTGCCCGGTGAGGTGAGGGGGGGGGGGGGGGGGGGCTCCTTTTAGAATCCGGGTATTTTCCGAGGCTTCACTAGGGACTACTTTGTTGCCATGTGCAGTGGCGGATCTACGGGGGGGGGGGGGGGGGGGTTAGGGGGTTTAACCCCCCCCCCCCCCCCCACCCCCCTTGGGCTGCCAAGTGAAACTGTATCAGTGAAAAAAGTGAAACAAAAGTGAAAAAAAATCACTTACGGGGGTTCAAAATAGCAACAAAAAAAATGGCCGCTTCGCGGCTCGTGGACGAAAGTGAAAAAAGGGTGAAAAAAATCACTTGCGGGGGTTCAAAATAGCAAACAAAATTTGCCGCTTCGCGGCTCGAGGACGAAAGTGAAAAAAGGTGAAACAAAATCACTTACGGGGGTTCAAAATAGCAACAACAAAAATCGCCGCTTTGCGGCTCGTGTATACGATGCTCCGCATCGTCATTGGGTCAAACCCCCCCCCCCCCCCCTTAGCAAAAACCCGGGGGGGGGGGGGGGGGTACTCACGTATATTGGGTATACGGGGATGTGCCGCTGGGAAGGGTGACTTTTTCAAGAAAGATCCTTAGACATGGGTCCCCTTTTCATCAAAAAAATCCTTAGACATGGGTCCCTTTTTTCATATTTCCCCTTTTTTATACGGGATTTGGGGATTTGCCGATGTGAAATTGCAAAAATGTTCAAGCTCGCTACGCTCGCTTACTTAAAACCACAAAATTTGTGGGAAATACACCCAAAACAAGCGCCGCAGGCGAAAAAAAATCCTTAGACATGGGTCCATTTTTCGCAAAAGGACCCTTAGATGTGGGTACGGGTTTGGACTTTGGAGGTCTCAGCCGCACACCCCCGTCCGACTATAATCTGAGTACCCCCCCCCCCCCCCCCCCCCCCCCGGGAGCAAAAAGCTAGATCCGCCCCATCAATGTGCAATACCGTAGATGATGAGTGGTTGATGCAATGTATATTATTGTTATCTAATATGTCCACAGGGTGTTGTGTGAAAATTTCAAGTTAAATGGACGCATGGCCGAGTAATCATGAGCAATTGAATGCAAAGTGATTATTCACTTAAGCCCTCTGCAGACAGAGCCGACTCGACCCGATCCGACTGGTTTCAATCAGGCTAGAGTTGGGCCTGGTCGGTCAGATCCGATTCATCGTGTTGAATCGGCCCCAACTGGCATCCGAGTTTCCTCGACTGGCAAAATGTGTGTCGCGAGGCACTGAAAACTGAGCCGATCCGAATGAAAACCAGTCAAATCGGGTCGAGTCGGCTCTGTCTGCAGAGGGCTTAACACATTGCACTCACTTTGTTCACGGCTTTCGTGGTCCAGTGGATAATTTAACATCTGAACACTTCAATCGTAGATATCTTTTTAACGAAAGGGAAATTTGAAAAACCGAAACATGCTTTTATTGTTAATACGAATAAAACAAGGTATGAGGGAACCGCTAGAATTCCAACTGCATTTTGAGGATTTGGACAATGTTACCATGTCCCCTAAGTCCAAATTAAATCAGTTTATTATTTTTGTTTAATTTGTTCTAATTTTGTTCTAATTTTGTTTCTTATTGAAATGATTGGGAGTGGGGTCCCATGGTGGTGCATATGGTGAAAAAACCCCAACCTTTTCGAGGTATACATGATAGCTGACTGAAATGTTTTACTATTATTTATTCTGATTTTTTTTTTTGAGGATGGGGTGGCCGGCTGGCCGGTGCACTGGAAACCGGGCATTAGTTTACACTTAACACACACATGGGGTGGGAGGGGGTGTTTCACTCACCAATTCAGCTCAGAGAAATGGAGGGGGATAGTATGACGTCATAATATTAAAGAACCCCTCTAAAACGAGGTGGATTTCTGTCTTCTTCTTCTTCTTGGTACTGCAAACAAACTCCGCATGATGCGGATATATTACATGTACAGTTGCAGGCACTTGGTGGGTTTAGGTGTGCGCGCATAATTGGGGAGCCCGTGGTGGGCCCTCCTAGTGAAATCTAGCATATCAGGGGCGGATCTAGCTTTTTGCTAAGGGGGGGGGGGGGGGTTGACCCAATGACGATCTAGCTTTTTGCTAAGGGGGGGTTTGACCCAATGACGATGCGGAGCATCGTCCATGAGCCGCGAAGCGGCGATTTTTTGTTGTTGCTATTTTGAACCCCCGTAAGTGATTTTTTGTTCACTTTTTTTTTCTCACTTTTTTCACTGATACATTTTCACTTGGCAGCCCAAGGGGGGGGGGGGGGGGTTAAACCCCCTAACTCCCCCCCCCCCCCCCCTGGATCCGCCACTGCATATTCATCTTACTCAAATGTCCTTGAAATGATTGCAACGATGTGGCTTGTCGTGCGTTATTTGGTAAGAGATTCTACTCCGCCAGAGTTCGTGGTATGAACGAATATTTGTAGCAGTCCTTCTTGGTTGCGAGACGTAAGACTTAGGAAAGAGCTGATGAATTCCTTGTTTGGATTCCCCCTGATGAGTCTGTCTGGTAATTGTCCGAGTCAATTTCAGCAGTACCCCATGACCCAGTTTGCTTCGAATACGCTCGCACCCCCAAAAGAAACAAACAAACAAACAATCACACAAACAAACAAAACAATGATGATGACAAGATTTTACTATAATTTACGTGGCCCGGGGGGGGGGGGGGGGGGGGGGGTACTCAGATTATAGTCGGACGGGGGTGGGCGGCTGAGACCTCCGAACCCATACCCACATCCAAGGGTCCTTTTGCTGTAAATAGGTATACCCATGTCTAAGGATTTTTTGTAAAAGATGGCCCCATGTCTAAGGATTTTTGTTGTGAAAAATGGACCCATGCATGTCTATGATTTCGAACTTTAAATATTACACATTTTTAGCTGTAATATAATACAATGGCCAATCATTTTGCAGTTTCTTGATAAAATTCTTTATTAGTAAACTGTACCATACTACAGGGGCGGCGCCAGGGTATTTTCTTAGGGAGGGCGAAACTGTATACTTTGAGGGCGCGAAGCGCCGGAGCGAGGGAGGGAGCAATTCGACCGAGGGGGGAGGGTGTGGGGGGGGGGGGGGGCGTTCCCTCCCACACAGGGGCTTTGGCAATTTTTACACTAGAATGGAGCTATCTGGTGCATATCGGAGGTGAAATTCTCAAATTTTCAAATGATAGAAAAACAGTGAATAGTCTTCAATTATGGTAAGGTAATTTGCATAAATATGAATAATGTGAGCGAGCGGTGCGAGCTTGAAAATGTTATCAATTTCACATCGAAAATGCCATTTGTTTCAATATTATTGTATGGGTATATTCGTTGTATTACTTATGATATGGCGTTATGAAGGGTAATATATAAACACCCGAGGTTGTGAAATATTATGTATGCGAGCGAGCGGAGCGAGCTTGAAAATTTTAGCAATTTCACATCGGCAAATCCCAAATCCCGGAGAAAATGAGGGAGAAAAGAGGGGAAAGGAATAAATGAAAAAAGGGACCCATGTCCCCATGTCTAAGGGTTTTTTTTAAAAATGGGACCCATGTCTAAGGATCTTTCTTGAAAAAGTCACCCTTCCCAGCGGCACATCCCGTATACCCAATATACTACCCCCCCCCCCCCCCCCCGGGTGGACTACACTGACATTTTGTTCTCAATTACTGCAATCGTCTTTTCCCTTTGCCATTTCCTCTATATATACATCATTGCTGTTCTCTACCCAGGTGAACAAATGGGCTCTCAACACGTACTGCGAGGGTATTTTGTAAAGCATGTGTGCCCGGGCTACAGTGCTCCCCAGGGAGTTGGAAATGTGCACTACATGTGTGGGGTAGATTCATCACTGTGTCATATCCGGTGACCGATATAAACATTGGCAATATCGTGTATTAGGCCCCACCACTGCTATACTGTATACACTTATTAGGGTTAGGGTTAGGGTTTAGGTCCCGGGGGGGGGGGGGGCACTCAAGTATAATGTAAGACGGGTATGTGCCGCTTAAAGGGCAATGAAACCCAAGCAAAATGTTGCTTTCATAGTCTTGAGGAGATTAAGAGGAATAATCTCTGAAAGTTAGAGCATAATCGGGCAAGAAACAAGAAAACTACGGCTCTTTGAAGATGTCCATTTATTCCTATGGGGAACTCAAATTGACAACGCACTCTGATAAGTGTGTGGACAACTCCCCATATGTTTTGTACACAAAAGTTCCCATTTTTACAGTTTTCTTCATAGTCACATTTTTTCATTCCCCCAACTCATGATATGTTATGTATAAAAGCATTCTACAAAACATATGTTGAACTCAAACGAAGGGTAAACATAAATTTTGAGAAAATTGAACAAAATTGAAATTTTGTGTACAAAATGTATGGGGAGTTGTCCACAACTTTGCCAGAGTGCGTTGCCAATTTGAGTCACTCGAAGAAATACATGGCTCTTTTCAAAGAGCCATAGTTTGCTTATTTCTTGACCGATTGTGCTCAGATTTTCAGGGACTGTTCATCCTATTTAGTGTCTTATAGTGCATACAACAATTCGTCTGGATTTCATTGTCCTTTAAAAGAATCCCTTTTTCACACCCGATCGCAGCATTGACGCACTCGCAAATGCTTGGCCCGTATGGAACCAGGAAATAGCAGTGGTTCCGTACACGGGCGTCGATCTGTCATTGATACCCATTTATCAGGTGGGGATGATCCCGGGGGGGGGGGGGGGGGGCACTCGAATTATTTTTTGACGGGGGTGTGCCGCACGGAACTCTGAAATGGGGGTCTGAAGAGCTAACTACACGCACAAAATATAGGGTCTTTGGAACTACAAAATCCCTCAAACGCACAAAATATAGGGTCTTTAGAGCTGCAAAATCCATGAAAGGGGATTTAAGGGGTCTAAGGAGCAGACTAAAAATACAAAATACATAGACTTGGAGATTCCAAATACCTACGGAAACCCTAAAAAAGGCTCAAATTGTGGTCTAAGGAGCCGAACTAGAAGAAGAATAATGGATTTGGCGCTACTCAAATACAAAGCCAAGTCATTCCGGGGGTCTATGGAGCCAAACTAGAAGAAGAATAAAGGATTGTCGCTACACAACTACCTAGCCAACTTAGTCATTCCGAGGGTCTATGGAGCGGAAAGTTTTGAAAATCGGGTATCTTTAGAGCTGTAATTGAGTGTGAAAAAGGGGGTCTTTTAAGCGGCACATACCCGGGTTTTTGTAGCTCCAAATTAAAGACCCTATATTTTATGCTTGTAGTCTGCTCTTCAGACCCCCATTTCAGAGTTCTGTGAGGCACATCCCCGTCAAAAAATAATTCGAGTGCCCCCCCCCCCCCCCCCGGGGGTTTAGGTTAGGGTTTAGTTAGGGTTGTGGTTAGGTTATATGTATACAGTATAGCAGTGGTGGGGCCTAATACACGATTATGCCATAAACATTTCAAACTAAAGCGCTTACATATTGTTATCAAACGTATTTTATGAGCATTATAAATCGATTGTTATTATTATTATCCTCTTTTATTTCTTTTATAATTATTATCACCACACCGCGATATAAACGGAGAGTTCACACTGCCTCCGATAGTATCGCATTCGTAGTGTGGTGCTAATTTGTTCGCTATCTTCAGTTGGTTGATGGTACCCGTACAATTACAAGTCTATGGGAGTATTAAAACACTGTGTAGCTAGCTAGTATAGTATTGCATGCACTGCATTCTGCATGTAATTCTTGGTGGATGACTTCGACCCTTTCGAGTTCGAGCAAGAAGGAGAGACTGAAATTGCTGATATTTTCTCATTTGTTGAAATTATTCTCCAACAATCATGGCGTTGAGTGACGAAGATGTGCAGAAACAGGTGAGAGGGACTTTATTTCACGAGATTTTTGCTAGAATGAGACAATTTAATTGGACATTTTGACAGTTTGTCATTGTGTTGGCAAATTTATCATTTTCAATGTCGATCCACAACACAATTATCATCACAATGCCAAAGATTATCATGCAAATCATCTATTTTTTGTTAAAATTATTAATAAATGTATGAAATAGTGAGTATAAATTATTAAATAAATGAATGAATGAATGAATGAATGAATGAATGAATGAAATGGATGGATGAACATTGAACATGAATCGAATGATCAACGTCAGATCAAATCATGAATGACCAACCAATTAAACGCATGTGATATAGAATGTTGGGATCGAACGAATGATGATCAATTTATTGATTCCGATTGAGATTTGAGATGAGGACGAATCATGAATGATGTTGTTACTGTTACTAATACTAGCAATGATGATGTTGAAACTTGGGTCTTGGAAGATTGAAATGATGGTGTCTCTTTATATTTTTAATGCCAATATTTAGTACTGCCTACTCACTACTGCATTGTTTTGTGCTTGATTGAAAAGATGAATTGAAAAGATATTTGAAAAGATGGAACACAATGATTGACATTTGAACTTTATGAAATCAAAAATAATTGTTTTATTGAAATTGAGTCACACACAAAATAATCTTACTTCCGACAGAATTTGCCTCAGTACTTCATATAATTTTTCAAAATTTGTATTTCTCTCAATGTTTCAGATCCAGCATATGATGGCCTTCATTGAGCAGGAGGCCAAGGAGAAGGCAGAGGAAATTGATGCAAAGGTTTGTTACAAAATTAGTTCCACATGGATGCCAGTTTTCAGACGAAAGCCTGAACTCGGGGGCCCTGATCACCTAAAATGTCAGGCTTGTTTGAAAAATTGGCGTTCTCTAGTTAAAGACATGCCCATGGCATTACTAAACGAACGAATGCTTTATGCAGTTGAATGGAATATTTGTTCGGGCATGTCTTGGTAGAGAATGCCAAAAACATTTTCCAGACAAATCAGTGGATGTTTTACAAAGATTCGCAGTTGAACTTAAAAGTCTAATTTAGACTCAAATTATGGTAGGCCACTTGTAGCAATGGAATAAAATATTTATAACTTTCAAGAAATTTGACATCAAGAACATGAAATCTCATTGATAATATTGAAATATATGATATTCAGCCAAATGTTATGCTACACTTCAAATCAATTCAATAAATTTGACATGGCAACTAATGGATTTTCATTTAGTCGGACAACGGCTCCAACTTCAGTTGAACTTTTGTTGTTGTTGTTGCAGACATTGAACAAAAAATTATCTGCAGAAAAAATGAATCAAAATCATATTACTACGTACAATGTATGATCTCGGCACATACATGTGTGTTCATGTTTTTTTGCCAAAAAAATAGATCTATAGAATTAATAATAAAGGGGTGTTACTTTCTAAATTAATCTTCAATACCACCAACTGGCATCCTACTTACTGACAAATGCACCTATTCTGAAGAATGTATACATTACATGTAGTCCTTGATGTAAGTTTCAGTGTTTTTGCCTGGTGAAGTCAAAACACAACCAGGGATGTGATCATTCAGGAAGTTACATAGGTTGGTTGTAAGTCATATCCTACATGTACATGTACTTTTAAAATGGTTTGCTTCACTGCTCATCTGCCTACATCTCTCTGAGTTTCTGTAACTGTACAGACGAGCCTACATTATTCCAATGCTAGAAATGAACTGTTTTTTCCCCCACTAGTGGCCTTGTTTGCCAAGTAAGCCCAAATCCTGAAATGGTTATTGGTTGCACAAAACAGAGAAAAACATTAAAAACTGTCAAATTTGGTTGCCCAGACACCCAGTCTGGCAAGTAAAATCTGACATTGATAAAATATTGGTGGCTGGTGCCAAGCTAATACCAGTGGCCCTGGGCTAGAAGGACAGTGTTAGTTTTGAGCCTTGATTAATCAGATTATAGGTTATATACTTAAATTACAAAATAATACACCTTTATGATTAATCCTATAGTCAATATTTGTTGTATTTATTTATTTATTTATTTTGGTATACATTTCAAACTGATCAGCAGCAGTGCTGAAAGGATCAGTGTACATTGAACATCAAAACATACATAGTATAAACAATACAATATAGCAATTGTTACATTCGAATTTGAATGAATTGGAACATTAATGTTAAGTACAATATTTACATAAGTAAATCACTATAAAATAAACAAAGCTACACTTGTTTTGCCCAGAGATATCATACTCTTTTTGGTACTTGTTGCTTCTCCTCTTGCTGAGTTTGTCTCTTTCCCCTCTATGATTCTCTCTGTCTATCTTATTCAACCCTCGATCTTTTAGTATTACTCAATCTCTTCTACATTTTTTTCTGCTTTTTAAAATTCTTTCTCCCTCTTTTATTCTGACTATCCTTTTATAGTTTCCTTGATTTTATGCCCTTGATATGTTTGCAAAATGTTGTATCTCTTGAAAGGATGTTTTTTCCCCCTATCAACCAAATTTGTCTTACTGTTTTAATTAAATTGCAGGTGTCCTTTACTGTCTTGAAAATTCTACATGAAATCTCTACATCAATCACAATATTTTGTATTGCTGTTATTATTGTTAGTAATAAATGTCCTGAATTTTAGCCAGAGAATGAGTTGAAATATGATGAAAATGAAGAGAATGATGATGATGACATGATCCTGTTTTATCTTGTTTTACTTTGTAGGCCGAGGAAGAGTTCCAGATTGAGAAGGGACGTCTGGTCCAGCAGCAGAGAATCAAGATCACAGAGTTCTTCACCAGGAAGGAGAAGAATCTGGAACTGCAGAAGAAAATGTAAGACCACAATTCTGTCTGCTTTTTGTAAAGCGCTTAGAGATGATTATCAATCATATTAGGCGCTATATAAATCAAGAATATTATTATTATTTTTTATTTTGTTCCAGTGAATGTATTAGATCATTAAATTCTCCACCAAGAAGTGAGGATCATTGAACTGGAGAAGAAAATTTATTACAGACATAATATATGATATTTTAAAATGTTCATTAGCTATTTTAATTTATATAAACGATACAAACTTATAATTATTATCAATACCATGCAGTGAAACCTTTATTTTGGTCCATTTGGCTTAGACAGGGTTTCAAATCAACTGATACAAGATGATGCTGAAATGTACATTTGAGAAAGTTTTCTGATTGATAAGAACTTTGTGTTTTATTTGTATATTTCCTTTCAGTCTTCAATCCAACATGCTCAACCAGATTAGGTTCAATGTCCTTACGACCAGAGAGGAATTTCAATCATGCTAACTGCTAAATGATAAAACTACTGCCTTACATGCAAGTCATTTTAAATACAAAATCGAAATATCTTTTCTTTCATAAATTTCAGTTTGCAGTCCAACATGCTGAACCAGGCCAGGCTCAAGGTCCTGAAGACCAGAGAGGACCATGTTCAGGCAGTCCTAGACGAGGCCCAGGAGCGACTCAACGAGCTGACCAAGAACAGGTCCAAGTACAGCCAGGTGGTCCAGGGCTTGCTTACACAGGGTTTGTTCCAGCTCCTGGAACCTAATGTGATCATCAGGTGCAAGGAATGTGACCTTAGTCTAGTCAAGGTAAATTGAAATAAATAAAGGAAATACATGTATATTTTAGTTAGTTTTGTTTTAGATTTGATGTCAGATATGTTCTTCATCTTAACCTGGGCCGGTATTCAATTCCAATGATAATTAAGTTATAATTTAGCGTAAGTAATTGAGATTTTATTAATTCATCAACTAAAAATGTGATCATCAGGTGCAAGGAATGTGACCTTAGCCTAGTCAAGGTAAATTGAAATAACAAAATGAAATTTACATGTTTCAGATTTGATGTAAAATATGTTCTTCATAATAACGGTTATTTGTATAGCGCTATTCCGGTGTGGATCATAGCGCTTTACACTATTGTTATTACTTTGGTCAATGGATACACACTGCAGTCATTCCTGCGCATGAAGTGCACATTTTCCACTCTCTAGGGATTATTCCAGCCAGTCGCCTGTAGCCTTAACCTGGGCCCTTCGAGATTTGAAATTCCTGTAGACTGGCCATGTAGGCAAGGGTTTAAAATTGAAGAACAGATCAATGTTTTGGTCTGTTATATTGTAGATTTGACTGATCACAAGACACTAATTCATTATTACAAACAAAATGTACAATGGAACCTCACTGTAGAGAGCTCTGATATGAACAAAAAACTTATCTATAACAAGGTAATTTTCACGATCCCAAGTATCCCTTTGTAACAATGGCTACTGGATATTAATCTGCTTAAATTTGTTATTATTTAACTTTTCTTTGTGCCTGTAGGAGTGTGTGCCGCCGGCAGTGAAAACCTACCGAGAAGCCACCAAGAAAGAGTGCAACGTCATCGTAGACCAAGAATCATTCCTGTCTCCCGAATTGTAAGTATATTCAAACCTGTGTATAGTGACATTCTAAGGGAAACAAGAAAAGTGGCCACTATAGACAGGTGATCTCTATAGACAGGTTCCATAACATTGTACAGTCAAACCTGCACGTATAGTGACTATTTAGGAGAAACAAGATAAGGGGCCACTGTAGACAGGTGACCTCTATAGACAGGTTCCACGACATTGGATTTCTCTGCAAGGGATCACTTTGGTGGCCACTAAGACAGGTCTGACTGTATGGTATTATGGTATAATTGATTTTAGTCACAGCGATTTATTAAATTTGTCAGCTAATTTGAGAAGGAAATCTTAACCATATAGATTTTTAGTCTAGCAGGTATAGACCAAAATATTCAAATCTTGATTTGCAGATGATTTGGGAACAAAAACTTCAAATGCAACGCAGAGCGGCCAAGTCGTCCTGATTTCGCAGAAGACTTCCTGAAAATAGACTAAGATTACTGCATCGTATAACCAACCTTCCTGATTATCAAACAATTATTGTCATTAGGTTGTATGCATTGTGGAGATATCTTCCTGATTGCTAATGAAATTTCCCTAAATCTTCCTGATTGTGGAATTTCAATGTTGGTGGCTCTGGCAACGTATGAGTTTCCGTATAGACTAATTCATGTTGTCATTCGATCCTTCAACAGGAGCGGAGTAGTAGATCTGTACACTTATTAGTTTCTGTATTGACTAAATCATGTTGTCATTCAATCCTCCAACAGGAGCGGAGGAGTAGATCTGCACACACCAAAAGGCCACATCAAGGTGGAGAACACTCTGGAGAAAAGACTACAACTCATCAGCACTCAGGTGGGTCAAATCATTTCTGCTTTGTCTTGTCTTGTTAGTACTGCACAAATCGCTTCCAGATGGTGGCTATAAACGTGCAGGCCTTCGTGCAACCAAGGCTATGCACTAGATTTCTGCTTTTTCAAGCAGATCCTTAAATGTTGAAGCAGTCGCCGTTTTAATGTTTGACGGCAGTGAATTCCAGAGTGGAATGTTCCTGGGTATAAAGAAAAGCGGTAGCAGTTCTTGTTACTTAGAATTGTATCATAGTTTAAGATGTGGTGTTGGAGGGTGCGAGGCCTCCTTTCTTTGTTGGTGAGCAATAGGTGACAACTAGAAACGATCAAGAAATTTGCCAAGCACACAAACTTTTTTCTATGTACCCGTTTGGGCAAGTAAAATCATTAATTTTCACATTTTACTTGCCCGAACAGAAAATTAATTTGTGCGATAAACCAAGCCTCCACACTAACTTTTTTCTGTACTGGCCCGTTCGGGCAAGTAAAATAATAAATTATGACATTTTACTTGCCCCAATATAAAACTAACTTGCCCTCTTACTTCTAGACGAGATTTATGTGTATGAAAGTACATTGTTCTCTCTTAGTTGCCCGATCGGGCAAGCAAACTAGACAATTTATGAAATTTGACTTGCCCGACACCAATTTTTACTTGCCCCGGGCAAGCGGGCAAGTGCTAATGTCGAGCCGTGGATAAACCGATGTGAATCAGAAGAAAACATTAATTATGCTTAGTAGCATGATTTGCTTGGCAAAGCACTATATGATGACACACGCGGTACCCCGGGGTACCGTTGTACCCCGGGGTACCGCGTGTAGCGCCATCTTGTGTCCACTCGAAGCACAACCGTATTGCGTTGTGAACGCAGTGCAGCGCGCGATTGTATGCACGCTATACCCCGGTACAGCCCTAAATAATAAATAAATAATTAAACAAAATGGCGGATATTCGTTTGGTACCCCAGGGTACCATTTATGTCATCATAAGTGAGATTTACACATAAGGAATAATATTTATTTTGTATTTAAAAGCAGAAAGTTTAGTTGCCAGATAAGGTAACCAAACAAGACCATTCATGAAATTTTACCTGCCGACATCTATTTTTTTTTACTTGCCCCGGTGACCAGCCTAGGTTGTGGTAATGATTACACAGAGGCTTTATCTCCATGCTATCATTCTAGTGAATGTTAGGGTTGGATCTAGGTTTAGGCACACTAACTTTTTTTTCATTACTGGCCCATTTGGGCAAGTAAAATCATAACTTTTCAAATTTTACTTGCCCAAATAGAAAGTTTACTTGCCCACTTACTTCTAGATGAGATTTTCACATAAGAAATGATGTTTTTCTCTCATAGTTGAACAATAATTTAGTTGCCAGACCGGGCAACCAAACTAGGCCATTCATGAAATTTGTCTTGCCCCGGGCAATAGGGCAAGTGCTAGTGTCGAGCCCTGGCTTAGGGTTAAGTTTAGTTTTAGTGTTTGGTTTTTGTTTGAACCTTGGTTATTTATGAAAATTGCATAGCAATTTCCACCAGAGCACATGCCTTTGAACCAGATTCCATATGTTGAAAATAAATGGATACAATTAAATGAAATAAATGTATTTTGTCTCTTATACTTTTTCTACCGCTTTTCCTCCCTTTTGCACTTCCACAGATGCTTCCAGAGATCCGTACCAAGCTGTTTGGGCCCAACGCCAACAGGAAGTTCTTAGACTAAACCGCATCACCAGAACAGTACTAATCATCGGGCGAGAGTGAGATGGGCGTTAAGTCAGTTTTGGGCTTAATCCATTTAGGACTTATCCCCAAAATACTTGGCTAGGGACAATAATAAAAAAATAAATAAAAAAATTACATTTATATAGCGCTTAATACATACAATGTTTCTAAGTGCATTATTATTACCCTTGGTCATCAGGTACAGGTCAAACCCATGCAATTATCATGCGCACCGTCCCAACGGGCATGTTAATACCAAAATTAATCAGTCCTGAACGGGTTAATTATGTCATGCATTCCATCTTGTACAATGTAGGTCAGGAGCCTTATCTCTGTGATGCCAGATTTTCAGATAGTAATAATTTTTTATTTTGAGAATATTTACCAAAAATAAACAGGGCTAAATTTGGTTTCTACAAGGCTCCCAAACTTAAAACATGATTATCTTCAAAAGGACAAAAACTGACCTAGCGCCATTCTCTTTCTCAACCTCCGATGTACAGGGCTCAAAATTAGCATAGACCCACTGGCCCAGGACAACCAGCTTTTGTATTGGGCCACCAAAAAGATCATCAATGTCAGATTTTGATTGCCTATGTTTGCAACCAAAATCAGGTATATTTCATGTTTTTCTTTGTTAAGGGTCGTAGCATTTGGATTCTAAGCCGACAAACATTGAAAATGATTACTTTACGAGCATAACAGACTAAGCCAGTGGGAATAATGCTGATTATGAGCCCTGATAATAGTTATATATGGAGACAATATATATTTAATCTTTATTCTTAGTGTATATCCTAAGCTCATTGGTAAGAAATGTTTATGTACTTTTGATTGTGACCCATTCCATGCTTGTTGTCTATAGAAATCTGCTGTTATACACAGGAATCAAATCTTATACTGTTATATAAGATGATGACGTCATAATTAAGGGAAATTGAGCATTCCTATTGGTTGATTACTGATGCTTAATCCGGTATAGTAAATGGTAAAGTTATAACTGCGCAGGGGATGGCCTTGGAGTGCTTAATGTGCGCTTGTGCGCTTGTTCTTGAATGGGGAAAATGCGCAGAGCGCGCAATTATTTTTAATACGCACTGGCCCTTGTACAAAGTACGCAGGGCCGACAAAAGAACACTCACAATTTGAGCAATTTGGGTTTATCAACATAACAAAATCAGTTCCTCAAAATAATCATCTTATATAACAAATAGTACATGATTCCTGTCGTTAAATATTCCATAATAGACACCTCTACATTTTTAATTTCTCTTGTGCGATTATATTGCACTCGGCCTGCGGCCTCGATACAATATAATCGCTCTCGAGAAATTAAAAATGTATCGTTGTCTATTCTGGTATATTCAACTCCAAACCATGTATAATAGTACATCTAGTACATCTTTGCTTTGGAGGAAATTTCATTTTGAAGTGCTACTAGCTGTATACCCGGAGGGTATTGCCGGAACGAACAATTCAGGCTTTTCTGCTGAGTGCGTTGGGTTGCCTCAGCCAGACTCAATTGAAATATGAAATCATCTTCAACATGAAATTGATATTTCTCACTTTACATCACAGTATGAGCATGGATGACCTTTATGCAATTTAATCAAACTTTATCATGATATTGAGACCACTTTGATTGATTTATTGGACCTAACTAGTACTAAGGCTCTCTTTATATTAAACAAAATTGTTGTTTTGTTATCAAGCATGTTGTCAAGTTTTTTGGTAGGTATTGGGTTTAGTATGAAAGATGTTTTATGTGAAATCTGTATTATGAGGAGGAGAAATCTGCAATAAGTGTAGTACATGTTATATATTTTAGAGTTGAGATATGGTATAGTCTTGGTATTGGTGATATAATCACATTTGGTGTATGTCTTATACTGTTCATTTGTTTGACTTGATCATGAGGTCTAGTAATGTCCAGGGCTCATATTCATAAAACTCTGCTAGCTTTAATAGTTAAATGCTAAGTCCATTTGAGATCATACAGTTTATGTAGTGAGGAACAAACACTTTTCCTGGTTCCCAACTAGGATTAGCTGGGTTTGCATTAGGTACCTACTGAGTTAACCCTATTTAATAATCACAGGGTCATGTGTTAGATACTTTGCCATGCTATCAAAAATGGACTTAGCATGAAACTAAAGCTAGAAGGCTTTTATGAATCTGGGCCCTGGTAAATTCAATTTTGTTTGTTCAATGTTTCATTTAATGCTAATTTTAACTCTCTTTTTGCCATGTATGACAATCTGCATCGTAAAATCGCACAAGTAGTCTATGAAACAGTAATACATGTGACAATGGGGATGGTGATTGGTTGGTTGCAAGACCAGAGTTAACATGAAATTGTTCACTCTTTTGTCACTCCTGACAAGCTAAGTACTTGTGAGCAGAAGTGTAGATGTAGATCCTAAGTTTATTTCATTCTATTGATATTTCATATGCATTCCAGTTTTTAACAGATTAAACACACCCAAAAAAAAAACATAGCATAGAATTATCCCTTCCCAATATACAGATATGGGCAATGCAGAGCAATTCTGATTGACGTAACATCCTTGCTGCAGCTCTCCCCGAGTCTTGGGCAGTATTTGTTGGTAGCGAGTTCCTTCAGAATTTCAAATATATTTTGTTCACTTAAATTTTCCTGATCTAACTTATATCAAGATACCTTATTTTGAAAGGTAATTTTCATTATCCCAATAACCTTGTATTAAGAAGTTCCACTTTATAGCCATAATAGTGAAAAGGAAGATTTGTTGCGACTTTATAGTATGACCCTAGTGACATAGTTAAATCAAACTTCTCTATCAGATTTATATAATTGAACATGATCTGTGAATGTTATGCAATCTGTATTAAAGAACCCTTATATATGTATGAAAATATTGGACAGATTTGCGTTTTACTTTTTCTGTGTACAATACTGTAGTTGCGCTTTCAAATGTATGAACTATTTTACTTTAATTTGTATGTGTGTGCTGACTTGTTCTATTTGGGGCTTGGTTCCTTTTTTTTTTGTTCACACACTATTACATTCACTCAATTCAAGGCACGATAAATTAGATTTAATCCATTTGAATTCAATATCACATTTTTTTTTTTATTCAATCACTTTTTTTTCTTCAAAACAATTACCAAGCATATTGAACAATTGTCTTTATTTTACAATATAATATAAACACAGAAAGAAGCATACTTTCGCTGGTAAATAGATTCACTACATACATTTACCTACCGATAGTTTATTATTGTAAGTACTGAGATATGCAACATAATGCATGAAATAGGCCCTGTCGCAGAAATAGTTGCAATCGATACTAAAGTTGCAATTAATTTACTTCAAAAAATGTTATTTTCACACAACTTGTTTTAGCTTGACGCTTCGAACATCTTTGTTGTTCTTTATCAGAAATTACTCAGAAATAACATTTTTTGAAGTAACAATTTCACAATCGGGTGAATCTTATCAAAGATTTGCAAGTCAGATCATGTGACTACATGTGCAAATCTGATTGGTTAAAATGTACATAATTATTTTCTGACATGTAATGAATTGCAACTCAATTGCAAGTCAGAAAATTTGTGCATTTTAACCAACCATTTAATAGTCACATGATCAGACTTACAATTAATCGCAACTTTACAATTTAATGCAAATCTTTCTGCAACGGTGCCCAGGACTAATCATTTCACGTTATGATTATGCATGTCCGAGACCGCCCGTAATCATCACCATCCGAGAGACGCATACTATAGGTTTTGAACCCGGGCCTATATGTGCCAGGAGCAGAGCTCTGACCACTAGACCAGGAGGGTGTTTCCAAAGAAATATTTTGTCATGACAAAATATTTCTTTGTGAAACACCCTCCAGAACACCTCTTTATTTGCAGTGTGCAAATCATAATGTTTTACAACTTGCTAAAAGAAAATGTATTTTTACATGTTCATAAAAGTTGGAAGGTTATAATGTATTGGTTGGGGGAATACGCAATTGCATTCTTTGAAAGGTCAGCAATGATCAAACTTTAAATATTACTTTACTAATTGACACTTGTTGAAAACTAGTGTTGTTGTTTTTTCTAATTACCTAATCTAACACTAATTAACATATCTTTTAACATCCACTTTTGTCTTTTTCTCATGGTTATTGAAACACAAAACGTTTCTACTTCGTGACCGATATCCTCAACTACAAATTGAAATATAACAAGATAGCACAAAACAAAACAAACAAATAGATATGTGACCTCACACCACAAAACGACCAATAAGTCAGGAAAAATGATTGTGCTAATTTTTACATAACAGTAAAGTAGAAGTCAATACCTTTAAAATGGTATATAATTTGTCATATTAGGACTAAGCAAAGTTACTCTCAAAATGAGCAGCCAAGATTTGGAACATGGCTGAATCATTTTTAAAACACGGGAGAAACAGGCCACTTCAAAGATCGGCGTCCATTTAAGCACTGTAATCGGATCATATTTATTTGATTAAAAATCATATTTAAACATGATTTCTGACGCTCAAAATTTCACAAAAGGTAGATTAGGATACCCTCATTCAGGAAATACCAAAATCCTGAATTTCATATTTTAAACAAAATTTTGCTATATCAGCTAATAACAGACAAACTATATCCGCGACATAACGGTCGTTTTGTGGTGTAAGGTCACATATAACAAAAAGGATTTCATGCTGCGCATGGGTTAAAATTGAAGCACCACTTTGGGGATACAATAAACAGAATTACGATATAATTGAGACATATAATATGTTTGTATTCTTGGTGGATTACATCCATCAAAGTTGAATCTTTGGTATATTATACTTTATGACAACACACATGTTACATTTGGACTTTAATATATCACAATACAGTCAAACCTGGCTATAGCAGCCAACCTGCCTATAGTGACCACCAAAAGTGATCCCTTCAAGAGAACAATGGAATGAACCTGTCTATAGAGGTCACCTGTCTACAGTAGCCACTTCTCTTACTTCCCTTCGGTGGTCACTATACACAGGTTTGACTGTATTGGTCTTTGTGACAATGTTGGACATTTTGACCATGCTGGCCATTTGGACGATGCTGGGCTAGTCATTATCATGAACCCTGCATTCAGTAGTTTACAGTTTGCTTGAAGCATATTGCGTCGAATGGAACAAGAAAATAATGTTATTGAAGCAAATATCAGTTTACATGCTAGTAAAAACACTCGAGTGAGTTAATTACTGTGTAATTACTCTAAAGCCCACTGGTAATCGCATACTATTCAGTTTTCCAGGCAGGCAACTTCATAAACCACCCACTAATAACCCGCTCAGGACTGATTGATTTAGTTATAACATGTAATCTCCATAGACCCGTGCCAACAATTTTCAATACAAGTCCTGAATGGGTTAAAATAGTGGCAAAAATGAACTGAAAATCAAGTCGCAGAGTCAGATATACAGAAAATATGGATTCAACATCAACATTTTCATGACTGGCCATATGACCCTTTGAGATATGACAAAGTAAAGTGGACTGTGGGATAACAATTTTTTCATTAGGGACTTTTTGATTTGCATGCTCACTAGCAGACTGGTATATACGTATGTGATGATGTCATAATTTGGCCTTGGCTGCCCCCACGCTTACACATTGTTTGCTTCTACCATCACAGTTGAGAAACAATGCCAAATCGGTGAAATCAGTATTGTACTCAAATCAGATGTTAGTTGAATTCAAACATAGAGGAAACTGACCAGAAATATTTTCAATGATTGAAAATGTGCAAAGGAAAATAGGCTTCGCCGGGAATCGAACCCGAGACCTCTGGATAGCTAGACCAGTGCTCAACCATCGAGCCACAAAAACCCTGTTCAGACCCAAATCAGATGTTGGTACAGAGCAATGGGTGATTGCGGTGGCAGTGAGTAATCGTTATATCATCATCACATACCAATCCACTCGTGTCAGTGAGTCTCACTTGCAACATAACAATAGAAGTTACCTTGAATATTAAATATGAACCAGGATGTGACCTTTACACAACACCAAGAATCTCAATATGAATAGAATGAGTGTACCAAGTTTTACCGAATTTTTATTTCTAATAAATATTGAAGTAATAATACTGGTCAGTATATTAAGAAATAAAATGATAAAATACATGTGTAATATAATACTTTGCACAAAATATAGAACATGCATATGCCACGGAAATATACATTATACTTTCCATTATGAACACTCTTGACTCAACATGTTAACTGTCACAAATAATGGCAATGTTACTTTGAATATTCAAGTCAACACAAATATTTTGCTTATTAAATGGCATATCGTATTAACAATCGGGTAAAGAACAGAGATACATGCACATGTAGCTAGTTATTAAGTATATTGACAGGATATTAAAAAGAACTTGAGCTAAAAAAAAAGGTTTCTTGCATCAACTCTTTTGCAAAATGATTGACTTGTGGTTAACTTTTTAACAATCAACCCGTTCCCAACGAGTTTATGAAAGCCCCATAGAGTGGTGAAGTGTGATGTCATAAATGATGTCATAAACATTTTTTTTAGAATTTTCAAATTTGGACTTCATCTTCAGAAAGAGCATAACAAATAATGTCCAAATACCGAAAATCAAAGGAATAGGTTACGTATTGGCCGAGATATGCCCATGTGAATGATTTGTTGGTCAATGGGCAATCAGTGTTATAGTGCACTGGTTCCTAAATTTATGAACCAGTGCATTATAACACTGATTGCCCATTGAAGTAAAATTCATTCGGATGGGCATATCTCAGCCAATACGTAACCTATTCCTTTGATTTTTGGTATTTGGACATTATTTTTTATGCTTTTTCTGAAAATGAAGTCCAAATTTGAAAATTCTAAAAAAGTGTTTTTATGACGTCATGGCTTCTGTACTCTATAGACTTTGTACACAACCCACTCGGTTCCCGTGGTCAAGGGGTTAACTGGTTGGTGGGTACATGGTTTCACCCCCAAAAATTACGTTTTACAAACAGGTAATTTAATAATATCTGACAACTTTTTGAGTACTTTCAAATATATAATACGCATGCAAAGAAACCAATGTTTAACCATACAAAATATTCCATCAAAAATACTTTACATACCAATTGCAAATATTTCAAGACCAAGGTATTGCTTGCGAATAAGTGTAAACCGTGGCACAGGGCTTACAAGATTTACAAGCTATATATTAACCCGTTCAGGACCGATTGATTTGCTATTATACTCTTGTTAAATGGCGGTGGAGGGTATAGCACGGAATATTACATCCCGAGGGATTTTAAACGCTATTGAGGGAAGAGTAAATAAGTCCCGAGACGAAGTCGAGGGACTTATTTTCTTCACGAAATAGCATTTGAAATCCCGAGGGTAGGAATATTCCGTGATTTTCCCCGACAACAAATTTAACAACTGTTTTATCATCTGACTTGACTTGCAGGGGTGTAATATTGCCATGGTATATCCAAAAATATAACACGGCAGCGGCATGTACTGTATTTACTAAGTCATGTGATAAAACATGTTATTCTTCATATACCCCAGCCAGCTGTATTTCCGGGACCAGTCCTGAATGGGTTAATTAAACCTTTTATACAAAGTGCATTCCGATCAAACATTTAAATTTTTCCAAATGTTATTATTATCTAAACTACTAGCAAACATAAAACATTGAGAATGAGTCTCTCTTGAGTTGTTTAATATGAAATACGATTTATTTTCTATACATACATGTTCTTAGATAAAGTAAAGTACATGTATGCACTGCACTAAACATGAAGTTAGGTTTTACAAAAAATAAACTTGGTCGGTTTACTAAAAAAATGAAACACTTTATGAGATTGTAAACATAAAACGCAAAACTAAATATGCTATTCCTCTCAAAGACAAATATGTTTTTATTTATTTGTTTGTATTTTCTAATATGTGAGTACACTGCACTTGCTTGTTATAACAAGATGATTATTCACATAGGACACTGTTACAGTGTTTCTTCAAATTATCAAAAAAATAATATAAATGATGTAACATATACATGTACTGGTATTTCAATTTGAAATACATTATAGCTAGGACGTGGTGTGGCAAGATCGGTAGAGCGCGCGCTTTCTGATTGTGAGATCCCGAGTTCGTACCCTGTGTCGGCCCACTGCGTTTGTCCTTCAGCAAGGCATTTAATGGGGTACCATGGTCGGGTGTCAATTAGCCTTCGCGCCATTGGCAGCATATGGACTGTACCTGATGACCATGGGTAATAATACTTGTGCTTAGAAACCCTGTATTAAGCGCGTTATAAATGCAAGTTATTATTATTATTATTAGTAGGATATAGATGTATTTCAGTTGAGATTTCAACCAACTTCTGTCACACAGTCACATACTGCAGATGAACACGAGTTACCATATTTATGATAAATATTATTATTTATCTTGACATTCGAACAAAGTTTTGTTTATTCATTTACAATAACTACCTGAACAGGCGCTATTGGGTGAAAATTTTATTTGAAAAACTAGGTTTTCTCATGGTGTCTTCTTAAAGTTTTGTTTTCCTATTATTCCACTACAACGACGCAGAGCAACATTTTAAATCATTAGAACCTTGTTCTATTCAATATGTTAACAATAATGCGCACATCACATCTTTTAACTAAGATTGGTAGAAGCTTAATCTAAATAATGCTGAATACCCCAACTGATGGAAGTTTTTTGTGTTATCTTTTTATTGATTTAACAATGAACACTTTGTGCATTTGATTAAACTAATTTAAAATTAGTTAGATCATACATTTCTCGATTGAAGTTTAAAGAATAAAGCTCCTATTTCAAAGGCAATTATCTGAAAAAAAACACAAGATATTTGCTTCAGCGAAAAATGGAAATGCTAAAAATGTTTGTGCATTTGAATCATACTGGCAATGTATTGTTTAATCATTTCAAAAATGAAATAACACATTTACACTTACAATTGACAATGCTTAGCAAAAATTTCCCACGATAGAATAAATTTTCTATCGTACACTTTCTCAAATGATATGGAATCGTTATATCAAAACCACTCTTCTGAAAAAACCCCAACAAATGAAAATGCTTCTAAGCAAAATGTCCCACGGTAGAATAAGTTTTCCACCTTCTTTTCTCAAATGATATGGAATCGTGATATCAAAAACACTCTCCTAAAAAAAATCCAATATTTACATTTGGTTCTTAGCAGATGGAATGAATGATACACTGGGCTGGATAGAGTGGTCGAGTGTGACATCACCAAAAACCTATTTTTAGAATTTCCAAATTTAAAATTCATTTTCGGTAAGAGCATCAAAAATAATGTCAAAATGTCCAAATATGCCCATCCGAATGAATTTATTTAAATAGGAAATCACTGTTATTTTGCTCTGGTTCATAATGTTACAAACCAGAGCAAAATAACAGTGATTTCCTATTGAAATTTATTAATTTGGATGGTCATATATCAGCCAATACGTCACATATTTGATTGATTTTCAACCTTTGGGCATTATTTGTTATGCTTTTTCGGAAAATGAAGTTCAAATTGAGAAATTCAAAAAATTGATTCGGTACTCTATAATGTGTATTCACAGCAAGAATGTAGTAAATGTAATAATCATTTCAATGTACATTGTATACAAACAACCTTTTGCTGCTAACATATAGGAAGTGTGAATGCAGTTATTTATACACATACTGGTATATACCAGGGCTCAGACATTATAGGAAACTGACTAGTGATCCCCTACAGAGAAAACCCAATGTTATGGTACCTGGGGGGTGTTTCACAAAGATCCTAAGTTGAACTCAACTCTAAGTTGGACTTAAAAAGTATGGTAAGCCATTTGTAGCCTTGGCATAAAATATATTCAAAAGCAAAAAAGCAATAATGTTAGACTTTTCATAAATGTTGCAACAAGAACATGAAATCTCCTTGAGAATAGAAAATATTAATGATTTGAATGAACATTTTATGCCTTTGAAAGAAGACTTTTACAACAATTTTCCAAAGAAACTAGTGGCTTTCCATACTTTTAAAGTCCTACTTAGAGTTAAGTTCAAGGTAGGATCTTTGTGAAACACCCCCCAGTCCGTATAGGTTACTGGTTTATAGTGGACATTTTCTTGTTTCAATTTACTAAATGGGCGCTATACAGAGGTTTGATTGTACTCTCTTCTTTCAATTGCCCAGTTAGGAAATCAAATAATTATTTCCAATTAGTTGATGATGAGCTGAAACAGGAATTTTGTCGACCAAACCTAATAGCCCGGTCACATATCAACAGATTGCGTAAACCGACGTCAAACGGAGAGCTACATTTTCCATCCATTCGTCTCCGTTCGTATGCGTTTCTTGTCCGTTCCTTGTCCGGTGATGTACGTTGTTCTATGTTTTGTACATAAAGCAATGGAGAGGACTTTCATCACCGGATAATTTAATTTCGCAAATTTTCCATTCGTTGGGCATTCGTTTCCGCTATCCGTTGATATCTGACAGGGCCATTAGAAGTGAATATTCATTTGAATTTTAGCGGGCCGATGCTAATTGTAAGCGGTCAATGATAACTAGAGCCTTGTTGAATGCATTCCATGCGCATTCACACATATCAATACACACATACACTCACGCACGCACATTATATATCATAATCTTTTTAAATACACACCAACACTCATTCAAAGTAACTTTATAATCACCCCGATGAAATACCATCTATACAAAACTGTATTACGTCTAATTTTAGAGTCCTTACTTCTTTTTTGCTAGACATGAGCAATAATATTTGCCACTTTTCAATAAACCATTCGTTAACTCCTACAGCTGACGCAGGAAGACTAGAAAAAATATGAAGAGTTTCATGATGATCAAAAGAGAGAGGAAAAAAAAAAAAAAAAATCTGGCTAAATACAACAAATATTTTGCAAATCATTTTGCAGAAAGGTAAGAAAATATACTCTGATACAAAGACACCCTATAAAGTACTTTATGTCCTTTATACATCTATAAAGAAATATAATGAAACAAAAAAATCTATAAAAACAGGCTTCCTTTGGTAAGTGGATAATTTCCCTTTAAAGATCTGAATAAGTAATCATTTACCAGCACAAACCAGGAAATAACAATACCGGTAGTCAGAATTCCACTCTGCAGCTTATCATTTTTAAAAGAATATATGTATTTCCCTTTCTTTTTTTAATTCTCACCAGAAAAAAAAAAGAGTAAAAATACTTGCAGCATCAAAACATTTCCTTAATCAGCCACACAATTTTAAAATGCAGCCAAAGAAGAAAACAAGAATACTTTTTGTATAATTTCAGTGGTAGTAATGCCATTATAAGAAAATTACATTTTCCTTTTAATTTGTTTTACTCCCGCTACAATGGGAAATAATTCAAAGTGGAAGTTGTTGTCAACACCAGTAAATAAACATCTCTCTCCAAAAAAATAAGCAGCAAATGATAAGGAAAACTCATAACCATGATCAATCACAATCTCTCAGACACTATAGTTGAAGTGACTCTGTGAATCGCTAATAATGAACAATTACTACTCTTTCCTCCCAAATTTCCTCTATAAACCAAAAATTATAGGATTACTGATAACATTTGGGATCCTTCCCTCAGAAACCATAGTAACCAAAGTAAACAATCTATGCAATATTTGTAAGACAAGGATGTTCCTCTACTTTTCGCTGACTCCCTAATCACTCACGACGTACATGTATATGTGCAAGACCTGTTTTCCACCCACAGCGGCAAAATAATGCAGCTTTTAACCAAAGGACAAGCTGGCTCACAACAACAATCAAGCACAAACTGCCCCATGCCGTGGTAACACACAGTCTGTGTTATTCCTACCAAAAACAGCTTCAAGCTTCCTCATTTCACCCAGGTATCTACTGATTACGAAACACGTGGGATTTACACACACAATACATCGAGACACAGCTCCAAAGTTATGCTGAGAATTCCGGTCATCACAGGACGAGCTCGTAATAGCGATCGATGATGGACTCTCCGACGCCGTAGTAGTAGACGGCCTGAGCGATTCCAAAGAGAGGTGCGATGACCAGACATCGGCAGGAGGCTCCCTTGAAGAATGCCCGGGGGCCCTCTTGGCGCATGATCTTCGTGGCGCAGTCACGCACCCCTGCGTATGCCTCCTCACCCTCCGCACGCTCTAAGAGTTGCAGTCTCGTCTTGATCACTGCGCAAGAAAGAGCATAAAGAAATATAAAGAACTTAATAAGTATAAAATAATTAATGAATTCATATTACAACGATTTGCGAATAATCTTAGTGGCGCAGTCGCGCAACCTGCTTATGGCTCCTCGCCCTCCGCTCGCTCTAAGAGTTGCAGCCGCATCTTGATCACTGCAAATAATATTTAGTTAATAAGAAAATTAGCACATGAGTTTGTAGGAATAGTCAACCATCCCTATGTATACTATGAATTAATCACATTTTTGTATCAGAGTTGAACAAAATGCAAGTTGCATGAGTTCCAACTAAATCAGACCATTTATGAAATGTTACTTACCCTATGTCATTTTTCTACTTGCCCCGGTAAATCGGACAAGTGCTAGTGTCAAGCCCTGCGTATACATTACATTACTGTGTAAAATTGAATTCTCTAATTCTATAAATTTCAATTTCAATGTCAATTTGTTCTTGCTTCCAACAAAACATTACAAATGAATTATAATAATTTACAAGAATAGAGATATACATTTTTGTACATAAATTGGAAACAAGAGGGGTCCACTAATAGATGGATATATTATATGACCTATAAAGATACTGGTGTGCGATTGGTCAAAATGCTGTCACGTGACCATCGCTACAAGAATGAGAAGCGTTATATTCACCAACACGACGTAAATTACGTCATACCAGCACTTACCATCTATGGGGTTGACGGACAGTGCCGCTATGGAGGCAGCGAGACAACCAGAGGTGAAGGAATGGGCAAAACTAGCACGACCAGTCTCTTGGTTAACACCCTGTACGTAAAGAAGGGGGGGGGGGGGAAGAAAAAGAAAGAAGAGAATTTAATATTGATCAATTAATCTTCTTTTTTTATCATGATGAATAGAAACTAACTTGTTAAGAACTGTTTGAATATGCATTTTTAAAACTTGTTTTTACGCAGTACTACATTGCAACAGCTCTAGTCCAAGACAATGTAATTGTGTAGAATTGAACAGTGGTCATCGTTGAATACGCTAGACAACTGTGCTGATCAAACCAACGAAAAGCGGAAAGAAGATCATTGAGAATGGAATATGCTTCATAAGTGACACTGCAAGCCCTTGGTATTATATTACCCAAGAACCTCTCTGTGTGGATAAGCTATGAGGCAAGTATTGCTAGTCCCATACTAAGTGAATGGTGTAGGTTTACCAGGTATTTTTGTTTCTTTCTAGACTATTGTATTACCTAAGCCAACTTACCAGATCATTGAGATGTGCGAAAAGCGGAAAGAAAATCATGGAAAATGATGAGCGTAGCCCCTACCTAGCCCATGGTAAAGCTCCCAAATACCTTGTTGTTCCCATACAATGTAAACGGTGTAGGTTTGTTGACTGATCGTTTTTAGACCAGACTAGTGTGTAAGTAATCAAACCAACTTACAAAATCATTGAGATGTGCGAACAGCGGGAAGAAGATCATGGAGAATGGAATATCCCTCATGAGCGTCGCTCCGAGCCCTTGGTAAAGGCCGAGGAAACCATTGGTGCGGATCAGCTGGCGGGCGATCGCCAACCCGGTGGTCGGGAGGTGATGTGAGTTTGCGGAGTAGGATCGAGCAAGGACGGGAACGGGGTTGAGCTTAGAGGCAAGATCATTGGCAGCGATGGAACCGACACCGTTGGGTTGGAACCTTTGTATTGCAGCATCTGCAGTCAAAGAAAGAAAATTTTAACAAATAATAGTTATATAAAAGGTTTGATTTCTAGAAAATATTAAATAAAACAATAATGGTAAAGTGTGAGCTTAGAGGCAAGATCATCGGCGGCGATGGAACCCACGCCGTTGGGTTGGAACCTTTGGATTGCAGCATCTGCAGTCAAAGAAGGAAGAAAACATTAGATAAGAATTTAGTTGCGTTCAAAATTCAAAAGATAGCTTTATATGATACATTAAAAGAAATTAGTATTTATTTACCCCCTCCCTTTTTATTACATAACACATGAGTCTTTGAAGAAAAAGATAGACAAGACAAAAACAACAAGTAAAACAAAACAATAACAGAACAGGTGATGAGCTTGGAGGTACTGTAAGATCATTGGCGGCGATGGAGCCGACACCGTTGGGTTGGAACCTTTGAATTGCAGCATCTGCATTCAAAGAAGAAAATTAACAAATAATAATAGTAATAATAATAATAGGTTTGATTTCTATAGTATAGCAAATATTAAAACAAAACAATAATGGTAAATGGTAAGCTTAGAGGCAAGATCATTAGCAACGATCGAACCGACATTGTTGGGTTGAACCTTTGGATTGCAGTCTAATTGCAGCATCTGCATCAAAAGGAGAAAGATAATTAAACATAAAACATTACAATTTTGACCAGTTGAAAAGCAGCTTATAACACATGAAGATTTGTTCTTCTCTTTTATATAAAACATTGAGTCTTTGTTGATATAAATGTTGGCATCTGCAAAAAGATATGGCAAGACAAAAAAGTAAAATTATATAAGTAAAATAATAACAGTAAAGGGCGAGCATGGAGGCACTGATACGAGCAGCGATCAAACTGACACTGTTCGGTAAGAACCTTTGAATAGCACCATCTGTGGTCAAAATTTAAAAATCAGCATAATTTGCCCCTTGGTTTTAAGTCCTAAACAAAATTAAAAACCTCATAATCTCAAGCCCAATGATATACTTCCTCTTTGACTAATTTCAAGTAAGATAATTTCAAGTCATAACCAGAACGTCAATGACGTAGCGCTCATCCGCCATCTCGCAACATCAAATATCGCAAATTTCATGTGGTACACTTTTCAACTGGTCAAAAAATAAAAATTTGATGCCCTGGAAGGGACATAAACAAATTTAAAAAAAATTAGAGTGAAAAAAAAAAATAAATAAATAAATAAATAAATGAAATCAATAAATAAATAATAAAAAAAAAAAAAAATAAATAAAATAATTTAAATTAAAAAAATAAAACAAAACAAAACAAAAAAAATAAAAATAAAATTAAAAAAAATTCAAAAAATAACAAAATAAAAAAATTTAAAAATTTAAAATTACCATAATTAATGAATGGAGACAAATTTCAAAATTCTGTGTAGAAGTTTAGTGTACAAAAGTTAGCTCTACCAGATAAAGCAAACCAAATTAACATCGGTCGAGAAATGAAGGAGAAGAAGCATTTTTTGTGATTTCGAATAAATTTGCATAAATTACCATAGATAATGAATTTCACGATTCTGTGTAGAAGTTTTAAATCCCCCTCCTAGCCCTATCTTATGAAACAATCAGAATCAAAATCGGTTGAAAAATAACGAAGAAGAAGCATTTTGAAAACTGTGGACGGACGGACGGACGGACGGACGGACGGACGGACCGGCATGGCATAAGCTCATCATGCCCTTCGGGCCGGATGAGCTAAAAACCCATCAATTGATGAATAATAAACTTCCAAACTCAAGAACTAAAATGCATGATGTGTATTAAATCTCTACTCATCATAAAAGCTTTGCAGTACTACTTTGTTATAAATGTTGATAAAATCATAATACAGGAAACAATGATATAAATAGGGTCTACTTTTTAAGACTAAACTCCATTTGGCGCAAAGCCAAAGTGATTGTATCAAAATAGCTAGTTGAATGGTTCTGGCAGTCTCTGGATATTTAAAGTGATAACTTTAGCGGAAAATACTAGATACAAGGTTTTACCACATTGGCTTGACAAACATTAACTGTGAGTTCAAGATGAAATCCTCTCCATGGATTAGTGTGATTTTACAATATACATGATGTAAAATAATGGCAAAATGGGAAATTCAGAAATAAGAGACTGTATCAAAATAGCTGAGCGGTTCTGGCAGTCCCTGGGTATGATCACTTTGGTGGAAGATACTAGATACTTGTAATACAGAAGCTCACTTACATTGGCCCTGACAAACGTGACCTGTGTAACATGAGTATTTATAGGACAAATTCCTGAATTGAATGTGCAAAATAGTGATGTTTACAATATCCTTGTCCCTTGATATACATGTATGATGTACTTCCTGTACGTATGGTGGAATTATAGGAAATTCAGAAGAAAAAAATGTGTATTCATGGTTTACCTCTTTTCAGACTGTATGTCTGTTTCTAGATAAAACACACTTTCCTACTGGGTATAAAGTTCACCCTACATTGGTCCAGATAAATATGATCTATAAAATGCAAACACTACTATGAAAAACAGGAAAATACTTTTATAGTTAGGATCTACTTGAGTATGTACCAGACAACTTGGCCCAACAGTTCTGGCAGTTTCTAGATTAAAGAGCACTTTGGGGGAAGATATTATCCAAGAATGACCCAGATAAACATGTCTGCATGATGGCAAAAGAGATATTGATGTATCATGTAATAGATTCGTTGGTACATCATACCTTTAGCAATAAGTCAATAAAAGTAGACACTAGAAAAATAACTTCAGGCATCGATCAGAATCACAGAGTATATCTTGTCACCCCTGCCAATCTATGTTGAACTTGCAAAAAAGCACGCTAGGGAGCCATTCTATAGATGACGATGACTAGATGTACATTGACAATATGACCCAAGATAAATCAATGTCTATCCTACAGTGTAGGTACCACATCTACTTTCTCAAGATGAACAAAATAATCAAGATACCAAATTTATTGTTGGCTGACTTCCAATACCAAGTACTTCGTCTGAAATTCTGAAGTCGATTATGAAGATAACCTCAAAAGACTGTTAAAGATGAACTTGTAACCTACAATGCATTGTGTCTGGCATACTTTGGTATGTCGGGTTCCAATGCAAAATTAGAAGGGTATCTCTGTACTAGGATGAGTCTGAATAGTGTACATCATTCAATCAATTTAATTCATCTCAACAGAATCTGCAGATTATAAGTGTGGCATCAATATTTGATTAACCAAATTAAAACTGGTCCATATTCTAAGTCTAAAATGTATTCTATGTCACAATTTCATAATTGATGTTGATTGATTATTATTCTATAATTGACCCAGATAAACACCATGCACGCAATGCAGAATGAATGGTTTTAATTAAGGCTAATCTTTGACCAGGCCTTACCTAAAAAGCTAATCATTCAATTGATTTAATTAATGTTTACATTTAATTTGACCTTGCACTCGCATGGCCAATTGTCTAGTTGATATCACGATTAATTATGATGATAAAATCGATATTAGTGTTTAATGAGACACCCCCAGTGGCATATATCCATAGGTAACAATTGTATAAAATTCAATAATATTTGTACACAATCAATGCAATCCAAAGATATGGTGAAATGAACTCGATTGTATTTTAAAATCAATAAGGGGTATATGTGCACATTAAACACAAAAGCAAGACAAAAGGTGGCAACTAGTATATTCTTTGCTGTAGTACATAAAACAGTACAATTGTCTACGATATCACTGTATAAAATCAATAATATATTTAAACAATCAATGCAATCCAAAGATATGGTGAAATGAACTCAATTAGTCAAGTGTATTTCAAAATCAATAATGGGTACGTGCACATCAACACAAAAGCAAGAGAAAAGGAGGCAACTAGTATTTTCTTTGTTCATAAAACAGTACAATTGTGTATGATATCATTGTGTTTACACAATCAATGCAATCCAAAGATATGGTGAAATGAACTCAATTAGTCAAGTGTATTTCAAAATCAATAATGGGTATGTGCACATCAACACAAAAGCGAGACAACATAAAGTGTTTATTATGACATATGATTTACATTATACAGAGTTAGGGTTCTACAATACAAGCACCTGTGACAACAGTGGCCGAAATTTACAAGCAAAAGTACCTACAGCATCTGCATAAAGCATAGATTTAGATCTAGTATTTTCTTCATGCTGCAGAGTTGTGGTATGATAAACACAGAGTTAGGGTTGTACAATGCAAGCACCTGCTCGTCTTTGTGCTACATTCCCCAGGGTAGGCAAAAGTCAGATTTAGTTGAAAATATTTCTTCTTCTTCAAAAAAAGAAGACAAGCAGTGACTTATTCTCTTTTACTTGTTTTCTTCCAGCCACTGTACTTGGGCATGACTTTAATAAGGGTTAGGGGTTAGGGTTATCTCTACCTTGACCCTGTCTCTCCTACAACTTTCTATTTATATCTCAACTATAAATGTCTATTTAATGCCAGGTCTGTGATAGTTGATTTATTCTCCATCTGAAATGCTAGCATTCCAATGCTCAACTTACATCCCTCCAGAGAACATTCATACAAATAAGTTGTACATTTAGCTTGTACAGTAAAATAGTTGTTTGTTGTGCACAAGAACAACATTCTTGTCGACTGTCAAAAGAGTATGTACAGCAAAGTTGTAAACAAAATAATGCATGTTCTTTACAGGAATCTGTTCATGCTCAAATACATAACACTAATACTTGTTAGCCTTTCTATTTATACACAGCAAAGCATACCCTGGGAAAAACTATATACTGAGCTGTTACAAATGATGTCTTTAATCCCTCTGACCTCCCTCACCTTTCTCATGGGCAGAACAAACCTACATCTTAAACATTTTCTTGTGTGTGGTGATTGTCAAATGGCACTAAGTAAAGTAACTACTGTATAATTTCTTTTGTCTATTTTCTTCAGTCTTGTAACTTGTATTTTTGTATTATGTGCATATAGTTGTGTTGTATTTTACAAATGTATTATATGTTTTTGGTCAAATAAATAATAATAATAATAATAAAGTATCTCCACTCACATTATATTCAAGACTCTTCCTTAACTCCCTCTGAACAATATCAATGATTACAGAAAAGCTTTACTCCCTCTGAACTTACCTTTCCTGCCAGCATCCTGGAGCTGTACATGTATATTGAGCATTTCCATGGGGGGGGGGGGGGGGGGGGGGGGGTGATTATCATCTTGAACCACCCAACTCACATTACACAAATTCTTACAAACATTGTCTTTACTCCCTCTGAACTCACCTTTCCGGCCAGCATCTTGGAGCTGTATCTTGAGCATTTCCATGGGGGTGGTGATTATCACCTGGCACCACCCTTCTTACGATATCAATCAATATATATACATTTACTAGCTTTACTCCCTCTGAACTCACCTTTCCGGCCAGCATCTTGGAGCTGTATCTTGAGCATTTCCATGGGGGTGGTGATTATCACCTGGCACCACCCTTCTTACAATATCAATCAATATACATTTACTAGCTTTACTCCCTCTGAACTCACCTTTCCGGCCAGCATCTTGGAGCTGTATCTTGAGCATTTCCATAGGGGTGGTGATTATCACCTGGCACCACCCTTCTTACAATATCAATCAATATATACATTTACTAGCTTTACTCCCTCTGAACTCACCTTTCCGGCCAGCATCTTGGAGCTGTATCTTGAGCATTTCCATGGGGGTGGTGATTATCACCTGGCAGAACCCTGCTCCTCCACCAGCCATGGCCTCCCGGTACAGTGGCAGCTGCCCACTGTAATAAGAGGGAGAATAAAGAAATAGATAGAACCATTAAATATTGGCTTATTTTGAGTAATCTATCAAAAATTTCACATTCACCTCTTATGAATACAAAACATATCAAGGGTTATTGGTTGTTGCTTGTGAAATCAATGTAAGGGTTTTCGTCACATTTTGTTTAATTTTTTACAAATTATAAAACCGAAATACAAATATGTACAACTGAAGGGTGCAGTAACCTTTAAATTTTGTTTATATTGGCTGCAAAACAAGTGGGAACCACACACAGGAGACTGCTGTAGAGAGGTGACCACTAAGTTTACTAACACAGGTTTGAATTCATGACAGTTGAATCTCTGACAATTTATAACTACAAGTAATAATTTTAAATGCAAAAAAAAAAACCAAAAAAACAAGGTCATTATAAGCACTGTAGACAAATGTTCAAAGCAATAAAGCATACATAATTACAACTAGCCATTTCTAAGAAACCAATCACACTTTTGCAAATAATTCAATGAAACGGTCATGGACACTTGAAGTATATTATGAAGACAATTACGTAGGAATAGGAATACAGCCTCCGTCAAGGGCTACAAGTAAAACCGAACACAAAAAGTAACTCCCCTTAACAACTGCTCATAATTTCATAACCGATAATTGTTTCAGAGATATTCATCACGTTATGGCTGAATGAGCACAGATTAAAGACAAAATGGCCCAATTCAAAAGTCACAAGACTTTGTGCAGGCCTGTACATTGTTGTGTAACAGCATGTGGCTGAATGCATTGATTATGGTTTATGAAACAATGCTGATTGAAATTCCATTCATATGGATTTTTGAATGGCATTTGTGGTAAAATGCATTAATTGCAATTGTAAAACACTGCATTTTTAAATTGTCCAATACTCAATAAACTGTAATGATGATAATACTTTTGCGAATTTTGAAATATGACAATTTTCTCTTTTAAATTAATGTGTGCTCACTCAACCATGGATTAATGGTTGTAATTTTTACACATTGTTTTCTTAACTACCATATGGATATTTTGGCAAGACAAAATCTTGATACGATTCTTGGTTACGAAATTATGAGCAATTGTTTAGGGGGGTAGTTACTTTTTGTGTTCGGTTTAGTACTAAGTTGTAAGTACGCGATTTCAAATCAAAGCAATCAAATCAAAATTAGAACAGACCATGCTGGCCTGGGGCCACTAAAAGTTTGCTTTGGGTCACCAAAATTCATTGATGCTGAATTCCCCCAATTCCCCTGGTCCGATTGGGCAACCAAATATAACAGAATTGTTAATGTTTTTCTTTGTTTGGGGCCACCAGATTCAGGTTTCATGGCCACTCAAATGTTAAGAATCTTGTTTTTACTTGCCCGACTGGGCCATGAGGCAGACAAAGCTAATTTCTAGCATTGTAAAAACACATTAATGATTATGCAAATAAATTTATATAAACAATCCAATAGACACAGACATACATGTCTGTATGAATATAAGAATTCAGCCTTAATCAAGGCTACAACCCAGGCATTAGCTAGTCCATTCATTAGTCGGCTGTCCATATTAGTACAGGGCCATTAGGAACCCATCCTGTGCAAATACCAATGACTGGCATTACTCCAGTCCGTCTATAGGCCCAGTGACACATCAAGATGTATCCCTGAATGAAATACCTGGCCAACAAAGGTTGCTGTGCGATGTTCAGGGAAAAAAATACACAGGGGCAGCGGGCGAATTCGCCCCCGAAACGCCTAAAAGAGCCCCCGAAAAAAAAAGAGCCCCCCCTCAATTTTTTTTTTGCCCTATTTTTCTGCATGATCGGAAATCGGCATGATCAGATCGTGATCAAATGCTGATCTGATGATCACTTACAGCATTAGAGCCAAATACATGTAGTAGCCCCTGAAATTTGAAAAAAGAGGCCCGGAAATTTGTAGCTCCCGAAAGTTGGAAAAGTAGCCCCCGAAAAAATAAAAATATTAATTGTTTCCCTGGTGTTCAAGTATACTCGGTAGTAGGTAGCATCAAAATTGCTGTAAATAATGTTGGGAATGCAGATGTCAATGAATGTCAATGAATGCAAATGTCAATGACTTACAGTACTCCAGTCAGTCCAGGGTGGGACATCATCCAACTCTATCCCTGAATGGAATTCTTGGCCAACAAAAGTCGCTAGCTACATTGTACATATCCGTGAAAAAACAACACTGGAAAGGAAGGAAATTTATTCATCGAAATGCCAAAACAAGTTTCATATGTTTTTAGTGTTCTTTCTTCTAATAGAAGCTTGAAAATTAGCACCCGAAAACAATGCTAATTTTGTGTGTGTGCTTTAAAAAAAATGTACCTTTATGTTTATTTCTATTGTTTGTTTTTTTCTTCAAATTATAGGGGAGCCATGCCAAATGTGCCCTCCCCCCACCCCCCCGTCGCTACACCACTGCTTTTGAGAATGAGCTTGGCTAGTTTCTACCATGCAAATACCAATGACTTGCATGGACTTTTACATGTTTGTGGAGTTTGGACTGACATTCTGTTAAAGAATGATCCAGACATTTTGCATGAAATTGAAAGTGCCTTTCTAAAAATAAAAAAAATCCAACAACAATGTTGTCTACCGAGTGTCAACATCAATAACCTTCTCATAATAAAGCTACTAGGACAGGCTTGTGTATCTAATGTATGGGGCAGGGGGGGCAAAAAGTGAAATTTATTTTGGGGAAGCTACTGTGCAAGCTTGCCTGCATAAAAAAAATTGCAAGAAATTCTGTGCACATTCTAGGGGGCTCTTTATTTTCTGTAGCTCTTGCCCTGAACCCCCCCCCCCCCCCCTGTTCATTTCATGGGGTGTTAGAATAATCAAAAGGGTATCATATTGGCACATAGAGGAGATATACAGCTGGTGTGATCATTAGTTTGACACCGATACCCCATCAATATTGACAGTATCAGTTGTTTAGCACCACTATCAGTATCTCCTTTAGAAGCAAGATACACCAATGCTATCAAATTGTATAAACTTGATCATTGCATATGCAATCAAATTAAGAAGAGAAAAGTGGAGAGTACCTCATTAAAGCTACATAATGTAAATATGTTTACATGGATTGTGTAAAATCTGTACATTTAGGAATAATCCAGACATTATTCATGATACTATAATAATAATAATAATAATGAAACACTTTTATATAGCGCATAACACATAGGTAAGCACAATTGCAGGTCCCTATGCGCTTTATAGGCGGAGGGCCAAACTCGAAAAAGTGGCTTCCTTAAGGACTTAGGTTGCCAGATCTCCACAACAAGTTTAAACCAATTTTATTTGCAAGTATTTTTAATAAGACAAATTAATTCAGAGGTCTACCTCAAAAAATTTGTTGCGAACAGGTCCAAATCCAAGATGGCGTCCAAAGAAGTAGCCGTTTTGACTTGCTATAGATAACTGGCGAGATTTCCCAAACGACACCTAAAATCAGCATGATTTTGCAACTATATTAAAGACAATACAATTTCCTATAATCTGATACCAAATTCAATGGGTTTCAGGATATGAAACACGGTCATTTTTAGTCCCAAACTCAAATTTTAGGCAATTTTTTCCCAAAATATGAAAATATTGATTTACGTAATTCGGCATAAATCAATAATTGCATTGGGAGTTGAACTAATACTTTTCAGAAAACTGCCCAGTTATATCAGCAATACTCTGTAAAAATTCCAAGTGTGTACCGTATCTGAACAAAGAGTTATAATAACTGGAAGTCAGCATTTGATATAGACAAATACAGCAATTTTGTACGATTTCGAACACTATACAGGGTGCCCCAATAAATGTAATTCTTGTTTACGGACTTTATTCAAGAAATGCTCCTAAATAATGACATATTGTTTATACCCGTTTTCAACAAAACCTTCAGTTTTCTTCTTTTATGTCATGAATATGCCGCCATCGGTTTGCAATGCACGAAAATAGTGTATCGGTAATTTCACTGCAATAATAAATCCATAATGCAAAGTGCACTATTTAGTGCAATATTCGAATGAGAGGCGCTCGTCCTTTACAGTTGGACCAACCATATCTGGATAAGTATGTTTTAAACATGATTATTATTCGAAACACCACAGTTAGCTAGACTTTTTCAGGGTTCGAAGAAAACTTTGAATAGGCTATTATTATGTTTATCGTACAGTAACTTTTTGTACCACCTTGTACATTTGTAACCATAGTAACAACAACAATAGAAATACAATAAATCATATATCTGGCTACTACAAGCCGCATTATGATCACTAATTTTCGCGTGAACATGAAGGAAAACAAATCACATGTAAAATGACACCGTTTACCTGCTAATTTTAAGTTTTAAAAATAACTATTTGGTGATTTGGTATATTTCTGTCCATAATCGGCTGTTGTTACCATGGTTACACGAGTACAGTGTAGTGCATAAAAAATAAACATTCGGCTTGCTGAGGCTTTTCGGTGGTGTACATATTAGTTTAGCAATTAAGTTTGTTTTGTGTTAATACTAAGTCAGCCAATTTGTAGGCCTATAGACCTTTATGGTCTCCAGGTACATGTACTAAGACATGATTGGCATGAAGGGTGCGTGCCTTGCGATCAAGATGGTGTTCGAATCTAGATACGCTCTGCACGTATTATGTCCCGCATATTGTGTAAGACACTTACTCAAGATAATGAACACGGGCGTAGACATGACATTGATACCCATTCAAGTGGGGGGGGGGGGGGGGGGGGGGGGGGATGAGCTATTCATTCATCGGATTACATCCCCCCCCCCCCCCCCCCCAGTTGAATAGGTATTACGTAACTCGCTACGCCCGTGATAATGAACATGATCTTGACAATGTTTTAAACACATCATGGCACCCAGTATGATTCGAATTGGCAATATGCATAGCAGGCGCGTCAGTATGCAGCTGACTGGAATGCTCCATGTGGAGTGGAATTAAATTCATTTTTAGCACTTGATTTATGATAAATGCATTTAAACAAAATACAAGACAGACACGACATCTACGCGGATTACTTAATGATGGTGGAATATTCATCATATTACAGGAAATGGTGGTTTTGTTGATTTTTCATAACTGGAATTGAAGGTGTCCCGAGATTGACGCAATCTTATTTTGGTACACAAATCCTATAATCAAGATTACACATTTTTGAGACACCCTGTACAGCATGAGAAATCACGCAAAACTACCCGTTTTGTCGATATCAAATGCTGACTTCCAAGTACTATAACTTTTTGTTCAGATACGGTACACACTTGGAATTTTCACAGAGTATTGTTGATATAATTGGACAGTTTTTTGAAAAGTATTAATTCAACTTCTAATACAATTATTGATTTATGCGTAATTATGTAAATCAATAATTCCATATTGTTGGGAAAAAGTGCCTAAAATTTGAGTTTTGGGCTAATATTGACCGTGTTACATATCCTGAAACCCATGGTGTTTGGTATCAGATTATAGGAAATTATATTGTCTTTAACATGGTTGCAAAATAATGCTGATTTGAGGTGTCGTTTGGTAAATTTTGCCAATTATCTATAGCAATACAAAACGACTGCTTTTTTGGACGCCATCTTGGATTTGGAGGTGTTCGCAACACATTTTTTGAGGTAGACCTCTGAATTATTTTGTCTCATTAAAAATACTTGAAATTAAAATCGGTTTAAACTTGTTGTGGAGATCTGGCAACCTAAAGTCACTTTTTTCGACTTTGGCCCTCCGCCTATTATTATTACCCTTGGTCATCAGGTACAGGTCAAACCCCGCACAATTATCTTGCACACCATCTCAACTCCCCGGGGAGCATACTAGCCAATGGCAGCCATATGATAGCGCCCAGGCTAATTAACACCCGACCAAGTACCCATTTATACTCCTGGGTAGAGAGCAGCAATGTGGATTAAATGCCTTGCTGAAGGGCAAACGGAGTGGGCAGGGTTCGAACTCGGGATCTCGAGATCGGAGAGCGCGCGCTCTACCAATCTTGCCACGCTACGTCCACAATGCTTTTTGGAAACATTGTCTGCAGAGTGTCAATATCCATTTATCCACCTTTTCACTAGATCTATACACTTTAAATGCATGTAGGGTGTTAGAACCATCAAGAAGGTAGCATAGAGAGGAGACACACAGCTGGTGTCATCCTTAGCTCGACATCGATTCTCCATTGATATTGCAGTCAGGGAAAAAACAAATTATTTGGGGGCAATGCAGGAATTAATCTTTAATTTTAGGGGGCTACTTTTCCAATCTGATGGATATCCAGAATTCTTTCACATAATACCCTAGATGGTAATTTTAGGGGCTACCTACTGATTTCAGGGGGCTATTTTGAAAATTAGGGGGCAAAATCGCCCTAAGCCCCCATATATATTTCCTACTCTGTTTGGGGGCTATTTTGCAAGCTAGTCTGCTAAAAAATAGCACTCTAGCTGTAAATGTTTGATTTGCATTGAATTCTTTGGGAATGTATCTAGACTAGGAGGCTGTGTTAATTTTCTGCAGCTTTGTTTGAAATTTTGTGAGGGGGGGGGGGGGGGGTGGATTAATTGCCCTGGCCCCCTTGTATTTGTTTCACTGCTATGGGGTGTTAATCCATGGAGAGGGTAATGTATCACCCTGACATGGAGAAGAGAAATACAGCAGGTACTATCCTTACTTTGACACTGATACCCCATTAATATCAACTGACAGCATCAGTTGGTTAACACAGGGCTTGACACTAGCACTTGCCATGGGCTAGTAAAAATTGATGTCGTGTGAGTAAAATTTGGTAAATGGCATAGTTTGGTTGCCCGATCGGGCAACTAAATTATTGATCAACTATGAGAAAATAATTTAATTCTTTAGGTCGTAAATCTCATCTAGAAGTAAGCGGGCAAGTAAATTTTCTGTTTGGGCAAGTAAAATTTTAAAATCTATGATTTCGCTTGTCCGAACAGGCCAGTAGAGAAGAAAGTTAGTGTGGAGCCTTGGTTAACATCACTATCGGTTTCTCCTAATTAAGGACTAAAGTACATCAATGCCATCACCTTTGATCAATCAACTTTAAGAATGCATTACATGCAATTAAATTAATTTAAACTAAGAAGGGAAATTGGATTATAGTAATTTCATTAAATCTCATTACATCATTCAAACATCCTCCATGATTCATGCTCGATTCAATGTATTGTACATTTCGGAAATTGAAAACTCGAGTCCTTTTTATAATAAAAGCATAGCTAGGCTATTTGTTTTTATATTGATAAAGGTTAAAACATACAATACTTTACTTCATTTGAAATGTTGGTAATTTAATATGGATATCAGAGTGAAAATAACCTGTGTAAATTGTATCAAAATGTCATGAAACCCAATTTCCTTGCCAATACTCAACTCTCTAATGGTAAATGACAATGGTATGATTACGTATATTGGGGAGACGGTTGCCCTGTATCAATAGTATTAATTTAATAGAAACCCAATATCAGAGTGCGGAGAATGGAGTGAGGGGGCGGGTCGGAAGATAGATCCATTAATAACGAGCCTGATGTCAACGTAATGCAGTTTCCCCTCTGACGTCAATATCTTCTGGATTGATAGTTCGGACAGCGGAATTAAACTTTCCACCTACGACGCAGACCTTGACAAGTACAAAAGGCCATTTGTTACGTACATGTAGCAATTAAAAATTGTATAAATTTGCCCATTACGTACATGTATGTTTGTAATAAGTTTATTTGTACATGTAGTTGAGATGGGGGATGAGGGGGATAAATTGTGACAAATTGATGTAATTCAAACTCTGTATTTCTGACACTGCGAGTGTTTATCGTGTCTAGAGCTAATAAGAATACAAATATTTCTACCTCAAAATAATAACACAGTCAATATTCATACTTGGATAAACTCTGATGTCAATATCTCTTGGATTGATAGTTCCGACAGCGGAATTAAAGGGGTAGTTTAGTTTTGGTAGAGAGGGCGCTGCACATCGCAATTTTTTTGTGAGGTAATTAAAAACTGAGTGTCAAATTTGAAAGAACATGCAATTTTAATGGCAGAATAAACTTTATTTGGTCGAAATCGGCCCACAAACGGCTGAAATATCAATAAATGTATCTGATCTTATAATTATTTGGGGCCCAAATAATTAACGGTTTTTTTGAAAAATTCAAAAAATGCTTCCACCTTTTCAAAAAATTTCGAAAGTGTTATTTAAGTAGTTGTTGATGTTCTCTCTATAAAATCAGTCTGGTAATAAAACATCACATGCATTATTGTGTATGGAAAATGGTTGAAACTGACGCCTTTAAAAAAGCGCCCTCTCGTGATCAAAATGGCTCTTTTTGAATGATAACATGCTTTTTACTTAGTCATTTTGCAAGTTTGTATACTTTTCGAGCATAGTGGAGTTATTACTATTAGTGTTTAAGGTTATTGTCCAGGTTTGGTTACTAAAGTTCAGCCTTACCAAAACTAAACTACCCCTTTAAACTTTCCACCTATGACGCAACCTTGATGAGTATAAAAGGCCACTTGCTACGTACATACAGGTAGCAATTTAACATTTAATATATTTGCCCATTTAATACATTATTTGACATGTTCGTACTAAATTTATTTGTACTGTAGGTGAGATAGGGGATGAGAGGGGATAATGTGACCGGCTATAGAAAAGCCCTGCACTTGTCTGTAAAAATCAAAATATAGATTTTCATACCATTAAAAAGGCTTCATATCACAAGCTTTCATCTGATGCTTTGTTTGTTCTAACAAATTGGTCAATAATTGGCTAAGATAGGATTGTTTCATTTTTACAATCATAGGTCTTTTACACACATGAATTACCGAAAAAGTGCTGGGTTTTGCTATAGCCGGTCACATATAATACGACTGTCGATATTGATTAAAATAGAAACTTCTGTCAATCTAAATTAATAAAAAAATAAGAATTCATTCTGCTATAATCAATAAAGAGGGTTTGTGATTCTCAAGTGATTATTATGTAGGTTGTATAAAAACAGTGTGAGCATTCATGTAAAAAAAAAAAAACATCACAATTTGGTGCAAGGAGTGAAGAGATCACTAATTTCTTCGCTAGATTTACAATGAAGTGATCCGGATTGATGGGATATGTTTGTTTGTTTGTTTGTTTATTTTATTTCCACTTTTTCACATCAATACAAAGAAACATCATACAAATATATAAAATGAGTAACATGTAAGTTTAACAAAATATGTTTCTAATTAAAATACAAGCAAAAACAAATATATTAATTGGTACCAATCCATCGTGAAAATAATCTGCATAATATAAAATAAGAAATAAGGGGGAGAATGGATATCTTATGTAATGCTTGGTAAGTTTCTTATAAAGGAAAAAGCAGGAGACCACATGTCGTAAGCGTAAAAGCTTGATGATAACTGTGGCCTCTGCCGAGTTAGCAAATAAAGAACAACCTATGCAAGGGACGCGATTAAATATCCATTTATCAATTGTATTATAAATTTGTGTGTTATATTCAAAGTTAAATAAAATATAGGTAAAATAATTCAAAGTGAGCATGGCTGAATTAATTTCGAGTGAAAATAACAAAATATATTTATGTTTCGTATTGAGAAGTGCATTTGTGCATAGTGCAAAACTTTAGCTTGGTGCATAGAACAATAAGAGACTAATATCGTGAAATTAAGTGTGTGGTGGTTTCAATCACGTGTAATAATTAACATGTATTAAAATGTATGCAGGGCCCTTTCCTATTGACAAACAAAATAGAACAATTCCAAGATATAACAAATCAAATTATTTAACATTTCTATGTAAGATCTAGCAAACTATACTGAGTTAACAAATATGTTTTCATATTAGCTTTAAATGAATAAAGGGAGGTCCTAATTTTAATATGGTTAGGTAAGTTATTCCAAATATCTGGTCCATGGTGTCTAATTGATCGTAGGGCTAAACTAAGTTTGGGATTATTAAGATGGTAATCATGAGCATGTCGAGTTAAATATGAGTGTACGTTTACATTTAATAAATAAAAGTTTAGGAAAGATGCTGGAAGTGTTTTGGAAGCGTATTTATACATAAAAATGGCAGTTTGGAGCGTATGTATGTCATAAACCTTTAACGTTTTTAATTGACTAAATAACGGGTTAGAATTTGCAAGATAATTAGAGTGTGTACAAATACGAATTGCTCTCTTCTGCAGAAGAAATATTGAGTTTATTTTCATTTTACTACAGATGAGAGTTGATGAGAGTTGATCTACAAACATCTAATGAACAATGATTTATCGTATAATAGTTTGTTGTTAGTGCTGAGGGTTTATAAAATCTGCTTGCCCTATTGTCTGGGGCAAGTAAAGTACAATGTCATAAAAATTCTAAGTTGTCTAACTAGTATGATTGCCCGATCGGGCAACTTACATTGTTGCTATTCAACTACAAGAGCAAAATATAAATTCAAAGTATACATGTGAATCTCATCCGGAAACAAGGCAGAAATGATCGAGCTACCTAGCACACTTAATCTTTTATTTTGTTCACATTTTTTTGTTGTTGGAAAAACTAATGAAGGGGCTTGGCCCAGAGCCAAAATTTTTTATTATTTTTTAAATGGGGTGAGGGGGGTGTGGGGCCCTGGGGTGTATTGGGTCCAATCACAGTATCATCATCCCTATTACTGATGCGAGCTGCTGCATGCTGAGTCAACAGAGCAGTACGCTTCTAGTTGTATTGATCCACCAAGTGACGGAGGTAGTGAGCCCAAAATAATCGCCCATCATGATCATCCTCCGATCGTTTCTCCGTGGTTACTCGGCCCAAAGTAATCACTCACCAGTGAAAACAAAACCAGAACGTCAATGACGTAGCGCTCATCCGCCATCTCGCAACATCAAATATCGCAAATTTCATGTGGTACACCTTTCAACTGGTCAAAAAATAAAAATGTGATGCCCTGGAAGGGACATAAAAATTAATTTAAAAAAAATTAGAGTGAAAAAAATATAAATTTGACGCCCCAGAAGGGACATGGGAAAAAAAAAAAATAAAAAAAAAATAAATAAATACAAAAAAAAAAATAAATAAATAAATACAAAAAAAAAAAAAAAGTTTTTAAATAAATAAATAAAAAATAAAATTAAATAAATAAATAAATAATAAAAATAAATAAATAAATAAATAAATAAATAAATAAATAAATAAATACAAAATTACCATAATTAATTAATGGAGAAAAATGTCAAAATTCTGTGTAGAACTTTAGTGTACCAAAGTTAGCTCTACCAGATAAAACAAACCAAATCAAAATCGGTCGAGAAATGAAGGAGAATAAGCATTTTTTGTGATTTTTGGAATAAATTTGCATAAATTACCATAATTAATTAATGGAGAAAAATTTCAAAATTCTGTGTAGAAGTTTAGTGTACCAAAGTTAGCTCTACCAGATAAAGCAAACCAAATCAAAATCGGTCAAGAAATGAAGGAGAAGAAGCATTTTTTGTGATTTCGAATAAATTTGCATAAATTAGCATATATAATGAATTTCACGATTCTGTGTAGAAGTTTTAAATCCCCCTCCTAGCCCTATCTTATGAAACAATCAGAATCAAAATCGGTTGTAAAATAACGAAGAAGAAGCATTTTGAAAATTGTGGACGGACGGACGGACGGACGGACGGACGGAAGGACGGACGGAAGGACGGACGGACGACGGACGCCACAAGCTCATCGGGCCCTTCGGGCCGGATGAGCTAAAAATAGAAAGGGGCTAAGGGGCATTTGTACCCCTCCCCCCCCCCCCCTCCATAATCATCTACCGATTGCTTCTCTGTGGTTGAATGGCCCAAGGTATTAACTATTCATGGCCACATGATATCCTTCGAAAAACTTCATCTTAGACAGGGGTTAAGGGGCAATTTTACTCCTCTTGAAGTGTCTAAAAAAGCCCCATCATGATCATCCTCCGGTCGTATCTCTATGGTACATTGAATATTGACCAAAGTAATCATTTATCATTGCCACGTGATATCCTACGAACCAGAGAAAGAACAAAAAAAGGCTCAGGCAAGAAGGGTGATTTTGTCCCAACATGCCCTCCTGAGCCCCCCCCCCCCCCCCCCCCCCCCCTCCTGAAAAAAGCCATCATGGTCATATACCAATCAATTGTTTCTTCGTGGTTGCATTGCCCAAAGTAATTTTTCATCATGACCACAAGAATATGTGTAACTCAATCTACTTAACGCCCCTCTCTCTCTCTCTCTCTCTCTCGTATATGTACAGTACAGCGGAAAGTGCGGCCTCTTTTACTGACCGGTCCGCATCGATTGGCAGATTTTGCACCGGAAGTTCCCCCCTTTTCCAGTCCAGAAGGTAGAGGACACCAGATATTCATCCCCACGACTGATCTTAGATAGTCTCTATTTGGGCTTGGGCAGGGATCTACAAATCCACTTGCCCGCTTTCTGGGGTAATTAAACATCAGTGGAAGGCAAACTACAATTTGAATTCACTTGCTGAAGGCAAAAGATGCTAGATATATTCATCCCCACGCTCTATGTACTGGCTTTCTTGACTAATTTTAGTCAATATTTGGACTTTGGCAGCGCTCTACACATCTACTTGCCCAGGGCAAGTGCAATTGAAATCCCTTGCTGAAGGCAGAAGATCAAGATACTCTTCCCCATGATTAATGAACTTATTTTGTTTTCTCACTGGTACTTGAGTTTGAAAATTAATAAATTCCTTTCTTTTCCTCTTAATTAAAAGCCAAATAACAGTATTGGGAAATGCCCTCCACACACAATTTAAAAAATATGCTTGAATTACCAAATCTACATCACTAAATCAAACATACTATAGAGAAACTGATCTACATTAAATCATACATTTTGTGAAGATACACCGAGGATTTTTACACAAACTACAACTTGTAATCAATGTTCAGCTCTCAAAGCCCGGCCATACAGTAGCATTGCCGTCAGCGTGTCTGCCGCTTTGTGCATAAATTTGACATTTGATGCAATGAGTGTCTCAATGGAGCAAGCGTGGAACGTGTTTACCAAGATGCACACTGCTTAGTACAATAACACTCTAGACATCAAGTACCTTCTAGAAAGCACATTGACTGATGCACAATAATAACTTCAATTGTATTTAATTTTACTCTCTCTCTGCAAGCTGCCATGGCATTTTTTTTAATCAAACCATAAATTAATAAATAAATGAATCAATTAATGATTAGATAAATAAACAAATAAATAAATGAAAAAATGAAGTATGAAGTATTATAAATGAAGTATAAATGATATAACATATCTTTGGCTTGTTGCACATTTATTGTATTGATTTTTTTTCTTTCTAGAGCTGATAAAAAAAAAACACTATTATGCAACTTAACTGTAAAACAGAAACGACATTGATATGAGCATGATTTAGAAGTGACCTTGTTAAAATGTATCTGAAAAGCATGTCTGTATGCAATTTAAGTGTTTGGG